>JABFTP020000149.1:0-169750 GCA_013387265.2 Cryptolaemus montrouzieri | reverse complement strand
ATGACGACCCATCTAATCGAGGCGATTCTCCGCCTTCCAGTAAATCTAACATCGTAATTTCTTCTTATGCCTCCAAAGTCAACAAACACCAAACACCACGAAAAGATCAAGCTATTATCTTCAATGCTGTTGACGACTGCAAGTTAACAGATTATCTATTAGCGCTAGGTCCTATTGTGGGGCCAAAAAACATTACTTTTTCATCTCGAATCTCTAATAACCGAATTTGCGTTTACCTTAGTAACAAAAATACAGTTGACAAATTTATATCTGAAAATAAACAATCAGCTGCTGTATGGCAGACGGCTAATCACCCCCGCAGAAAGGCTAGTAATATCGAATGTGTGTCCCACAATCCCAAACGATGTCTTGGAAAATGAACTGAAACGCTTAGGAATCAAACTTCTGTCATCAATTACCCACCTACCAATAAATATACCCGACCCAGATTACGCACATATACTAAGTTTCCGTCGCCAAGTTTATATCGCCCCTCTAGAGAACACAGAAATTCCTGGCTCGATAATAATTTCCCAAGACGAAACGACTTATCGAATTTTCTTGACTTTCAATAACAGTTGCTTCCGTTGCAAACAATCAGGGCATATTGCCTCCCGCTGCCCTCTTCAGACTACCAATCAGTCCGCTTCAGAACTCGCTTCGTCACCTATTCCATCACCTCAACATCGACAAACCCAAATCACACCAGAAGGCACTACTTTCAAAAAAACCGACAGAATTTTGACTATGCAACCTAATTCAAGCAATACTGGCAATAATTACAACACAGTGCAAATAAAAAGAATACATAACGACATCGTTTCTCCCACAGCAGACACCCATTCACAGCCAGAAATCAATTTCACCAAACCACTACTCAAAAAACCAAAACACGAGACCAAAGCAAATGAAAACAAATGTAAAATTTTGAATACAGACTTCTTTTTACCCGTAAAAGACCTCATCGAAACATACTCTCCTCCCTTTGTTCTCACATATGATGAATAAACAGATCTTTTTTCCAACTTACTTGGGGCGAATAATCAAATTTTACTGGCACAAGACTATACAAACGACCTCTCGGGTCTCAACTACATGATAGAGGAAATACAGCCAGCTCTAGAAGATAGAATCCTGAAATCAAGATGCACGAAATTTCGAAAAAAGCTGAAGAGGCACTTAGACGGAATCGCTACTGATTCCGAGAGTGATACCTCGCAAGATCCTAATAATTATTAATGGACCCTAACATGAGTGAAGGAGCCAAAATGGCTCCTACCAACCACTCTTTCTTACAATGGAACATCAACGGCTATTTTTCCCATCAAGAAATGTTTCAAATCCTTATTAACGAATATGATCCTTCTATAATTGGTCTACAAGAGACCCATTTCAAACCAAATAAATCACATTCTCCAAGAAATTACAAAGGCTTTTTCAAAAGTAGAGAGAACGTAAATCGAGCCAGTGGGGCGTGGCAATCTTAGTACGAAAAGATATTGGAGCAACAGAAATACCTCTTAATACAGAGTTAGAAGCAGTAGCCGTCTCACTCGATCTCCCCAAAAAACGCTCAATCTGCAATATTTACATTCCGCCGGCATCAGACTTCATCTCTAATGACATAAATCTAATATTATCGCAAATACATTTTCCAAGGATAATATTCGGTGACTTCAATAGGCAAAATGAGATCTGGGGGTCACGGAATACGGATAACAGAGGGAGAAATTTGTGTGATGCTTTGAATGGAGCAAACCTTCTTTTACTCAATACTGGCGAAGGAACAAGATTTAATGTATCAACAGGAAACTCAACAGTCCTTGATTTAAGCTTTTGTGATCCCTCTACATCTCTAAGTCTGCAATGGCAAGTTCTCCCCTTCCTTTAGGGAAGTGACCATTACCCAATTATGATCAGCGATACCTCAAATACTTACGAGACAATTTCTATAGAAAAATGGAAACTAAAAGAAGCAAATTGGTTTATGTATCAAAAGAAACTAGTAAAAGGAATAAGTTCACTTGACACTACAGAAAATATCGATACAACAGTTGCTAACTTCACCAAATTGCTGACAGAAGCAGGGGAGCTATCTATTGGAAAGTGCTCAAAAACACCAACCCAGAAGGCCTTAGTTCCCTGGTGGAGTGAACAATGTAAACTTGCTATAAAAAAGTACAAACATGCTCTATATAAATATAAAAAGGATAAATCACAAGAAAAGATGATAGAATTTAAGAAACTCAGAGCAGAAGCCCGTTTTTTAATCAAAAAGAGTAAAAAGGAATCTTGGAGCCACTACCTTTCAACAATTACACCTGCCACATCATCTTCGGAGATGTGGAACAAAATTAAAAATTCTCAGGAAAAAGTACTTATACACCCATCCGCTCTATCGCATTGAATGGCTCACTTATGACGAATGACAAAGAAATTGCAAACATATTTGCTAAAACTTATAGCGACCACTCCAACAACCAAAATTATGATAAACAATTTATTGAACTGAAAAACTGTACTTAGGGGCTACCTCTTGAGAACAAAGTTGGAAATAATGACCTGAACACACCTTTCTCTATGGACGAATTGAATTATGTACTCAAACGTCTAAAAACCACAAGTCCAGGTGTCGATAATATCCCAAGTCCTTTTCTATCGAACTTACCTGAAAAAGGGAAAGAATTTCTTCTCACATTATATAATAGAATCTGGGCTACACACAAACTACCGAAAATATGGAAAAAAGCGATAATCATCCCTCTGCCGAAACCGAACAAAGACCTTAAAGATCCAGAATCTTTTAGACCAATTTCGTTAACCTGTACTTTCTGCAAGGTACTTGAAAGATTAGTAAATAATAGGCTCGTCTGGTATATAGAAAACCAAAATCTTCTATTTTCCGGCCAAAACGGCTTTCGAAAAAACAGATCCACAATGGACAACATTATAGAACTAGAATCGGACATCCATGATGCTTTCATAAATAATCAACAATGTGTAGGAATTTTTCTAGATATCAAGCATGCGTATAATATAACTTGGAGACACCGAATATATCAACAACTCATTTCATGGAAGGTTGGTGTTAACATGCTGAAGTTTGTACAAAACTTTTTAGACCACAGAATTTTCCAAGTCCGAGTGAACGGTGTATATTCAGATGACACCGTACAAGAGAACGAAATACCTCAGGGGTCGGTAATTAGTGTGACTCTATTCCTGTTGGCCATTAACAGTATATCCCAGCATATTACTTCACCGGTAAAATGCAGATTATACGCAGATGATGTCGTTCTGTTCATGAAAGGAAGGGATGTTTCACAGTTATCATGCATTTTACAGAAAAATTTGAACCAACTATCTAAATGGTCGTCGATGACTGGCTTTCAGTTCTCGGCAGAGAAGATAAAGTGTGTTCTTTTCACTAAATCAACCCCTCTTTCAACACCTCTACTGAAAATTGCTGGAAAAAATCTTGAATTTTTCGATCAACTTAAGTTCCTGGGTATGATTTACGATCAAAACTTAACTTGGAAACCACATATCGAAAATATTATAAAAAGTTGTAATAAAAGCCTGAATCTATTAAAAATTTTGTCCAATCGAAAATGGGGATCTGACACCTCAAGTTTGTTAAAAGTTTATAGAACACTCGTCAGATCAGAAATTGACTACGCTTCCATTGCCTACGACTCAGCCACACCCTCTGCTCTTAGAGCTCTAGACACCCTGCATAATACTGCTATAAGAATAGTTTTGGGTGCTTACTGCACAAGTCCTATAGACAGCCTACTGTGTGAAATTTCAGAACCCCCCCTAAGATTACGAAGAGCATATCTATCTCTCACTTATGCATCGTCTGTTATTTTCAATTCAAACAACCCATCTTTCTCTCCCACATCGAATCGGTTTCATGATCTCTATATCACAAAAAAACGGTCTAGACCATCTGCCAATGAAAGAATAACGCAATACAAAGATTTATTCGGAATCTCATTCCCAATATCTAATTTTTGTATAAAGGAACAAATGCCCCCGCCATGGACTATCGACAAACCAAACTGCATTCTCACATTGACAAAATATAACAAGTACAACATAAACACGAATACCATGAAAACAGAACTGCAATCGATTCTCAGTGATTTACCAGGAGACAGATTATACACGGACGCATCGAAAATTAATGACGAGGTGGGTGCTGCGATCGTACAGTGTCAGTCGGTTACGAAATTCAAATTACCAAAGTATACAAGTACTTACACAGCGGAGCTATATGCCATATTACAGGGTGTCAAACAAATAGAGGAAAACAACGTCCGATACGCAATACTCATTTCAGACTCTCTAAGTGCAATAAGGTCACTAGATAATATGTACGCAAAAGACCCCCTAGTGCAACAAATATTTAAGGCCATGAATAACATTCAAACGTCGGGAAGAAGTGTATCATTTGTGTGGATACCCTCACACATCGGTATCCAAGGTAATGAAGAGGCCGATATAGCAGCCCGGGCGGCAATAAGTGCGGTGGACTCAATCGTTGAGTCGAAAATCTCGTTTGTGGACTTCAAAAACTACATTAAGAACCAAATCATAAGTGCGTGGCTAAATGAATGGAACCAGTCTTCCTCGAAATTACGCGAGTGTAAACCAAGTGTTGATTCGTGGAAATATAACTTACCCTTGCTTAGGACCAAGTCGTCTTACACCGGCTGCGCATAGGACACACAAATATGACTCACAGCTACCTTATTTCGAAAGAACAGCGACCCATTTGTCAGCATTGTCAGGCGCCCTTAACCATCAAGCATGTTATAATCGACTGCCCAGGGTATGCAGCCAAAAGAAATAGTTTTCAAATTGGCAATAGTTTACGTGCAGTACTGAACAAAGATCTCACTAAGCTCATGAATTTTCTAAAAGACTGTGATTTATATAAATCAATTTAGCTTCAAATTCTATGTTGTTCTTTTTTGTTTTTATTGATGGATGCGCTAATAACCCTGCGTGGTTGATGCGCTTATTCTAAATGAAAAAAATATTTTTCTTTCATTTATCAAAGGGCTCTAGTGCAGAATAATCTGGAAAAATAGAGATATTGTTGAGTCATTCAGAGGAATAGAATATGATATAATTTTGATGGATGAAATGAAAAATTTTTCTCTTGAACGAAAATATAATTGGATCAGAAATATTATATTAACGTTTTTTTGTAAAATAACAAACTATTTTCTGACAAAACTACAGAAAAATTACACATTTGTGTTTACCGTATTTTATTCGGTCAAAATGTCAAAATTATTCAAAAGCAGGTGCCTTCTCTCGTAACTTTCATACAGAATACGTTAATGAAAATGGTAAATCTTGAATTTCTCGTTGGCTTTCCATATCTGATCAGATCAAAAATCACTGAACCAACTCGGCTGTAAAATATTTTACGTTCTTTTTTACGCTGGGACTTAAGTAATTAGGAAGTCCTTTCAACTTTCTTATCTACAGGATTCACACAGTCCTTTCATATTTTCAAAGAATGGGAAGGTTTATATAAGTTCAATCAACATAAGCATGTTAATTCTTTATTTTAGTCACCCAAGACAGAATCTTGCACTATTAGCATTTTGATGGTAGTTTTCCATAAATAATGAAACCCTAATTCTTCTATTTCGGTAAATTCTCAAATACCCCAACCAAGGGAAATTCTATATAAATCTATCAACATCTACTGCACGTACTTTGTTATTTTTCTAATTTGTAATTAAGATCTGGAATTCAAACTATACTTTTACCAATTCAAAACTGAGTTAATTTGGTTATTCCAAAATTTGTAAACACAATATTTAACATGGTTACCAAATTCTCAAATACAATACGTTCGTCTCGATCTTCAAAACTGTGTGAAATCCCATAGAAACCTTTTAGCCTTTAGTTGGTACTATTGGACCCTGTGATTAAGGTCTCAAATATACTCTTTTCTATCATCAACTCCAAAACGTGGTAATTATATACAACATACCAACCCCATTCACGCACCTCAAGTAATTATTTTTACAAAGAAACTCAAACACTTTGTATATATATATATATATATATATATATATATATATATATATATATATATATATATATATATATATATATATATATATATATATATATATATATATATATATATATATATATATATATATATATATATATATATATATATATATATATATATGAAATAACTTTCAAATCTTTATAAATTTAATTGGTGCCCTTGCGAGAATTTTGTAAATTTCAATAACATTATAAATAATCCAACTTAGAAGCTGTGAAAATCGCATACAACAATTAAATTGTTATTTAGTAGTTTTAAGGATACTTCCGAATAATTCTGGAACAGTATCTTCTTCTTCTTCATAACCAAGATCGTACATATAATATTTTCATCTTAACTTTTAGAACGGAGAGAAATCTCATTCAATGATTTCTATGCCTTTTTCCCATCCTTAGGAAAGTTTCTCACAAAAACACTGATGCTCATATTTCTCTCTCCATAATTGGAATTTTGATTACAAAATTTCATCTCTTCGATATCGTAACCCTTATAATGCCCATGAAACGTTCAACTCCTATGTAGAGAAATAGATTTTTACTATTTAATTTTTTTCAGTGTTTATCTTCATAAGAGTCTCCTTCGGGATTCAACGAATATGGTTAAGCCATTCTTGAGTTTTGCGAGCAGCAAAATGGTTAGCTACTCATTCCTTTTATATAAGCAGTAACTCCAGCGTTTCATTGAAAACCTGTAATGGAGAATTTACGTACCTCCTTAAATAATCACATGACTTCATTGAAAATTCATCGAACCAATTAAGAAAGAAAAAAATTACAACATATCATGATCTCTAAAAATTTCAATGAAAGCCATTTTCTTTCACTAATTATGCGGACTGTTTGTAACCCTAAAAATGTTCAAAAATGATTCAATGACTGTATATTTTTACTGGAAATCATATTTTCAGGTTCATTAAATATTTCTCAAAAACTATTCACAAGTGCAGATGAAGCTTAGAACCAAAACGCTCTACACTTATTGAAGAAATATCTTGCTTGAATTATATTCTATTGAAATTGACAACCAATGTTTTGATAACTCGATATCAAATTAGTAATTAACTGAATATTGAAGAAAAAATGAACACGAAAAAAGATATCGATTTGCACATCATTCAATGTACTTATTTCTCTTAATTATTATTTTCCAAGAATGAACCAGAGATATTATCTGCAAGAGCAAATACAATATTTAAGTGGATATCTGATAATGTCCTGTGAATTCCAATAATAGCAGGTAAACTGTTGAAGGTATTATATCTTAAGCTTATAAACCATATCTTGGGAAGTATGATTTGTTTGTACTATTTGAATATCATTTGGGATTGGGATATTGAAAGCATTTAAATATGTTTCACAAACTAAAACATTTAGTTCCGCTTCGACAGTTGACCTCTTCATTTGAAGGTGAATTTCTGTTCTGCCAAGTTAAAATTTTTGTGATTTCTGCAAATTCTAAACTGGTAATTTTCTTTCTGTTTCCAAATTTATTGGTGTTTGATACGAGCGCGTAGCCTCCTGAAATTGGAAATTCTAATAAATTTCGATGTCATTTGATAACTATAAATAATGAAATTCTATTGCATATATTTAATTAACGAAATGTTTTCGGACTAGCGTTTCTTTCAAATATCACCAAAAATATTTTGTTTAAAAATTTATCATTTTCCTTTGATATGAAAACTTAACAAAATTATGTCAGGAAAGTAATTAGTTGTTAATTATACATTCTTGAAATCAGCAAAATAAGAAAAACTTCTCAACTTTCATTATTAAATCAAGATGTCTAACTGATATCAAATACTATAAAAACAATTATTCTAAATTCTATACTCAGGCTGGGGCCACGTGCTCATATCGTAAAAGCAAGTCTTTTTAAAATAAAATTGAAATGATTAATCATAAAACATAAGGATTTCATCACATTTCCTTTTTATCGAGTATAATTTTATGAATACTTTTCTTTCTCTATAAATAAATATTAATCATAGAATACTGAATTTTATCGAAAATTCTATAAAATGAAAAACTAAATATGATAAATTTCCTAATAAAAGTGTTTTTGTTTCAGAAATGGCTTCCTTCCTCAGAGAATTGTACAATACGATTATTAAATGTTCCGAATGCCAAGAGCATTTTTTCGGTACTTCAATTTACACCACGAAGATAGGAGACTATTTCACTTGTGCGTGGCGAAAAAGATCACCGAAAGAAAAACTTTTTTCGGTGCTAGAAAGACCGGAATTCACCTTCCGGGATTCAAGAACGAATTTCAATATTGTCCTCTGGGAGACGAAGAAGAACTCAACGGCTTCAAGTTATTTAGCAAAAAGAAAGCTGTTGTATTACAATTCGATGACAAGATCAAGTTGCAGCATTTTCTAATCTTGAAAAATTTCAAAGATTTTTAACGATATTTAAGAAACCAAGTTTGTGAATGTATTTGTAAATGTATTTTGTAAAGTATTAATTTCAATTTTTATGTTATTTTATTAACTTTGAACAAATATAGAAAATTTTCTGACTGCAGCATTCAGCTCCATATTAAATTCATTGTAAATATTGTATATATAAAATTAAATTTGAATAAATAATTTTATTTAAAAGTAAAATGGTTTTCTAGCTTATTTCGTTATATCAATTACTCATCTGACCTAATGAATGGAGTAATAAGCAGAGGAAAATATTCGCTCGAACAATTTTCTGCAATTCAAATATCAATTTCTCTTCTCATTTGAGATCATGAGTATGATGTATCTTATACTTTCAATAATTTCTATGAATTTTCTTACAAATAAGAATCTCCTTGAAGGGTTAAAAAATAAATTCTTCAAAATAGGGATGCCTAAAATTTTAAGATATAGATCATAACTTCATTATTTTAAAAATTAGAAAAGCAACAAAAAAGTTATTGTAAGTATCAAATGAGTCTTACACCTCATAATATTGTTCTGTTATGGTATAGTTTTGAATGAAGTTCAAAAATTGAAGAAAGATTTCAGTGAAACCAATATATTACTTTATCATTTATCACATTGACAATTTTTAACATCTTTCTTCTTCTAATTTTAATAACTGTCTGAGATATGATCGAAAAACAGAAATTCATCAGGAAAATCAATACGGATATTGCTTGTTAACAATTACATCAATTACATTAGTCACGAATATTTCATATTGTTCGTTTTTGACGAATACCAAGAAAATTGTCGTCATGCAGTAAGCTTTTATTAAGAAAACTTCTCAGTTTTCAAATGGTGTACCAATTTATTATTTTTATCTTATTTTATCAATTTTTTCAGTATTATCATTCAATTTGATGAAGATATTAAACAACTGAACATTCACCTAATTTTGTTCAATAAACCTTATGAAGCTGTTATAGTTTATTGAGATGATTCGTGAAAATGGAAAATTATAGTTCAATTATAGTGCATCAACAAAATCAAATCAAAATATGAATTGGGAAATTAAATAACAGTAAGAATTACCTTCCATAACTGAATAGAAGCTATTTTCTGTTTTAGTTTAATGACCTGTCGTGTGAAGAGTTTTCGAAGAGGTCACCATACTGCATTGACACACTACACAAAATACTTTTTATAACGCTTTCAGCGATGAGGCTACATATCTCCCCAATTCTTGTTCAGAAAATTTCTATGCCAGATGGTATTGTAACATGAATCGATTCTTTAGTATATCCTCTGAAAAAAATCTAGTGTGCTGGCCACCTTACTGGAGCGGTGTAGATAATCAGTTTATTTTCAAAGCGGCGATGAAGAAATTCGACAAATTTGTGCATTGTGTTAGAGCTCCATCTTGCTAGTACCACATCTTTTGACATTCAACGATGGATATATTCTAAGTAATTTACGGAAATAGAGGATAGCGTGAAGTTTTATAAAAAAAGAACATGCTATAAATCGTCTTTTATACAAAACACATCAAACCATATACTGCTTTTATGGAATTTTGTCTTGTGGCTCCGCAAAATTTTTTTGCCCCTATTAAGTTTATCGGTGTTTATTATCCTCTTAAAAGTGAAGAAATCCAATCTTCGCTTGAAGTTCGTAGGTCATAGTTCATCAATTTTGAAGGGATGATATTTGTGCGAATTCACTAAATAATGAATAGCCGAGTTTCTGTTTCCATTTTTTTCTGCTAATCTTTCCGCCGATATATTAAAATTAATGCCATTAAAATCTAGTTTATAGATTTCCATGTTTTCACTTCCTTGGTAGTTTATCAATTGACATAATTTTGAAATGGGAAAGCGTCAGCCTGCGCAAGTTTATAGGTTATCTTTTCAGATGAACATTAAAGTCGAAGGTAATTTTGTGATTTTCTTCCGGTTGAAATTTCATCAGAACGAAACTAGCATAATACTTTGAACAATACAAGACGTCAGTTGGATGAACGAAGGTCAGCTGACAAATTGGAATTATTAGTAACAAAACAAGACATGAGCGCGCTCGTGTATTCAAATTCAATTTCATCAACAGAGAGACCACCTATAAGACATTTATATTAACTCTAAGTGCCCTGTGATTGTCCAAAATTTCGAATTAAAAGCAAAGAACAATCAATTCTTTCGAGAGTTTCCACACGAAATTTGATGGAAACCTTAATACTAGTCATCCGACGTTAATATTCATATTGAATATATAGTTGACGAGATCACGTGATGAAATTTGAAAAATGATGATATTTTGTTTATGATGATATTTTTAAATTAGAAAAGAGAAAATTTTGTCTATTTTCATCTATTTCTCTAGGCATCATTGCAGGTCCAATGAGATAACCTATATATTTCACTAGAAGTATATTTATTTTTCACCGTTTTCATCTTGTCGAGTAGAATTATAATACTGTAGTTGAAATCGTGCCAAACAAAAGAATACTCAAATATAACAAAGGAGCTAAAATTCCCAAATTTGGTATAAGCTAAGACTACAATACCCTCAAGGCTATTCTAATTTAAATGTCATTAACAGATTTCGTCTTATCTAACATGAACGAATACTGGTAGTATACATTGAACTTTTAGAGACAATCCCATAAATATTATCTCAATGTAGGACAGAAATTTATTTTTAATGAGAATGAATTTCGGGAGATATTTTGCGACACCATTCGATTAATTTGTAAAAGTAATTCATCCCGTACTCCTCAAAAAATTTCGTCTAGATTTATTTCATTTTTCTCAATTAGATTTCGCTTTGAAATTGGAAAGTTGCATCTTATACGTCTCTTGGAAAGATTTTTGACACTTAACATTCAGGAAATTTTTGTGTTACTTGGATTAATTAAAATCCTCATGTTCATTAGTATTGACTATTTGACTATATTCAATTTTCTTGTTTCACCAATGAGGTGACGACAGTAAAATTTTGTTTTCGTATTATTTGATATTTAGGAATCACTAGAATCAAAAGAGTGGGCTTTTAGTATATCTCATAATACTCAGAATGTTTCAAATGGAAAGAGAAATCTTCTGGTTTTAATAAATGAGCCATATAATATATTTTATACTATTTTGATGAATCCTGTTAATGACGAATATGAAATTCGGTTACAGAACGAAAATACTCAAATGATTAATTGAAGATTTAGCGGACTGTTTTTTATTAGGAGAAGCTGTTACAATTTTCCTATTTCTTGCGGAAATCCTGCTTCTTTCTTTCGCAAAAATACTCGCAACAATATGATCGAAAATATATGATACGATAAGATTAGTAAGAGAAAAGACTTACCAATTGGGTGTACTTGAAATGAGAGAGCAACAAAAAGAGGAAAGCAATGACAGTTTTACGTTGTCTTGTAGAAGAATTTTCGCCCTCGTCGATATGAAAGTTTTACACGATTCGGCACTTTCACTCACACACCGGATACGTTTTAAATTGTGAAATATTACTTTCATTTCGTAATGAAAAGAAAATTTTAAGGAAATGTGGTTCGTCTTCTTGCGTGCGTATATTTCTTTTTGTATCTTCTGTTGTATGAAGTTTCTCTGCTCACTTGATGTTGAGCAGTGTTGCCAAGGTGTAAGGAAGGAAGGTAGAAAGGAAGTAGGTAAGTCTAAATTTTGAAAAAAGATATTTGCAAACAAATATATGATATTAAGCCAAAAATTTGATTGGAGAACCGGCCGCGAAATGTGCAAGTGGTTGAAAAATAAAAGAAAATATACTGAATAATCAAAATTCTTTGCGAAAGAAAGAAGCAGGGTTTCCGCATAAAATTGGAAAATTGTAACAGCTTCTCCTAATAAAAAACAGTCCGCTATATCGTCAATTAAACATTTGGTCCTTCGGGCGAGCCGGGTGTTTCAATTTTCTATTGTGCTCAAACCCTGATTCGATCATACGAAAAGACCTCTATACTTGTGCAGGTGGTTAGAAAATTTTGATTTATTTTATTCCAATCAGAAAACAAAAAACGATATACGATACATTTTTTCTTTACATATATTTTTCGGAAACCTATTTACTATTTTACTTCTCGAAGTAGATTCGTAATTACGTTTGGAATCGGGCGTCCCTTTCCATCTCATTATTCTCTTTCTTTGTCGGCGAATTTTACGTTGCTAGAGAATTGATTTACATCTCATAAATAAAGTATCGTTTCGTTTTTATTCAGCGAAAAAATTATAAGCACACCTGTTCATTTCCCGATTTCAAATCTCCTCGACTTCGGGTTCCCTACATTGTTACCAGCTCGTAGGAGCGTTTTTACTTATCTGTTAGCACTTTCTTTACGTACATTTCATATTTCTTTAGCGCTAACTTATTCGTACTTCATTATGCCGGAAACGGATAAGGAAAAAATACTTCGTCTTAAGGCCTTGCGCAAAAATATTTTCGATAATGTTCAAGCAGTTTCCGATTACACGGTTGATCTGATGGACACACCGGAAAACTTTTCCAAATTTAAAATTAAATGTTGGAACGTTGAAAAATGGAGGAAAGATTTTGAGAAACTACATACGAGCCTTATAGCTGTTTTGGCACTACAAGAAAACGCAGATACTTTTCTTCCTGCAGAACAAGAAATTTGCAATACATTTTTGAATAACTGCGAAACAATTGAAGCTATGTATTCAGACATTTTTGAACAAAATGATGATTCAGATCAATCCAATACAAATCGATTTAATGTGAAACTACCCAATTTTGATTTGATTACTTTCGACAGTGATATTAAAAACTTTCCAACTTATATCGAAATGTTCAATGCCCTTATACACAAAAATAACACAATTTCAAATATTGAGAAGTTTAATTTCTTGATATCTTCTATAAAAGGTTCAGCGTTGTCTATAGTAAGAAGTGTTCCAATTTTAGGAGATAATTATAAAATCGCATATGATGCGTTAAATAAACGATTCAATGATAAACGTATTATAGCGGCTTCCTATTGGAGGGAATTAGAATCCTGTCAACCTATATCGGGGGTTAAAAATTTACGGCACCTGATCGATAAGTTTGATGAAAATTTATCTGCTTTAAAGAAGACCTTTATGTCCGATCAGTACTGATCCAACCGACTTGAGTCCTCTCACTCCAGGTCATTTTTTAACGCTTGAGCCTTGGGGCGCCTTACCAGATCCAGATACGTCACATATCAAAACGAATAGACTTACGCGCTTGCAACTCTTGCAAAGGTTACACCGTGATTTTTTTAATCGACGGCAATAGGAATACTTACATACACTTCATCAGAGAGCGAAATGGGATGATTCTTCAACTTCACCTTTTGTTGGAACCATGGTTCTTATTAAAAATGAAAATACGATACCACTCGAATGGCCTTTAGCCAGAATAGTATAGTCGTACCCGTGATTATTCAAAATGATGTTGATATCAATACATATATAACATATACAAAATAATCAACAAAATTGTGTACAATATTAAAAAAAATATTCCTGGTTAGCAATTCACAGGTACGTTTTGCAGACAAAATGTTGTTTGACCTGCGTTTCAACTAAAAGATTATAATACTCAGGTATAGTCTATTTGGTAGAGAGGAGAGTGATAAAAGCTCATCAAGTATGCAAATCCATAAGTAATGTGGTACGTAGGGAAATTCATAAAAAATGTAGTTCCTATGATTTTGTCTTGAAGAAGGCACCAATTAATCACCGGAACTTTCTTTGGAACAATCATAGAAATGGCCAGGAAGAACTCAACTACCAGACTATAAGTCTTTTTGTGGCTTGCAAATATTGCTGTCCTCATCTCAGATAAAATGTTTACGTTATAAGTCTAAATTTTGTAGTCAGTTAGGTAGACGAACACTTGTTTTAGGCTTCTCTTAGAAAATGAGATTGAATCAATTGAACACTAATGTATTTAAAAACGGTGATAATTTAATGGGCATATCTAGATATGATTAATTATTTCATGAATTTCATGCATACTCAACTTATGCTTAATTGTATACGTTATGATATATTATAATTAAATAATATTTATGATATTTCACATAACTAAATTTAGTAAATTATATGTATGAACATTAATTTAATATTATAGTAGACTTGAGCTAAATTTTTCACATGAATTTCAACATTACCTTACAGAATGTTCATAAATAACTTTCATGACTTTTAAAACGTCTAATTCTAAATTCAATATCTTTCTATACTCTAAAATTTTAAATATTCGATCGTTCATCACTTCACACAAAAAAAAACTATGAATGAATAACATTTCGTGTTACTTGAGTAAGGTCCGTACATTGGATTTTACTGAGGGGAAAGTCTCTGCCAATATTCATTGGTACATTCATGTCATTGGCTGAAAATGCTATATTATATGTATATATTCCTATATATTGATGTATTTTCATAACATTTAGTGATATCCTAATATATTATAATTCCAGGATATGTTTTGATGATAACGTTTGCCTGGCAATGGTATTAATTACCGGGTGCCGAAATGCACGCAGCCCCCAGAAGCCACAATAGTGCAACTGAGAAGGATGCCGAGGAACGAAGCTGCAGACTGCAGTTTCGTCCTTATTAGGTGCGCATCGGTGTCGCAAATTGCTGTTCAGCATCCTAACAAGCTACATCAGAGTACCCTAACGATTCCAGAAAAGACGTATCTCGTAAATACGTTCGAGGGTCGCCCCCTATCGGCCGGAACGGTGAACCCGCGACAGGAATTCGAGAAAGATACGAACATTAACAAACGGATGTGAGAACGTTGAAAATTTAAAAATGCCAACCCTAGATATATTTATATAATCTCACATCCGTTTGTTATTGATCGTATATATATATATATATATATATATATATATATATATATATATATATATATATATATATATATATATATATATATATATATAAGAATATGGCGGAAAGTGTAAATGACGCGTTAGATCAGTGCTCTCAAGAGGGTACCGATTCTGAGGTGAAAAATTCACAAAAAAACAAAAATATTACAAATGTTGTGCTAAAAAGGCGTATACGTCGTTTATCTGCAAAATTGCGGAGCTCCGTTCCACGATTCTTGTGCAAGAAGATTAATAGAAAAAAAAGGCCTATCATTCATGGATGAAGTCTATGTTAAGTGCTGTGAAAACCAGCAAGTGAAATGGATAATGAACTATGTCGAAATATAAATATACAACTGAAGGAGGAAAATATAAAAATGAGGTATGAAAATCTATTACTGCAGAAGGAAATTGAGCATTTAAAATATGTTCTAGTGGAATCCCAAAAAATAAAGAACTTCTTTTCAATGAGTGATAAAAACATTATTCTGAGAGAAAATAACAAACTTTTGGCTGAAAGAATTACGCAGTTACAAAATAGACCTATAGAAAAAATCGTGGAAACAAAACCAGAAAAAAGCAATCAAAACAAAGTTGACATTCCACTGTCTCTGCCATCAACTTTGAAACCTGCTTACAGTTCTATGGTCAAAAATGTTACAGAAAGTGGACCATCGAGCAGAAATACACAAACAACAACAAATAATAAAAAAAACTTCAAAATTGAATTAAAATCAAACCAAAAATTGACGCCCACTAAAACAATAGCAAACCAAGAAGTGAAGAAAATACAAGGTAACCAACAACACAATCAAACCACGAGTAAACAAAAAAGGGAAACAACACTGCTTTACATTGAAGATGAAATAAGTGAATCCAAAGAGGAACAACAGTCACCTAAAGTGAAGATTCAACAGGAACGAGAAAACTGGAGAGAAGTTGTCAAGAAACGAAATCCTAAACAAACAAGGCCAGTCCCAATTAAAGGAGCAATGGATAAATTCAGTCTAACAATAGCTGAGCAACAATCTTGCCTATTTTTATCAGGTCTAGATCCAGATATCGAGCCTGAAGAAGTTAAGGAATATATAGACACAACATTTAAAATGAGCAGCAAATGTGAGAAAATGAAAACTAAGAAAGACAGATTCAAAAGCTCCTTCAAGGTATATGTACCGACTGATTCAAAACAACAAGTTCTGAATGAAAATATGTGGGAAAGGAATAGTAATCAACCATTTTCTACACATCAGACGAAACTTCAACAGAGAAGTGAATCCGGTAACTGCTTGAATATCTTACATCAGAATATTCAATGTATCAAAACAAACTACCGGAAATCGAACTCTTCATCAACTCACTCACAAAGATCCCATATGTAATTTGTTTCAGTGAACACTGGATGAATAAAGATGAAATTCCATTTTGAAGATTCCCAACTACAGGTTAATATCAAGTTACGCAAGAGAGAAATTTATACTTGATAGTCTACAGGACCTGTTTGGGCGATGCACAGGTATTTCTTCATAAAATTGATCAAATACTCTATGAAATAAGTATGAAATTTAATAAATATGATGTGATACTCTGTGGAGATTTCAACATCAACTTATTGGAAGATAGCCACGTTGAAAATAATTTTGTAGATATACTTTGCACATATGATCTACAGCAAACAATAAACGAACCAACAAGAATTACACAAACAACAAAAACATTAATTGATAATATCTTTATCAACACTCCAACATATAGAAATAACTATAATATAAACTCACTTTTGTCGGATCATATGGCTCAATTCATAACAATGGAGTGTAATAATGTTGCCAATGGAAGAAAATGGATTAGAAAAAGATTTTCACTGATTCTAAAATGCAGCAGTTTTTCAGCAGTCTGGAGGATGTATCTTGGCAGGGTGTATTGGGGCGATCGGATCCAGACGAAGCATACAACTGTTTCTCAGAGATAATGCAAATGTATATGAATCTGATATTTCCAGAGAAGAAGTGCTCAATGACTAGAACAATACATACATGGATAACAACAGGGATAAAAATTTCAAGTAACCAAAAAGATCAATGTGGGAAGAAGTACAAGAAGGAATAATATCACAGGACTATTACAAAAGATATTGCAGTATACTGAAGCAGGTTGTGAAACAGGCTAAAATGATAAGTCATAGGAACTATATAACACAGTCTGAAAACAAAACAAAAGCCACATGGAAGTTAGTCAACACTATCACAAACAAAAGAATAATAATAATGACATCATTTTCAATTCATTTCCCCACCAAAATGAAGAAACTGTACTCAACCAATTCAATTCCCATTTTATCAGTTCAAATACAAGCAATAGTGGTATTGATGCGGACAACAATAACATCAAATCCTGCAACAATAGCATATTTTTAAGTCCACTTATAGAGCAAGAAACGTACCAATATATTTTACAATTAAAAATAAAAGTTCAGTTGGAAGTGATAACATACCAGTAAAAGTGCTCAAGAATTGTGCATCAATTATAAAAACTCCACTTACTCACATTATAAACCAGATTCTAGAAACAGGAAAGTATCCACAAAGATTAAAAGAAGCAATGGTGAAACCCATCTATAAAAAAGGTAGCAAAGAAAATATTGATAATTATAGGCCAATATCATTGCTTTCCAATGTGAATAAAATATTTGAGCGTATAATTTTGACAAATTAATGCAGTTTTTGAAGCAAACAACATACTTGTGAAACAACAGTTTGGATTTAGACAGGGAAGGTCAACATTGAATGCAATATATCCAGCACTTACTTCTATCATCAGGTCACTAAATCAAAATAATACTACAGCGGCCCTCTGTCTGGACCTGTCAAAAGCTTTTGACAGAGTCAACCATGAGAAGTTACTGAATAAGCTGGAGAAATATGGTATAAGAGGGTAGCATTACAGCTCATTGGATCATATCTATCCAAAAGAACCCAAAAGACAATAAATAGAGGAAAAACGGAAATATAATATGATCTGATTCCAAACAAGTATTAAACGGTGTACCGCAGGGTTCTATATTGGGACCTTTGCTCTACATAATATATACAAATGATCTAGTTCAGACTACCAACAACGATGTCATAATGTTTGCAGATGATGCATCAGTAATATGTAAGGCTGAAAATCAAAATGAATGTATGAAAAGTCTTGAGACTGACATGAAAAATATGAGTGAATGGTTCCTTAATAACAACTTGATGCTAAATCTGGAAAAAACAAAACTTTTGTTATTCAGGGAAAAGAAAGAACAACTGAATTTAAGATTCCAAGACTGTGAAGTTGAGTCAGTAGAAGACCTGTCTTTTCTAGGAACGAATATTGATCGTAATCCCAACTGGTGTAGTCACGTTGAGAAGATTTCACCAATGATAGCACGCTATGGCTATGCATTGCGGACTATACGGATGATAGGGCTGGATGCTGCTCTGACTGCCTATCACGCCTACGTTCATTCTAGGATAAGATATGGAATCATCTTCTGGGAAGATCTACAGAAGCGGAGCGAATTTTTCTTTACAAAAAGATGCCTAAGAATCATCTTTGGCATGAATCAATATGAAACGTGCAGGAACATATTCAAGAATTTCAACATCTTAACACTGTATGGTCTATATATCTATGAATCAGTGATGTTCATTTTAAATAACTATAATGATTTCAAAGATCTTCAACTCCAACATTCCTATAATACAAGAGGAAAAAATATTCTTCAAGAGGATAAGCCCAACTATTCATATTTACAAAAAATGTAACTTATAAGTTACTGTCAGTGTGGAATAAGTTTCCAGAAAAATTTAAGTCATTATCAATTAAAGTGCAAAAACAAAAACTCAAATATTTTCTTATTGATAAAAGTTACTATAATATAGGAGAGTTCCTACAAGAAATTATTGTGATCTGAATTTTGTGTATTTTCTACATGTTTATTTGTATTTTTGACTGAATCTACACCTGTATGGTTTTTGATTTATTAAAGTATTATTATTATTATTATTATATATATATATAAATTTTTAGTTTCAGAGATATTGAGCGAGAAATTTGTATTTTTCACAATAGATTGGAACTTTATTAATAATAATAAAATTTCAGATATATATATATATATATATATATATATATATATATATATATATATATATATATATATATATATATATATATATATATATATATATATATATATATATATATTATTGGTGCCTTCATGAGAATTTTTAAATTTCAATAACATTATAAATAATCCAACTTAGAAGCTGTGAAAATCGCATACAACAATTGAATTGTTCTTTAGTAGTTTTAAGGATACTTCCGAATAATTCTGGAACAGTATCTTCTTCTTCTTCATAACCAAGATCGTACATATAATATTTTCATCTTAACTTTTAGAACGGAGAGAAATCTCATTCAATCATTTCTATGCCTTTTTCCCATCCTTAGGAACGTTTCTCACAAAAACACTGATGCTCATATTTCTCTCTCCATAATTAGAATTTTGATTACAAAATTTCATCTCTTCGATTTCGTAACCCTTATAATGCCCATGAAACGTTCAACTCCTATGTAGAGAAATAGATTTTTACTATTTAATTTTTTTCAGTGTTTATCTTCGTAAGAGTCTCCTTCGGGATTCAACGAATATGGTTAAGCCATTCTTGAGTTTTGCGAGCAGCAAAATGGTTAGCTACTGATTCCTTTTATATAAGCAGTAACTCCAGCGTTTCATTGAAAACCTGTAATGGAGAATTTACGTACCTCCATAAATAATCACATGACTTCATTGAAAATTCATCGAACCAATTAAGAAACAAAAAAATTACAACATATTAAGATCTCTAAAAATTTCAATGAAAGCCATTTTCTTTCACTAATTTTGCGGACTGTATGTAACCCTAAAAACGTTCAAAAATGATTCAATGATTCAATGACTGTATATTTTTACTGGAATTCTTATTTTCAGGTTCATTAAATATTTCTCAAAAACTATTCACAAGTGCAGATGAAGCTTAGAACCAAAACGCTCAACACTTATTGAAGAAATATCCTGCTTGAATTATATTCTATTTGAAATTGACAACCAATGTTTTGATAACTCGATATCAAATTAGTAATTAACTGAATACTGAGAAGAAATGAACACGAAAAAAGATATCGATTTATCGATTTGCACATCATTCAATGTACTTATTTCTCTTAGTTATTATTTTCCGAGAATGAACCGGAGATATTATCTGCAAGAGCAAATACAATATTTGAGTGGATATCTGATAATGTCCTGTGAATTTCAATAATAGCAGGTAAAATGTTGAAGGTATTATATCTTAAGCTTATAAACCATAATTTGGGAAGTATGATTTGTTTGTACTATTTGAATATCATTTGGGATTGGGATATTGAAAGCATTTAAATATGTTTCACAAACTAAAACATTTAAATCCGCTTCGACAGTTGACCTCTTCATTTGAAGGTGAATTTCTGTTCTGCCAAGTTAAAATTTTTGTGATTTCTGCAAATTCTAAACTGGTGAGTTTCTTTCTGTTTCCAAATTTATTGTTGTTTGATACGAGCGCGTAGCCTCCTGAAATTGGAAATTCTAATATTTTTCGATGTCATTTGATAACTATAAATAATGAAATTCTATTGCATATATTTAATTAACGAAATGTTTTCGGACTAGCGTTTCTTTCAAATATCACCAAAAATATTTTGTTTAAAATTTATCATTTTCCTTTGATACGAAAACTTAACAAAATTATGTCAGGAAAGTAATTAGTAGTTAATTATAAATTCTTGAAATCAGCAAAATAAGAAAAACTTCTCAACTTTCATTATTAAATCAAGATGTCTAACTGATATCAAATACTATAAAAACAATTATTCTAAATTCTATACTCAGGCTGGAGGCCACGTGCTCATATCGTAAAAGCAAGTCTTTTTTAAAATAAAATTGAAATGATTAATCATCAATCATAAGGATTTCATCACATTTCCTTTTTATCGAGTATAATTTTATGAATACTTTTCTTTCTCCATAAATAAATATTAATCATAGAATACTGAATTTTATCGAAAATTCTATAAAATGAAAAACTAAATATGATAAATCTCCTAATAAAAGTGTTTTTGTTTCAGAAATGGCTTCCTTCCTCAGAGAATTGTACAATACGATTATTAAATGTTCCGAATGCCAAGAGCATTTTTTCGGTACTTCAATTTACACCACGAAGATAGGAGACTATTTCACTTGTGGAAAGTGCGTGGCGAAAAAGATCACCGAAAGAAAAACTTTTTTCGGTGCTAGAAAGACCGGAATTCACCTTCCGTGTCCGTCTTATCATTACGGATGTGGGGAGGTGCTTCCCAAAGAAGAAATGGATGAGCACAAGGAAGACTGTGCATATGGATTCACATGCTGCACTAGTTTTTCCAGTTGTGTTGACGTTTTCCACTACAACGATGTCGAGGAGCATTACAAAATGAAACACCCAGAATGCATCAGAAATTCTGCAACTCAGAATTATGTTTACACGAGTCGAAGGTCATCGGTTTATGAAAAGGGTTTCGTCATAATATCAGCCTTCGGATATCGGTTCAAAATAATCTGGAGGGCAAATTTAATCAGTTATAAACTATATTATTTAGGCTTCAATTTTGGCTTTGTGGACAATTCGATGAAAAGATCAAGTTGTAGCATTTTCTAATCTTGAAAATTTCAAAGATTTTTAACGATATTTAAAAACCAAGTTTGTGAACGTATTTGGATGTATTAGTAAATGTATTTTGTAAAGTATTAATTTCAATTTTTATGTAATTTTATTAACATTGAACAAATATAGAAAATATTCTGACTGAAGCATTCAGCTGCATATTAAATTCATTGTATATATTGTATATATAAAAATAAATATGAATAAATAATTTTATTTAAAAGTAAAATGGTTTTCTAGCTTTTTCGTTATATCAATTACTCATCTGACCTAATGAATGGAGTAATAAGCAGAGGAAAATATTCGCTCGAACAAATTTCTGCCATTCAAATATCAATTTCTCTTCTCATTTGAGATCATGTGTATGATGTATCTTATACTTTCAATCATTTCTATGAATTTTCTTACAAATAAGAATCTCCTTGAAGGGTTAAAAATAAATTCTTCAAAATAGGGATGCCTAACATTTTGAAAGATAGATAATAGCTTCATTATTTTAAAATTAGAAAAGCAACAAAAAAATTATTGTAAGTATCAAATGAGTCTGACACCTTATAATATTATTCTGTTATGGTATAGTTTTGAATGAAGTTCAAAATTGAAGAAAGATTTCAGTGAAACCAATATATTACTTTATCATTTATCACATTGACAATTTTTAACATCTTTCTTCTTCTAATTTTAATAACTGTCTAAGATATGATCGAAAAAAACAGAAATTCATCAGGAAAATCAATACGGATATTGCTTGTTAACATTTACATCAATTACATTAATCACGAAAATTTCATATTCTGCTAAAAAGTGCGCTGACATATTGTTCGTTGTTGACGAATACCAAGAAAATTGTCGCCATGCAGTAAGCTTTTATTAAGAAAACTTCTCAATTTTCAAATGGTGCACCCAACTTATTATTTTTCATCTTCTTTTATCAATTTTTTTCAGTATTATCATTCAATTTGATGAAGATATGAAACAACTGAACATTCACCTAATTTTGTTCAATAAACCTTATGAAGCTGTTATAGTTTATTGGGATCATTCGGGAAAATGGAAAATTATAGTTCAATTATAGTGCATCAACAAAATCAAATCAAAATATGAATTGGGAAATTAAATAACAGTAAGAATTACCTTCCATAACTGAATAGAAGCTATTTTCTGTTTTAATTTAATGACCTGTCGTGTGAAGAGTTTTCGAAGAGGCCACCATACTGCATTGACACACTACACAAAATACTTTTTATAACGCTTTCAGCGATGAGGCTACATATCTCCCCAATTCTTGCTCAGAAAATTTCTATGCCAGATGGTATTGTAACATGATTCGATTCTTTAATATATCCTCTGAAAAAAAATCTAGTGTGCTGGCCACCTTACTGGAGCGGTGTAGACAATCAGTTTATATTCAAGCGGCGATGAAGAAATTCGACAAATTTGTGCATTGTGTTAGAGCTCCATCTTGCTAGTACCACATCTTTTGACATTCAACGATGGATATATTCTAAGTAATTTACGGAAATAGAGGATAGCGTGAAGTTTTATAAAAAAAAAGAACATGCTATAAATCGTCTTTTATACAAAACACATCAAACCATATACTGCTTTTATGGAATTTTGTCTTGTGGCTCCGCAAAATTTTTTTGCCCCTATTAAGTTTATCGGTGTTTATTATCCTCTTAAAAGTGAAGAAATCCAATCTTCGCTTGAAGTTCGTAGGTCATAGTTCATCAATTTTGAAGGGATGAGATTTGTGCGAATTCACTAAATAATGAATAGCCGAGTTTCTGTTTCCATTTTTTTCTGCTAATCTTTCCGCCGATATATTAAAATTAATGCCATTAAAATCTAGTTTATAGATTTCCATATTTTCACTTCCTTGGTAGTTTATCAATTGACATAATTTTGAAATGGGAAAGCGTCAGCCTGCGCTAGTTTAAAGGTTATCTGTTCAGATGAACATTAAAGTCGAAGGTAATTTTGTGATTTTCTTCCAGTTGAAATTTCATCAGAACGAAACTAGCATAATACTTTGAACAATACAAGACGTCAGTTGGATGAACGAAGGTCAGCTGACAAATTGGAATTATTAGTACCAAAACAAGACATGAGCGCGCTCGTGTATTCAAATTCAATTTCATCAATAACACAATTTCAAATATTGAGAAGTTTAATTTCTTGATATCTTCTATAAAAGGTTCAGCGTTGTCTATAGTAAGAAGTGTTCCAATTTTAGGTGATAATTATAAAATCGCATATGATGCGGAATAGAATATGATATAATTTTTGATGTATGAAATGAATAATTGTTCCTTGAACGAAAATATAATTGGATCAGAAATATTATATTAACGTTTTCTTTGTAAAATAACAAACTATTTTCTGACAAAACTACAGAAAAATTACACATTTGTGTAACCTATATCGGGGGTTAAAAATTTACGGCACCTGATCGATACGTTTGAAGAAAATTTATCTGCTTTAAAGACACTTGGATTACAAACAGAGCAATGGGATTTTATTATAACCAGTACGATGTTGGATAGGTTGGATGAGCATACTAAAACTATTTTCGAAATGGGTTTCATGTCTAATGAGATACCTACTTATCAAGAATTGAAGGACTCTCTTATCAAACAATGCAATGCAATAGACGCTGTTACGATGACATCAGAAAAGATTCCGAAATTCTCATTTTCTAAAGACAAGCAATTCAATAAAAAGGCACTGTTTTTTAATACACCGGAATCTTTGAAGATGTTGCCAGATTTAAAGTCCGAGGGTCCATCTAGATACTCATATCCTTCTTGTTTTGTCTGTAATCAGTTTCATGCAGCCTACCAATGTCCACAGTTTATTTCTAAATCTCCGAAAGGAAGATACGAAATCGCCAAAATCTTCAACGCTTGTATTAACTGTCTACTCACAAGTTCTCATTCTACGAAGAAATGTCCTTGTTCAAAAAGGTGTAAACATTGCAGAGGTTTACATCACAGTTTACTATGTTTTCGATATAAAGAGCCGAATAAGCATATTGAAAATGTACAGGGGGTGTCAGAAAATAATGAAGATCAAAAACAAGCTGACTCATCCCGAGTACTTTCTTCTTATTTCATTGGGTTGTCATCATATACGGATAGCGTTTTGCTCGCTACAGCTTTATTGAATATCAAGGATGCTTTTGGTAATTTACACAAAGTTAGAGGAATCATTGACTCAGGTTCTCAAGTAACATTTATTAATGAGGCTGTGGCTAATAAATTGGGCTTCAAAAAATCGAACATTTTCATATCTATACAGAGTCTTGAGAATTTGTCGACAAAATCTAAGTCTGGAATACATTGTCAAATTTCTTCCTTACTAAATCCAGATAAGTTTCTCGATGTCGATGCAGTTATTGTTGAGCATATTTGTGGCGATATGCCTAATATTTCTACTTCAAAATTATCATACATTTCAAATCTTATTATGGCAGATAATTACAATGAGAATGATCAGACTCGTCCAGTCCATATGTTGATTGGCTCCGATTTGTTTCCACACATCCTAATGGATGGTCGTATACCTGGTGGTCCAGGTGAGCCTTTCGCGATCAATACTATATTCGGTTGGACGCTCATGGGAAAAATTTCCCAGCCCAGCTCTTCTAAGAAATTTTCTTTTCTTTACAAATTTGCGAAGATAATTCCTACACTTAAGAAAATACTATCAGTCGATTTTGGGAAGTGGAAGAGGTGGCTCACGTTAAATCAGAATCAACGGAGGATGCCTATTGTGAAGATCATTTCTTGAAATCTGTTTCCCGAACACATGATGGCCGTTTCGTAGTTTCATTACCTTTCAAACTTAATGCTCCAGATTTCGGAGATTCACGTTCGGTAGCACTTCGACGTTTCTTTTCACTTGAGAGGAAACTTTTACAAAATCCACATATGCTTTCCACTTACAGTTCAGTAATGAATGAATACCTCGAAACTAATCAACTAGGACAAGTACCGTGCATACAAGGGTGTAACAATCAAAACGATATTTACTATCTTCCACATTCTTGTGTGTATCGCCCTGATTCAGAGAGTACACCTGCCAGGGAGGTCTGTGATGCTTCCAGCAGAGCTGATGGTAAACTATCTTTAAACGACGCTTCATTCGTAGGTCCTAAGCTGTAAACGGATATTGATTGTATTTTACTCAATTTTCGATTGCATAAATATGTATTTATAGCGAACATTCGACAAATGTTCCGTATGATTATGGTTCATCCAAGCCAAAGAGATTTTCTTCGTATACTTTGGCGTTTTTCTCCTAGAGATGACATAAAGGAATATCGTCTGAAAGTTCTACCTTTCGGTCTCAATTGTTGTCCTTATCTTGCGATAAGAACTCTCATACAGGTTGCCAATGAAAATTCTGCAAAATATCCTTCAGCTGTAACAATTCTTTTGGAGAATACGTACGTTGATGACTTGGCTGACGGTCACAATTATTTCGAGTTAGCTCTACAAAAAATACAAGAATTGTGTAAAATTCTTAAGGATACCTGTTTTGAACTGCGACAATAATCTTCTAACTGTCAAGAATTACTTAGAAACATCCCTAAATCGCATATTCAAACTAGATTCTTATCATTCACGTCAGATGATCTATCATCGTTGAAAGTCCTAGGTTTGAATTGGAATCCTTCTTCTGACTGTTTCTTCTTCACTAAAATCACGACCAAAAGTCAGAGTACCAAGAGATCCATTCTTTCATATGCTGCACGCACATACGATCCTCTAGTATTTATCACACCTTCAACCATTTTACTGAAAATTCTGATTCAGCAGTTGTGGACCTTAAAACTTGGATGGGATGATATAGTTCCTGAGGAAATTGATCTCGTGTTAAAACGTTACAAATCTGAAATGCATTTATTTTCAGAAATTCGAGTTTTACGTCACATCGATACTGCAGATGCTTCTGTATTCGAATTACATGGATTCTGTGATTCTTTTATGAAGGGTTACTGTGCAGTCATTTACCTCCAAGTTACTCATCAAGATGGGAGAATCAGAGTATATATTCTTTGTTCGAAGTCCAAGGTTGCACCCTTGAAGACCTTATCGTTACCTAGGCTTGAGCTATGCTCGGCAATACTTCTTGCTAAACTTATGCCTTTTGTTATTCAATCGTTTAAGAGTAAGATTTCATTTGAAAGAATTTATGCGTGGTCTGATTCCACAGTCACTTTCGCATGGATATCAGCCTCCCCACATCGATGGAAAACTTTTGTTAGTAACAGAGTGTCATATATTCAAAACAAAATCATTCCTGAAAATTGGAATCATATTTCCACTAGTACAAATCCAGCGGATTTAGGTACACGGGGTTCGTATCCCTCTGAACTTATAAATAACACTTTCTGGTTTCAAGTTCCCGAATTTTTACTGCATCCTTCTTCGACTTGGACTCTATCGAAAAATTTCTCATGTTCCTCTCAGGAAGTTTTGTCAGAAGCCTCTAAGGTTATACTGAATATTTCTGTATCCTCAAATTACATTGATGTATTACTTGAAAAATCAACTTCGTTAGAAAAGATTCTTCGAATTCTAATTCTTTCTTCACGGTTGATTCCTAATCTTCGAAGTTCTGATGCCAAACTACTTACAAAAGATAATTTTACTACTCAAGAGTTATATGAAGCTTAACTTCTTGTATCGAAAAGGCTCAAGAACTTCAATTCAAAGAAGAAATCGAATCACTTTCATTAGGTAAAAAGTTTCCCAAGCCTTTCCGAAAATTGAACCCTTTTTTGGATAAAAATGGTTTCCTCAGGGAGGGTGATAGACTTGCTTATGCCAAACTCAGTTACGATAAACGATATCCTATTTCAATTCCTAGCAAGAGTAATTTCACGAATATGCTCATATCCTATATTCATACAAATCATTTACATGCTGGAATAAATACTACGCATTTTCTTCTATCACAGATATTTTGGGTTCTTTCAGCGAAGAAAATAATTCGCAGTGTTATAGCAAAATGCTCAACTTGTTGGAAAATCAACCCCACTCCTTTTCAGCCACCTATGGTAAATCTTCCAAGTTTTCGTGAAGCATCTATCAAGCCCTTCTCCAAAGTTGGGGTGGATCTTGGAGGCCCGTTCTCCATTCTCATGAGTAGAGTTAGGGGAAACAGAACGCTCAAATCTTACATTGGCGTTTTTGTTTGTTGTGCCACAAAAGCGATTCATATTGAACTGATTTCGGATCTTTCTTCAGAATCCTTTTTAATGGCACTACGTCGATTTATTGCTAGAAGGGGTAGGTGCTCTGACATTCATTCAGACTGTGGTACCAATTTTGTGCCTAGTAAAAAATACTTAAAACAAATTATGACTCACGCGGCGGAAAAGGAAATGATAAAATGGCATTTCAATCCTCCATCTGCCCCACATATGGGCGGTTTGTGGGAAAGTGGAGTCAAGTCTGTAAAAAATTTGCTGGTTCGTATAATAGGTTCACAAATTCTTACCTACGAGGAATTTAATACTATTCTAACTCAGGTTGAATCTGTCTTAAATTCAAGACCTTTATGTCCGATCAGTACTGATCCATCCGACTTGAGTCCTCTCACTCCAGGTCATTTTTTAACGCTTGAGCCTTGAGGCGCCTTACCAGATCCAGATACGTCTCATATCAAAACGAATAGACTTACGCGCTGGCAACTCTTGCAAAGGTTACACCGTAATTTTTGGAATCGATGGCAACAGGAATACTTACATACGCTTCATCAGAGAGCGAAATGGAATGATTCTTCAACTTCACATTTTGTTGGAACCATGGTTCTTATTAAGAATGAAAATACGATACCACTCGAATGGCCTTTAGCCAGAATAGTATAGTTGTACCCGGGTAAGGATGGAATAGCTCGAGTAGCAACTGTGAGAACGTCGAGAGGATTTTTCAAGTGACCTCTAGTGAAATTATGCCCATTACCAACACAGTATTTCAGAAAATACACAGGGTATTTTCAGCAGGGTGGGAATGTTTGGTTACCACTTCCATCTATTTTTTTATTTCATTTTTCTTTAATTCTATAGTTTTTCCTTTTCTTATTAACAATTCAAAATTTTATTATTCACCCACTTGCACATGTCGCGGCCGGTTCTCAAATTAAACTTTTGGCTTAATTTCATATATTTGTTTAAAAATATCTTTTTTCAAAATTTAGACTTACCTACTTCCTTTTTACCTTCATTTCTTACACCTTGGCAACACGGCTCAACATCAAGAGAGCAGACCAACTGCATACAACACAAGACACAAGAAGAAAAATACGCACGCAAGAAGACGAACCATATTTTCTCAAAATTCTCTTCACATTACGAAACAAAATTAATATTTCACAATTTTAAAACGTATCCGGTGTGTGAGTGAAATTGCCGAATCTTGGAAAACTTTCATATCGACGAGGGCAAAAATTCTTCTACAAGTCAACGAAAAACTCTCATTGCTTTCCTTTTTTTGTTGCTCTCTCATTTCCTGTACACCCAATTGGTAAGTCTTTTCTCTTACTTATCTTATCGTGTCATATACTTTCGATCATATTGTTGCGAGTATCTTTGCGCATAAAATGGGAAAATTGTAACAGCTTTTCCTAATAAAATACAGTCCGCCAAATCGTCAATTAAAATTTTGCTCCTTCGGGCGAGCTGGATATTTCTATTTTCTATTGTGCTCAAACCCTGATTCGATCATTCGAAAAGACCTCTATACTTATGCAGGGGGTTAGAAAAGTTTAATTTATTTTATTCCAATCAGAGAACAAAAACGATATACGATACATTTTTCTTTACATATATTTTTCGGAAACTTATTCACTAGGTCGTGGATTAACTGATTTGAATAATCTTCTTAGTAAACAGATTTTTCATCTATGTTCCCATTTTCATGATAAACAGAGAACGTCTGAATTACATGAAATTGTTGTTGCTTCAGATTTTAATCTTACACCTGTGACCTTGACTATGCAAAAGGTAGATTTTGAAATATTTGATGATAATTCTAAAAGAGAAAGTAAGATGCAGAAGGAATTACACGGAAAGCACCCTAAAGAATTGAAAAATGATTATATTGTTGAAATCGTATCAAATAATTGGTTAATTTCTAGAGAATTATTTGCTGAAACAGATGGCTTGGCAATTGCGATGCAGGATCAGGTTGTTCTCTCGAGGAATTATAGAAAACACATCATCAAACAAAATATAGATGATTCTTGCCGTAGGTGTTTCTGTTCTTCATAAACAGTTTTTCATATATTATCATCTTGCTCAGTCCATGCTTCAACAGATTATTTAGAAAGACTTAATACCGTCGCTAACATTATCCATTTTAATCTAGGAATCAAACATGACCTTATTCCCAAAAAAATTTTTACAAATGTGAACCTGAGATTATTTGTGAAAATGACAACTACAAATTTATTTTGATAAAACAATTCTTTTCAACAGAGCTGCAAAACACAATAGACCTAATATCATTCTTACTGATAAACAGGATCAAATAACATTTATAATTGATATTGCTATACCCGACACACATAATATACAAAATAAATACAATGAAAAAATTTCTAAATATATGATGCTTGGCGACGAGATTAAAAATGTGGAAAATGAAATAAATTTTCATTCTACCGATTATTATTTCCACAACAGTTGTAATTCACGTTCTCACATCCGTTTGTTATTGTTCGTATCTTTCTCGAATTCTAGTGGCGGGTTCACCGTTCCGGCCGATAGAGGGCGACCCTCGAACGTATTTACGAGATACGTCTTTTCTGGAATCGTTAGGGTACTCTGATGTAGCTTGTTAGGATGCTGAACAGCAATATGCGACACTGATGCGCACCTAATAAGGACGAAACTGCAGTCTGCAGCTTCGTTCCTCGGCATCCTCCTTAGTTGCACTATTGTGGCTTCTGGGGGCTGCGTGCATTTCGGCACCCGGTAATTAATACCATTGCCAGGAAAACGTTATCATCAAAACATATCCTGGAATTATTATATATTAGGATAACACTAACTGTTATGAAAATACATCAATATATTGGAATATATACATATACTATAGCATTATCAGCCAATGACATGAGCGTACCAATGAATATTGGCAGAGACTTTCTCCTCAGTAAACTCCAATGTACGGACCTTACTCAAGTAACACGAAATGTTATTCATCCATAGTTTTTTTTTTGTGTGAAGTGATGAACGATCGAATATTTAAAATTTTAGAGTATAGAAAGATATTGAATTTAGAATTAGACGTTTTAAAAGTCATGAAATTATTTATGAACATTCTGTAAGGTAATGTTAAAATTCATGTGAAAAATTTAGCTTACTATAATATTAAATTAATGTTCATTTCTATAATTTACTAAATTTAGTTATGTGAAATATCATAAACATTATTTAATTATAATATATCATAACGTATAGAATTAAGCATAAGTTGAGTATGCATGAAATTCATGAATTAATTAATCATATCTAAATATGATCATTAAATTATCACCTTTTAGATAAATTAGTGTTCAATTGATTCAATCTCATTTTCTAAGAGAAGCCTAAAACACATGTTCGTCTACGTTACTGACTACAAAATTTAGACGTATAACGTAAACATTTTATCTGAGATGAGGACAGCAATATTTGCCAGCAACGAAAAGACTTATAGTCTGGTAGTTGAGTTCTTCCTGGACGTTTCTATAATTGTTTCAAAGAAAGTTCCGGCAATAAATTGGTGTCTTCTTCAAGACAAAATCATAGAAACTACGTTTATTTTTGAATTTCCCCAAGTACCACATTACTAATAGATTTGCATACTTAATGAGCTTTTATCACTCTCCTCTCTACCAAATAGACTATACCTGAGTATTATAATCTTCAGGTTGAAACGCAGGTCAAACAACATTCTGTCTGTAAAACGTAACTGTGAATTGCTAACCAGGAATATTTTTTTTATATTGTACACAATTTTTCTGACTATTTTGTATATGTTATATATGTATTGATATCATCATCATTTTGAATATTCAATTCATGAAAAAAAAATTAACTCAATCAGTTTCAGTAAAAATTCGAAAATAATTTACTTCTTAAAAGAATGTACACAATTTAAAATGATCATTCCTTGTCCTCGATACATAGGTTCGTTTTACTGGTAAAATTTTGTTGGGACTGCAAATCTACTACAGGATTATAATCTTCAGGTATTCCGTTGACAATTAACTGCCAATGTCTACGCCGAATCTGTATAATCACCTAGTTCACGAATTATGTAATAAGTTATGGAATACATAATATAATAATGCCTAACGAACTGGACGTAGTTAATTTCCGAAATAAATTATGAATCTCATGCTACCGATCCTAAAGTAATTCTTTGTATCTCAAGAGATATTTTTAATAAATAATAGAAATAATATATACGTGTTTCTTCGACGAAAACTAAACAGATGCTATATCTACCAAGATATTCATTTCTGATCAAAACGCAAAAACAGGTCAATTTTTTTTTCAAGGGGGACACCTTTCGGGGTATAAAACATGCCTGAAATATCAACCCATTAAGCGGAGGTTGCTATTCTTGTACATTTTGAATATGGAAGATGAGTCGAGTGATTACTCCAAAGAAAGGTGGTATCCTTGTCTACATTGCCTTCAACGAAATGGTTTTTTAACTGAAAACTGTAAAATATATAGGGTGAGAAACTGAAAGTTATAGAAGACTATTTCCCTGAAACAATTCAAGTTTCAGTGAAGTAAAATGGAACAGATCCATGCTGATCAATGGCAGTCATCATCAAGTACCATCCTTATCTCGAATTTTAACCCCTAGAGAAGGGGTGACATCACTTGAAAATTTGGAAGAGGGTAGATGGGTCGAGTGATTCCTCGAAAGAGAGGTATTATCTTTGTCTGCATCACCGTGAACAAATTTTCATTTTTGATTGAAAACTGTAGAAGATACAGAGTGAACTACTGAAAAATAGAGGAGACTATCTATCGCCCTGAGCTATTCAAGTATTAGTGCAAAAAAAAATGGAAGAGATTATTTCAAGATCAAAGGCTGTCATCTTCCGAAACACCATTCACATCTCAAATTTCAAACCCTAGATCAGGGGTGACCTTGTGTTATTTTCACAGCTGAAGATAGGTCCAGTTATAACCCTCGATAGTATTCTCTATTTTTCAGTGGCTCACTCTAAATCTTCTACAGTTTTAAGTCTAAAATGAAAATTGTTTCACGGGTATGCAGACAAAGATAATACCTTTTTTTCGACTTGTAACTCGACCCATCTACCCTTTTCCAAATTTCCAAGGGTGGTCACCCCTGCTCTAGGGGTTGAAATTCTAGATGGGGATGGTACTTGATGCTATTTATCAACATGGACCTGTTCCATTCTACTTCACTGAAACTTGAATAGTCTCAGGGAAATAGTCTTCCCTATATTTCAGTTGCTCACCCTGTATCTTTTACAGTTTGCAATTAAAAATATTCTTTCAAGCAAATGTAGACAAAGATATCACCTTTCTTTTGAGTCATCACTAGACCCTTCTTCTCCATTCAAAATGAACAAGAATTGCAACCCCCGCTTAGGGGGTTGATAATTCACGAAGTTTTGTACCCCTGAGGTGTTCCCCTTGGAACAAGAATTGTCCTATTTTTGCGGTTTGATCAGAAATGAATATCTTGGGAGATATAGCCTCTGTTTAGTTTTCGTTAAAGCACCCTGTATGTGTTGAAAAGCTGGTATAGGAATATAAAAAATTGCTGTCGAGAGAAGAGGTATATTTTATGAGTTTTATGAATCAACGAATATTCGAAGGAAAACGATTTTCGATATATATTTGAGAGCTGTCATCTTACAGAGGGAAAAAAATCCAAGAGAAGCAAGGATTCCTTTAAGGCTTTGTGTGACTATTTGTCGAGAAATAAAAACTGGCTTTTAGAACGCTTTTCCAAAAATGTCATAAAACCGCTGTTTTTCAGTTATTTACTTTTTCATGAAGTATAGCATTTTGAGAAACGTTAATTAGCAATAAATACAGCGAAAACAAATAAAGTAATTTTCAACGGTTCTACCGATATAGCTATCTCGAAATTGAGGTCATAATGTAAAAAGAAAACAGTTTTTGGTGAATCTCCTTAGAACCTAGAAAGTTAACATTTTTCTGTGTGAGCATTCAATCTCATGAAGTTTTTAGTTCATGAAGGACAATTGTTTGGTTACCACTTCCATCAATTCATTTTTATTTCATTTTTCTTCAACTTATACTTTTAATTTTCTCATTAACAATTGAAATTTTGAATATTCAGTATATTTTCTCTCATTTTTCAACCTTTTGCACAAGTCACGGTCGGTTCTCAAATTAAACTTTTTGCTTAATTTCATATATTTGTTTAAAAATATATTTTTTCAAAATTTAGACTGACCTACTTTCTTCCTACCTTCCTTCCTTACACCTTGGCAACACGGCTCAACATCAAAATACGCACGCATGTAGACGAACCATATTTTCTCAAAATTTTCATCACATTACGAAATAAAATTGATATTTCACAATTCAAAAACGTATCCGGTATGTGAGTGAAAGTGCCGAATCGTGGAAAACTTTCATATCGACGAGGGCGAAAATTCTTCTACATGACAACGAAAAACTGTCGTTGTTTCCTTTTTTGTTGCTCTCTCATTTCCTGTACACCCAATAGGTTAAGTCTTTTCTCTTCCTTATCTCATCGTGTCATATACTTTCGATCATATTGTTGAGAGTATCTTTGCGAAAGAAAAAAGCAGGGTTTCCGCGTGAAATAGGAAAATTGTGACAGCTTCTCCTAATAAAAAACAGTCCGCTATATTGTCAATTAATCATTTGGTCCTTCGGGCGAGCCGGATATTACTATTTTCTATTGTGCTCAAATCCTGATTCGATCATTCGAAAAGACCTCTATACTTGTGCAGGTGGTTTAAAAAGTTTGATTTATTTTATTCCAATCTGAAAACAAAAACGATATACGATACATTTTTCTTTACGTATATTTTTCAGAAACCTATTTACTATTTTACCTCTCAAAGTAGATCCGTTGAGAAAAATTACGTTTGGAATTGGGCGTCACTTTCCATCTCATTATTCTCTTTCTTTGTCGGCGAATTTCACGTTGTTAGAGAATTCATTTACATCTGATAAATAAAATATCGTTTCGTTTTTTTTTTGCAATAAAATCATAAGCACACTTGTTCATTCCCCAAATTCAAATCTCCTCGACTTCGGGTTCTCTACATTGTTGCCAGCTTGTAAGAGCGTATTTACTTATCTGTTCGCACTTTCTTTTACGTACATTTCATATTTCTTTAGCGCTATATTATTGGTACTTCATGATGCCGGAAACGGATAAGGAAAAAATACTTCGTCTTAAGGCCTTGCGTAAAAATATTCGATAATATTCAAGCAGTTTCCGATTACACGGTTGATCTGATGGACATACCTGAAAACTTTTCCAAATTTAAAGTTAAATGTCGGAACGTTGAAAAATGGAGGCAAGATTTTGTGAAACTACATACAAGCCTTATTGCTGTTTTGGCACTACAAGAAAACGCAGATACTATTCTTCCTGCAGAACAAGAAATTTGCAATACTTTTTTGAATAACTGCGAATCAATTGAAGCTATGTATTCAGACATTTTTTAGCAAAATGATGATTTAGATCAATCCAATACAAATCGATTTAATGTGAAAGTACCCAAACTTGATTTAATTACTTTCGACAGTTATATTAAAAACTTTCCAACTTATATCGAAATGTTCAATGCCCTTATACACAAAAATAACCTATCCAACATCATACTGGTCATAATAAAATCCCATTGCTCTGTTTGTAATCCAAGTGCCTTTAAAGCAGGTAAATTTTCATCAAACGTATTGATCAAGTGCCGTAAATTTTTAACCCCCGATAAAGGTTGAGAGGATTCTAATTCTCTCCAATAGGAAGCCGCTATAATACGTTTATTATTGAATCGTTTATTTAACGCATCATATGCGATATTATAATTATCTCCTAAAATTGGAACACTTCTTACTATAGACAACGCTGAACCTTTAAAAGAAGATATCAAGAAATTAAACTTCTCAATATTTGAAATTGTGTTATTCTTGTGTATAAGGGCATTGAACATTTCGACAAAAGTTGGAAAGTTTTCGATATCACTGTCGAAGGTAATTAAATCAAGTTTGAGTAGTTTCACATTAGATTGATTTGTATTGGCTTGATCTAAATCATCAGTTTGCTCAAAAATGTCTGAATACATAGCTTCAGTTGTTTCGCAGTTATTCAAAAATGTATTGCAAATTTCTTGTTCTGCAGGAAGAAAACTATCTGCGCTTTCTTGTAGTGCCAAAACAGCAATAAGGCTCGTATGTAGTTTCTGAAAATCTTTCCTGCATTTTTCAACGTTCCGACATTTAAATTTAAATTTGGAAAAGTTTTCAGGTGTGTCCATCAGATCAACCGTGCAATTCGAAACTGCCTGAATATTATCGAAAATATTTTTACGCAAGGCCTCAAGACAAAGTATTTTTTCCTCATCCGTTTCCGGCATAATGAAGTACTAATAATACAGCGCGAAAGGAATATGAAATGTACGTGAAAGTAGGTGCGAACAGATAAGTAAATACGCTCCTACGAGCTGGCAACAATATACGGAACCCGAAGTCGAGGAGATTCGAAATCGGGAAATGAACAGGTGTGCTTATAATTTTATCGCAAAAAAAACGAAACGATACTTCATTTATCAGATGTAACTGAATTCTCTAACAACGTAAAATTCGCCGAGAAAGAAAGAGAATAATGAGATGGAAATGAACGCCCAAATCCAAACGTAATTTTTGTCAACGGATCTTCTTTGAGAAGTAAAATAGTGAATAAGTTTCCGAAAAATATATGTAAAGAAAAGTGTATCGCATATCGTTTTTGTTCTCTGATTGGAATAAAATAAATCAAACTTTTCTAACCACCTGCACAAGTATAGAGGTCTTTTCGAATGATCGAATCAGGGTTTGAGCACAATAGAAAATAGAAATATCCAGCTCGCCCAAAGGACCAAATGTTTAATTGACGATTTAGCGGACTGTATTTTATTAGGAAAAGCTGTTACAATTTTCTCATTTTATGCGGAAACCCTGCTTCTTTCTTTCGCAAAGATACTCGCAACAATATGATCGAAAGTATATGACACGATAAGATAAGTAAGAGAAAAGACTTACCAATAGGGTGTACAGGAAATGAGAGAGCAACAAAAAAAGGAAAGCAATGACAGTTTTTCGTTGACTTGTAGAAGAATTTTTGCCCTCATCGATATGAAAGTTATCCACGATTCGGCACTTTCACTCACACACCGGATACGTTTTAAAATTGTGAAATATTAATTTTGTTTCGTAATGTGAAGAAAATTTTGAGAAAATATGGTTCGTCTACATGCGTGCGTATTTTGATGTTGAGCCGTGTTGCCAAGGTGTAAGGAAGGAAGGTAGGAAGGAAGAAGGTAAGTCTAAATTTTGAAAAAAGATATTTAAACAAATATATGAAATTAAGCCAAAAGTTTAATTTGACAACCGGCCGCGACATGTGCAAGTTGGTGAATAATAAAATTTTGAATTGTTAATAAGAAAACGAAAAACTATAAAATTGAAGAAAAATAAAATAAAAAAATTGGTGGAAGTTGTAACCAAACATTCCCACCCCGCTGAAAATACCCTGTGTATTTTCTGAAATACTGTGTTGGTAATGGGCATAATTTCACTAGAGGTCACTTGAAAAATCCTCTCGACGTTCTCACAGTTGCTACTCGAGCTATTCCATCCTTACCCGGGTACAATTATACTATTCTGGCTAAAGGCCATTCGAGTGGTATCGTATTTTCATTTTTAATAAGAACCATGGTTTCAACAAAATGTGAAGTTGAAGAATCATTCCATTTCGCTCTCTGATGAAGTGTATGTAAGTATTCCTGTTGCCATCGATTCCAATAATCACGGTGTAACCTTTGCAAGAGTTGCCAGCGCGTAAGTCTATTCGTTTTGATATGAGACGTATCTGGATCTGGTAAGGCGCCTCAAGGCTCAAGCGTTAAAAAATGACCTGGAGAGAGAGGACTCAAGACGGTTGGATCTGTACTGATCGGACATAAAGGCCTTGAATTTAAGACAGATTCAACCTGAGTTAGAACAGTATTAAATTCCTCGTAGGTAAGAATTTGTGAACCTATTAAACGAACCAGCACATTTTTTACAGACTTGACTCCACTTTCCCACAAACCGCCCATATGTGGGGCAGATGGATGATTGAAATGCCATTTTATCATTTCCTTTTCCGCCGCGTGAGTCATAATTTGTTTTAAGTATTTTTCACTAGCCAAAAAATTGGTACCACAGTCTGAATGAATGTGAGAGCACCTACCCCTTCTAGCAATAAATCGACGTAGTGCCATTAAAAAGGCCTCTGAAGAAAGATCCGAAATCAGTTCAATATGAATCGCTTTTGTGGCACAACAAACAAAAACGCCAATGTAAGATTTGAGCGTTCTGTTTCCCCTAACTCTACTCATGAGAATGGAGAACGGGCCTCCAAGATCCACCCCAACTTTGGAGAAAGGCTTGATAGATGCTACACGAAAACTTGGAAGATTTACCACAGGTGGCTGAAAAGGAGTGGGGTTGATTTTCCAACAAGTTAAGCATTTTGCTATAACACTGCGAACTATTTTCTTCGCTGAAAGAACCCAAAATATCTGTGATAGAAGAAAATGCGTAGTATTTATTCCAGCATGTGAATTATTTGTATGAATATAGGATATGAGCATATTCGTGAAATTACTCTTACTAGGAATTAAAATAGGATATCATTTATCGTAACTGAGTTTGGCATAAGCAAGTCTATCACCCTCCCTGAGGAAACCATTTTTATCCAAAAAAGGGTTCAATTTTCGGAAAGGCTTGGGAAGTTTTTTACCTAATGAAATTGATTTGATTTCTTCCCTGAATTGAAGTTCTTGTACCCTTTTCGATTCAAGAAGTAAAGCTTCATATAACTCTTGAGTAGTAAAATTACCTTTTGTAAGTAGTTTGGCATCAGAACTTCGAAGACTAGGAATGAACCGTGAAGAAAGAATTAGAATTCGAAGAATCTTTTCTAACGAAGTTGATTTTTCAAGTAATACATCAATGTAATTTGAGGATACAGAAATATTCAGTAAAACCATAGAGGCTTCTGACAAAACTTCCTGAGAGAAACATGAGAAATTTTTCGATAGACTCCAAGTCGAAGAAGGATGCAGTAAAAATTCGGGAACTTGAAACCAGAAAGTGTTATTTATAAGTTCAGAGGGATACCAACCCAGTGTACCTAAATTCGCTGGATTCGTACTAGTGGAAATATGATTCCAATTTTCAGGAATGATTTTGTTTTGAATATATGACCCTCTGTTACTAACAAAAGTTTTCCATCGATGTGGAGAGGCTGTTATCCATGCGAAAGTGACTGTGGAATCAGACCACGCATGAATTCCTTTAAATGAAATCTCAAACGATTGAATAACAAAATGCATAAGTTTAGCAAGACGTACTGCCGAGCATAGCTCAAGCCTAGGTAACGATAAGGTCTTCAAGGGTGCAACCTTGGACTTCGAACAAAGAAAATATACTCTGATTCTCCCATCTTGATAAGTAAGTTGGAGGTAAATGACCGCACAGTAACCCTTCATAAACGAATCACAGAATCCATGTAATTCGAATGCAGAAGCATCTGCAGTATCGATGTGACGTAAAACTCGAATTTCTGAAAATAAATGCATTTCAGATTTGAAACGTTTTAACACGAGATCAATTTCTTCAGGAACTATATCATCCCATCCAAGTTTTAAGGTCCACAACTGCTGAATCAGAATTTTCTGTAAAATTGTTGAAGGTGTGATAAATCCTAGAGGATCGTATGTGCGTGCAGCATATGAAAGAATAGATCTCTTGGTACTCTGACTGTTGGGCGTGATTTTAGTGAAGAAGAAACAGTCAGCAGAAGGATTCCAATTCAAACCTAGGACTTTCAGCGATGATAGATCATCTGACGTGAAAGATAAGAATCCAGTTTGAATATGCGATTTAGGGATGTTTCTATGTAATTCTTGACAGTTAGAAGACCATTTTCGCAGTTCAAAACTGGTATCTTTAAGAATTTTACACAATTCTTGTATTTTTGTAGAGCTAATTCGAAATTATTGTGACCGTCAGCGTACGTATTCTTCAAAAGAGTTGTTACAGCTGAAGGATATTTTGCAGAATTTTCATTGGCAACCTGTATGAGAGTTCTTATCGCAAGATAAGGACTACAATTGAGACCGAAAGGTAGAACTTTCAGACGATATTCCTTTATGCCATCTCTAGGAGAAAAACGCCAAAGTATACGAAGAAAATTTCTTTGGCTTGGATGAACCATAATCATACGGAACATTTGTCGATTGTCCGCTGTAAATACATATTTATGCAATCGAAAATTGAGTAAAATACAAGCAACAAATCGGAGCCAATCAATATATGGACTGGACGAGTCTGATCATTCTCATTGTAATTATCTGCCATAATAAGATTTGAAATGTATGATAATTTTGAAGTAGAAATATTAGGTATATCGCCACAAATTTGCTCAACAATAACTGCATCGACATCGAGAAACTTATCTGGATTTAGTAAGGAAGAAATTCGACAATGTATTCCAGACTTAGATTTTGTCGACATATTCTCAAGACTCTGTATAGATATGAAAATGTTCGATTTTTGGAAGCCCAATTTATTAGCCACAGCCTCATTGATAAATGTTACTTGAGAACCTGAGTCAATGATTCCTCTAACTTTGTGTAAATTACCAAAAGCATCCTTGATATTCAATAAAGCTGTAGCGAGCAAAACACTATCCGTATATGATGACAACCCAATGAAATTAGAAGAAAGTACTCGGGATGAACTAGCTTGTTTTTGATCTTCATTATTTTCTGACACCCCCTGTACATTTTCAGTATGCTTATTCGGCTCTTTATATCGAAAACATAGTAAACTGTGTCATCAAATGTATCGATCAGGTGCCGTAAATTTTTAACCCCTGATATAGGTTTACAGGATTCTAATTCCCTCTAATAGGAAGCCGCTATAATACGTTAATTATTGAATCGTTTATTTAACGCATGATATGCGATTTTATAATTATCTCCTAAAATTGGAACACTTCTCACTATAGACAACCCTGAACCTTTAATAGAAGATATCAAGAAATTGAACTTCTCAATATTTGAAATTGTGTTATTTTTGTGTATAAGGGCATTGAACATTTCGATATAAGTTGGAAAGTTTTTAATATCACTGTCGAAAGTAATTAAATCAAGTTTGGGTAGTTTCACATTAAATCGATTTATATTGGATTGATCTAAATCATCATTTTGCTCAAAAATGTCTGAATACATAGCTTCAATTGTTTCGCAGTTATTCAAAAATGTATTGCAAATTTCTTGTTCTGCAGGAAGAAAAGTATCTGAGTTTTCTTGTAGTGCCAAAACAGCAATAAGGCTCGTATGTAGTTTCTCAAAATCTTTCCTCCATTTTTCAACGTTCCGACATTTAACTTTAAATTTGGAAAAGTTTTCCGGTGTGTCCATCAGATCAACCGTGTAATCGGAAATTGCTTGAATATTATCGAAAATATTTGTACGCAAGGCCTTAAGACGAAGTAGTTTTTCCTTATCCGTTTCCGGCATAATGAAGTACGAATAATATAGCGCTAAAGAAATATGAAATGTACGTAAAGTAAGTGCTAACAGATAAGTAAATACGCTCCTACGAGCTGGTAACAATGTAGGGAACCCGAAGTCGAGAAGATTTGAAATCGGGAAATGAACAGGTGTGCTTATAATTTTTTCGCTAAATAAAAACGAAACGATACTTTATTTATCAGATGTAAATTAATTCTCTATCAACGTAAAATTCGCCGACGAAGAAAGAGAATAATGTGATGTAAAGGGACGCCCGATTCCAAACGTAATTTTTTGTCAACGAATCTACTTTGAGAAGTAAAATAGTAATCATAGTATCATATATCGTTTTTGTTTTCTGATTGGAATAAAATGAAATGTTGCGGCAAGCCGCTGCAATTTAATTATTATTATTTCAAAAATATTTCGAGCACTAGACTACTCGTCGGATTGCGTGTTGCAGTACGCAGTAGACATTTCTGTGCAATTTTCAAAGAGTGACATTCCGATTTTGATCTTCAGCTCTCGAAGATTACGCTTATTTCGCTATTTGAGTTTTCGAATATTCTCCCAAATTTTCTCTACTTGAGATCCACAATTTGTTTTATGTTTACGGCTTGTGTAAACCGCAAAGACTATTAGTGCTATAAACTATAGAAATTCAGTGAAATTTAGCACCACAAATTCAAGAAGATTGGATTCACAAGATCAGCTGAGAGTACTCTCAAGAAGTCCATCCTCAGAACAACGGTGAGTTTTCTAGTGCGAGTATTTTTTGTTTTGTCTGTGTTTTTACATCAATTTTTTAATTCAAAAGAACAGTCCACAATTTTTCTCTTAACTTCAGAGCTACCGCAACATAAATCAAACTTTTCTAACCACCTGCACAAGTATAGAGGTCTTTTCGTATGATCGAATCAGGGTTTGAGCACAATAGAAAATAGAAATACCCGGCTCGCCCGAAGGACCAAATGTTTAATTGACAATATAGCGGACTGTTTTGTATTAGGAGAAGCTGTTACAATTTTTCAATTTTATGCGGAAACCCTGCTTCTTTCTTTCGCAAAGAATTTTGATTATTCAGTATATTTTCTTTTATTTTTCAACCACTTGCACATTTCACGGCCGGTTCTCAAATCAAATTTTTGGCTTAATTTCATATATTTGTTTAATAATCTCTTTTTTCAAAATTTAGACTTACCTACTACCTTTCTACCTTCCTTCCTTACACCTTGGCAACACTGCTCAACATCAAGTGAGCAGAGAGACTTCATACAACAGAAGATTTTGTAAATATATATATACAAATACAAATACAAATACAAATATATACGCACGCAAGAAGACGAACCACATTTCCTTAAATTTTCTTTTCATTACTAAGTGAAAGTAATATTTCACAATTTAAAACGTATCCGGTGTGTGAGTGAAAGTGCCGAATCGTGGAAAACTTTCATATCGACGAGGGCGAAATTTCTTCTACAAGACAACGTCATTGCTTTCCTATTTTTATTACTCTCTCATTTCTTGTACACCCAATTGGTTAAGTCTTTTCTCTTACTTATCTTATCGTATCATATATTTTCGATCATATTGTTGCGAGTATCTTTGCGAAACAAAGAAGCAGGGTTTCCGCAAGAAATAGGAAAATTATAAAAGCTTCTCTTAATGATAAACAGTCCGCTAAATCGTCAAGTAATCATTTGAGTATTTTCGTTCTGTAACCGAATTTTATATTCGTCATTAACAGGATTCATCAAAATAGTATAAAATATATTATATGGCTCATTTATTGAAATCAGAAAATTTCTCTTTTCATTTGAAACAATCTGAGTATTATGAGGTATACTAAAGACAACTCGTTTGATTTTAGTGATTCCTAAATATCAAATAATACGAAAACAAAATTTTACTGTCGTTACCTCATTGGTGAAACAAGAAAATTGAATATAGTCAAATAGTCAATACTAATGAACATGAGGATTTTAATTAATCCAAGTAACACAAAAATTTCCTGAATGTTAAGTGTCAAAAATCTTTCCAAGAGATGTATAAGATGCAACTTTTCAATTTCAAAGCGAAATCTAATTGTGAAAAATGAAATAAATCTAGACGAAAGTTTTTAGGATTACGGGATGAATTACTTTTACAAATTAATCGAATGGTGTCGCAAAATATCTCCCGAAATTCATTCCCATTCAAAATAAATATCTGTCCTACATTGAAAAAATATTTATAGGATTGTCTCTAAAAGTTCAATGTATACTACCAGTATTGGTTAATGTTTGTTAGATAAGACGAAATCTGTTAATGACCTTTAAATTAGAATAGCCTTGAGGGTATTGTAGTTTTAGCTTATACCAAGTTTGGGAATTTTAGCTCCTTTGTTATATTCGAGTATCCTTTTGTTTGGCACGATTTCAAAAATAGTATTATAATTCTACTCGACAAGATAAAAGCGGTGAAAAATAAATATACTTCTAGTGAAAATATATAGGTTATCTCATTGGACCTGCAATGATGCCTAGAGAAATAGATGAAAATAGACAAAATTTTCTCTTTTCTAATTTAAAAAATTTTATCAGAAACAAAATATCATCATTTTTCAAATTTCATCACGTGATCTCGTCAACTATATACTCAATATGAATATTAACGTCGGATGACTACTATTAAGGTTTCCATCAAATTTCGTGTGGAAACTCTCGAAAGAATTGATTGTTCTTTGCCTATAATTCGAAATTTCGGACAGTCACAGGGCACTTAGAGTTAATATAAATGTCTTATAGGTGGTCTCTCTGTTGATGAAATTGAATTTGAATACACGAGCGCGCTCATGTCTTGTTTTGGTACTAATAATTCCAATTTGTCAGCTGATCTTCGTTCATCCAACTGACGTCTTGTATTGTTCAAAGTATTATGCTAGTTTCGTTCTGATGAAATTTCAACCCGAAGAAAATCACAAAATTACCTTCGACTTTAATGTTCAGCTATCCTATAAACTAACGCAGGCTGACGCTTTCCCATTACAAAATTATGTCAATTGATAAACTACCAAGGAATTGAAGATATGGAAATCTATAAACTAGATTTCAATGGCATGAATTTTAATATATCGGCGGAAAGATTAGCAGAAAAAATGGAAACAAAAACTCGGCTATTCATTATTTAGTGAATTCGCACAAATATCATCCCTTCAAAATTGATGAACTATGACCTACGAACTTCAAGCGAAGATTGGATTTCTTCACTTTCAAGAGAATAATAAACACTGATAAACTTAATAGGGGCAAAAAAATTTTGCGGAGCCACAAGACAAAATTCCATAAAACAGTATATGGTTTGATGAGTTTTGTATAAAAGACGATTTATAGCATGTTCTTTTTTTTTATAAAACTTCACGCTATCCTCTATTTTCGTAAATTACTTAGAATATATCCATCATTGAATGTCAAAAGATGTGGTACTAGCAAGATGGAGCTCTAACACACAATGCACAAATTTGTCGAATTTCTTCATCGCCGCTTTGAAAATAAACTGATTTGCTACACCGCTCCAGTAAGGTGGCCAGCACACTAGATTTTTTGTCAGAGGATATATTAAAGACTCGATTCATGTTACAATACCATCTTGGATAGGAATTTTCTGAACAAGAATTGGGAGATATGTAGCCTCATCGCTGAAAGCGTTATAAAAAGTATTTTGTGTAGTGTGTCAATGCAGTATGCTGACCTATTCGAAAACTCTTCACACGACAGGTCATTAAATTAAAACAGAAAATAGCTTCTATTCAGTTATGGAAGGTAATTCTTACTGTTATTTAATTTCCCAATTCATATTTTGATTTGATTATGTTGATGCACTATAATTGAACTATAATTTTCCATTTTCCCGAATCATCTCAATAAACCATAACAGCTTCCTAAGGTTTATTGAACAAAATCAGGTGAATGTTCAGTTGTTTCATATCTTCATCAAATTGAATGATAATACTGAAAAATAGATAAAATAAGATAAAAATAATAAATTGGGTGCACCATTTGAAAATTGAGAAGTTTTCTTAATAAAAGCTTACTGCATGGCAACAATTTTCTAGGTATTCGTCAAAAACGAACAAAATGTCAGCGCACTTTTTAGCAGAATATGAAATATTCGTGACTAATGTAATTGGTGTAAATGTTAACATGCAATATCCGTATTGATTTTCCTGATGAATTTCTGTTTTTCGATCATATCTCAGACAGTTATTAAAATTAGAAGAAGAAAGATGTTGAAAAATTGTCAATGTGATAAATGATAAAGTAATATATTGGTTTCACTGAAATCTTTCTTCAATTTTTGAACTTCATTCAAAACTATACCATAACAGAACAATATTATGAGGTGTCAGACTCATTTGATACTTACAATAATTTTTTTTGTTGCTTTTCTAATTTTTAAAATAATGAAGCTATGATCTATATCTTAAAATGTTAGGCATCCCTATTTTGAAGAATTTATTTGTTTTAACCTTTCAAGGAGATTCGTATTTGTAAGAAAATTCATAGAAAATATTGAAAGTATAAGATACATCATACTCATGATCTCAAATGAGAAGAGAAATTGATATTTGAATTGCAGAAATTTGTTCGAGCGAATTTTTCCTCTGCTTATTACTCCATTCATTAGGTCAGATGAGTAATTGATATAACGAAATAAGCTAGAAAACCATTTTACTTTTAAATGAAATTATTTATTCATATTTATTTTTATATATACAATATTCACAATGAATTTAATATGGAGCTGAATGCTTCAGTCAGAATATTTTCTATATTTGTTCAAAGTTAATAAAATAACATAAAAATTGAAATTAATACTTCACAAAATACATTCACAAATACATCTAAATACATTCACAAACTTGGTTTTTTAAATATCGTTAAAAAATCTTTGAAATTTTTCAAGATTAGAAAATGCTGCAACTTGATCTTGTCATCGAATTGTAATACAACAGCTTTCTTTTTGCTAAACAACTTGGAGCCGTTGAGTTCTTCTTCTTCGTCTCCCAGAGGACAATATTGAAATTCGTTCTTGAATCCCGGAAATTCTTCTACTTCGTCCAATTTTATCATGAAACTATATCGTTCCAGGCAGTCCACAAAGCCAAAATTGAAGCCTAAATAATATAGTTTACAACTGATTAAATTGGCCCTCCAGATTATTTTGAACCGATATCCGAAGGCTGACATTATGACGAAACCCTCTTCATAAACCGATGACCTTCGACTCGTGTAAATATAATTCTGAGATGCAGAATTTCTGATGCATTCTGGGTGTTTCATTTTGTAATGCTCCTCGACATCGTTGTAGTGGAAAACGTCAACACAACTGGAAAAACTAGTGCAGCATGTGAATCCATATGCATATGTCCTCCTTGTGCTCATCCATTTCTTCCTTGGGAAGCACCTCCCCACATCCGTAATGATAAGACGGACACGGAAGGTGAATTCCGGTCTTTCTAGCACCGAAAAAAGTTTTTCTTTCGGTGATCTTTTCGCCACGCACTTTCCACAAGTGAAATAGTCTCCTATCTTCGTGGTGTAAATTGAAGTACCGAAAAATGCTCTTGGCATTCGGAACATTTAATAATGGTATTGTACAATTCTCTGAGGAAGGAAGCCATTTCTGAAACAAAACACTTTTATTAGGAAATTTATCATATTTAGTTTTTCATTTTATAGAATTTTCGATAAAATTCAGTTTTCTATGATTAATATTTATTTATAGAGAAAGAAAAGTATTCATAAAATTATACTCGATAAAAAGGAAATGTAATGAACTCCTTGTGTTTTATGATTAATCATTTCAATTTTATTTTAAAAAAGACTTGCTTTTACGATATGAGCACGTGGCCTCCAGCCTGAGTATAGAATTTAGAATAATTGTTTTATAGTATTTGATATCAATTAGACATCTTGATTTAATAATGACAGTTGAGAAGTTTTTCTAATTTTTGATTTCAAGAATGTATAATTAACAACTAATTACTGTCCTGATATAATTTTGTTAAGTTTTCATATCAAGGAAAATCATAATTTTTAAACAAAATATTTTTGGGCATATTTGAAAGAAACGCTAGTCCGAAAACATTTCGTTAATTAAATGTATGCAATAGAATTTCATTATTTATAGTTATCAAATGACATCGAAATTTATTAAATTTCCAATTTCAGGAGGCTACGCGCTCGTATCAAACAACAGTAAATTTGGAAACAGAAAGAAACTTACCAGTTTAGAATTTGCAGAAATCAAAAAAATTTTAACTTGGCAGAACAGAAATTCACCTTCAAATGAAGAGGTCAACTGTCGAAGCGGAACTAAATGTTTCAGTTTGTGAAACATATTTAAATGCTTTCAATATCCCAATCCCAAATGATATTCAAATAGTACAAACAAATCATACTTCCCAAATTATGGTTTATAACCTTAAGATATAATACCTTCAACAGTTTACCTGCTATAATTGGAATTCACAGAACATTATCAGATATCCACTTAAATATTGTATTTGCTCTTACAGAGAATATCTCTGGTTCATTCTTGGAAAATAATAATTAAGAGAAATAAGTACATTGTATGATGTGCAGATCGATATCTTTTTTCTTCTTCATAACCAAGATCGTACATATAATATTTTCATCTTAACTTTTAGAACGGAGAGAAATCTCATTCATTCATTTCTTTGCCTTTTTCCCATCCTTAGGAAAGTGTCTCACAAAAACACTGATGCTCATATTTTCTCTCCATAATTGGAATTTTGATTACAAAATTTCATCTCTTCGATTCGTAACCCTTATAATGCCCATGAAACGTTCAACTCCTATGTAGAGAAATAGATTTTTACTATTTAATCTTTTCAGTGTTAATCTTCATAAGAGTCTCCTTCGGGATTCAACGAATATTCTATGATTAATATTTTTATAGAGAAAGAAAAGTATTCATAAAATTATACTCGATAAAAAGGAAATGTAATGAACTCCTTGTGTTTTATGATTAATCATTTCAATTTTATTTTAAAAAAGACTTGCTTTTACGATATGAGCACATGGCCTCCAGCCTGAGTATAGAATTTAGAATAATTGTTTTTATAGTATTTGATAGCATATAGACATCTTGATTTAATAATGAAAGTTGAGAAGTTTTTCTAATTTTTCTGATTTCAAGAATGTATAATTAACAACTAATTACTGTCCTGATATAATTTTGTTAAGTTTTCATATCAAGGAAAATCATAAATTTTAAACAAAATATTTTTGGTCATATTTGAAAGAAACGCTAGTCCGAAAACATTTCGTTAATTAAATGTATGCAATAGAATTTCATTATTTATAGTTATCAAATGACATCGAAATTTATTAGAATTTCCAATTTCAGGAGGCTACGCGCTCGTACCAAACAACAATAAATTTGGAGACAGAAAGAAGCTTACCAGTTTAGAATTTGCAGAAATCACAAAAATTTTAACTTGGCAGAACAGAAATTCACCTTCAAATGAAGAGGTCAACTGTCGAAGCGGAACTAAATGTTTCAGTTTGTGAAACATATTCACATGCTTTCAATATCCCAATCCCAAATGATATTCAAATAGTACAAACAAATCATACTTCCCAAATTATGGTTTATAACCTTAAGATATAATACCTTCAACAGTTTACCTGCTATAATTGGAATTCACAGGACATTATCAGATATCCACTTAAATATTGTATTTGCTCTTACAGATAATATCTCTGGTTCATTCTTGGAAAATAATAATTAAGAGAAATAAGTACATTGTATGATGTGCAGATCGATATCTTTTTTCGTGTTCATATCTTCTTCAGTATTCAATTAATTACTAATTTGATATCGAGTTATCTAATCATTGGTTGTCAATTTCCAATAGAATATAAATCAAGCAAGATATTTCTTCAATAAGTGTTGAGCGTTTTGGTTCTAAGCTTCATCTGCACTTGTGAATAGTTTTAAAAATATTTAATGAACCTGAAAATATGATTTCCAGTAAAATATACAGTCATTGAATCCTTTTGAACATTTTAGGGTTACAAACAGTCCGCATAATTAGTGAAAGAAAATTGCGTTCATTGAAATTTTAAGAGAACTTGATATGTTGTAAGTTTTTTGTTTCTTAATTGGTTCGATGAGTTTTCAATGAAGTTATGTGATTATTTATGGAGGTACGTAAATTTTCCATTACAGGTTTTCAATGAAACGCTGGAGTTACTGCTTGTATAAAAGGAATGAGTAGCTAACCATTTTGCTGCCCCCAAAACTCAAGAATGGCTTAACCATATTCGTTGAATCCCGAAGGAGACTCTTATGAAGATAAACACTGAAAAAAATTAAATAGTAAAAATCTATTTCTCTACATAGGAGTTTAACGTTTCATGGGCATTATAAGGGTTACGAAATCGAAGAGATGAAATTTTGTAATCAAAATTCTAATTATGGATAGAGAAATATGAGCATCAGTGTTTTTGTGAGAAACTTTCCTAAGGATGGGAAAAAGGCATAGAAATGATTGAATGAGATTTCTCCCCGTTCTTAAAGTTAAGATGAAAATATTATATGTACGATCTTGGTTATGTAGAAGAAGAAGATACTGTTCCAGAATTATTCGGAAGTATCCTTAAAACTACTAAATAACAATTTAATTCTTGTATGCGATTTTCACAGCTTCTAAGTTGGATTATTTATAATGTTATTGAAATTTAAAAAATTCTCGCAAGGGCACCAATTAACTTGCGTGCGTGAATGGGTTGGTATGTTGTATATAATTACCACGTTTTGGAGTTGATGATATAAAAGAGTATATTTGAGACCTTAATCACAGGGTTCAATAGTAACAAATAAAGGCTAAAATGTTTCTATGGGATTTCACACAGTTTTGAAGATCGAGACGAACGTATTGTATTTGAGAATTTGGTAACCATGTTAAATATTGTGTTTACAAATTTTGGAATAACCAAATGAACTCAGTTTTGAATTGGTAAAAGTTTAGTTTGAATTCAGATCTTAATTACAAACTAGAAAAATAACAAAGTACGTGCAGTAGATGTTGATAGATTTATATATAATTTCCTTGGCTGGGGTATTTTAGAATTTACCGAAATAGAAGAATAAGGGTTTCTTGATTTATGGAAAACTACCATTAAAATGCTAGTAGTGCCAGATTCTGTCTTGGGCGACTAAAATAAAGAATTAAAATGCTTATGTTGATTGAACTTATATAAACCTTCTCATTCTTTGAAAAGATGAAAGGACTGTGTGAATCCCGCAGATAAGGAAGTTGATAGGGTCTTCCTAATTACTTAAGTCCCAGCGTAAAAAAAAAAGGAAAATATTTTACAGCCGAGTGGGTTCAGTGATTTTTGATCTGATCAGATATGGAAAGCCAACGAGAAATTCAAGATTTACCATTTTCATTAACGTATTCTGTATGAAAGTTACGAGAGAAGGCACCTGCTTTTGAATAATTTTGACATTTTGACCAAATAAATTACGGAAAAACAAATGTGCAATTTTTCTGTAGTTTTGACAGAAAAAGGTTTGTTATTTTACAAAAAAACGTTAATATAATATTTCTAATCCAATTATATTTTCGTTCAAGAGAACAATTTTTCATGTCATCCATCAAAAATTATATCATATTCTATTCCTCTGAATGACTCAACAATATCTCTATTTTTCCGGATTATTCTTCACTAGAACCCTTTGATAAATGAAAGAAAAATATTGATTTAGAATGAAGAATTCATGTCGAGATCACTAGGAATTCAATGGGAAATGTAATTCAAGAAAAACCAGAATGAACGTTAAATTCCTGTATTTCCGGAAGAGACGTAGTTGCGATAAGACATATATTTTGTTCGACTATTTCATAAATTGTTATAATTGGAAAATGTCACTTAGCTTGTCGAGTGTATAACAGTCAATTCATAAACTTGATGAAAAAATTCAAAGTCTGTCACTATGTGAAATTAATTCACCATCGAAAAAATTCACACTTTCGCGGCTACAGATTTGGGTAATGGAAAGAGTCCCTAGCTGGGAGGTTTCTATAACAGTAAAGTCAAAGAAGCCGAAAAAAGTTGTTAGCGAGCATGGCACTATGTATAAAGTAATCACCATTAAGAAATTTTACCTTCATAACTATCGAACACTAGCGTTAGTTCGGCGACATTCATGTTTCTTCCTTTAACATTACATAAAATTCTGAATCATATAAAAACAGTATCCTCGAACTGTTTTTAATATTACTACGTAATTATTCTTCGATAATCAATAGAATCTTTTCATACGGTTCGAAAAAATTCCTAAAATTGTAACGTTTTCAAGAAATAATCTAGTAGATACTCTGAAAAAAATTGCGCATGTTTTGAGTAATTTATTTTTCTATGAGGATATGTGAATTCTCAGCACCTCAGCTTGTTTCAGCAAAACATAGATAGGTTTCTAACTCTTCTATTTTCGGATTCGTCGTATTTTATGTACTACCCTTTTCAAGCTTATCATTGATATACAATCTGCATGTCTACTTTTATCATTCATTTATAACGTAGGAGGTACGAATAAAGATGAGGTTACTCAAGGTTTTGATCTTCCACCTTGACAAATTCCAGCCAAACCCATTCTGCTATTCAAGCGTGAATATTTAACAAATTAATTCAATATATAAAATATTAGTAGAAACTATTATCGGATTTTCCTCTAATGATTGTTACCATTTCCATCTGAAAGATTATGGAATCATTACGAATAAGAAAAAAAAGAATAACTGAATATATCGATAAGATCGATAGTGCATATATTTCATAAATTTATATATTTTGATAAAATTTTGCATATCTTTTGTCATTGTCCTTAATTTTCTCTCCACTAACTCGAACGAATTAGAAATGAGATAGGTATTTTCATTATTTGGACGATAACGTTGTTCTTGACATCATACAATAATCCCATACAAAAAAGAAAGCACAGTTTTACTCGAATGCCTCTATTTTGCGGTAAGGTTTTTCCATATTTGTTTCCACAAAAACTTTTCTCAGCGAATATTTGAAAATGCATTATAATTTATTAGTTTTAGGGTTTTAAGTTCAGTAATGTATTCGCATTTTATTTTATATTCATAGGAATTTCAAAGTTTCATGAAAAACCCACGAAGGAGAATTAATGAAATGTTTATTCCGGGTTTCTACTACGCCCTGTATATGAAAATTTCTCCTTAGAAGATTGTATAAAGACTAAAAGTACCTACCGATCCATCCATGAATGTATCAAGGGTTGATAATTAACAAAACCCAAAAATATTGCCAAATCAATGCCAAATATCCAAATTTGAAGCCATGTACCTCAAAAACTAGATACATAAAAATGCATTATTGTTATCAGAGTGGGAAAATCACATCAAATGTTTCAGAAGATTTGACTGTATGCTAACTTTCTCCTATGAATAAGCGGAGTCCTCTGAATTTTTGATATTTAATCATAACAGAAATCAACAACGTATCTAGAATAGTCGCAAGAACTACAAATGTATTCATTCTTACACAAGAACCAAAAACGCGTCGATCTTTTCATGAGGGACTTATTTCAGTATAAGATAATTATCTATGATATCATTCCTTACAGTAAAGGAGCCTACTGCACAATTTTTTGTGCAGGGATAATAGTTCACCTTTATGTAACTTGTTTTGTCTTGCTTTAATATCATTTTATTCACACAGGGGTCTTTGCACTTGTTATGAACAACAGTAAATTTTGAAACAGGTAAAAACTTTACTTGTTTGATATTTGCGAAATTCACAAGTGCATATACATTTATATATATATATATATATATATATATATATATATATATATATATATATATATATATATATATATATATATATGTGGGCCGCGTCTATGAGCTTCTGGACCAGGGACTGTTTCCGATGGCTGTTTTCTCGATATTACCAAGGCTTTCGATCTTGTACCTCATAAATAACTACTGTGTAAGCTTGATAGAATGGGGTGAGAGGTGTTCCTCTGCGTCTCTTGGCGTCGTATCTTTCAGATAGATGTCAGTGCGTCCGTATAGGTCAATCTGTAAGTGATAGTCAAAATGTGAAAATGGGTGTACCACAAGGTACTGTGTTGGGTCCTTTATTGTTTCTATGTTATATAAACGACTTTCTTAGTTTGAGTGGTGTAGGTGAGATAACATCCTATGCGGACGACACGGTGCTATTGTTTAGTGGGAAAAGTTGGAACGCTACAAGGGATTTAGTCCGTAAAGGGCTGATTTTGGCAGGAAATTAGATGAACAGCAATGGTTTAATACTAAATCAGAAAAAAACTACTATTCTCCCTTTTGCTAGAAGTACAGTTGGATTGCCGCATTTTAATAGTATAAGCTTTTGCATGGAATGCCAAAATCGGAAAATTGTGAAAAATTGTGGATGTGGAACTCAGGTTCTCTTTCTGCAATACACTACGAAGTATTTGGGTGTATACATTGACTCTACTCTCAGATGGGTGGATCAAATAAATAACATGTGCAAAAAATTGCGTCCATTCATTTATGTTTTTCGTATTCTGAGTAAAGTGGCTGATATAAAAACTTTATTATCCGCCTATCACGGCTTAGTGAGTCCTATTTGCAGTACGGTTGCATAGGTTGGGGAGGAGTATATGACAGACATCTTGATGGTTTGAGTGTAGTTCAGAAAAATTATTAAAACAATCTACAGAAAACCATATGATTTTCTACTGAACTTATTTTTCAAATGAGTGGCCTGCTAAATATTAGACAACTTTATGTAAGAGCTCTGTTGATTGATTGGTATTATGGTAAAATCAGTGTTAATCTATTATCACATAATTACGATACCAGAGGGTAGCACGCCACCTGAATTACGCCCACAAAGCATGTTTTAAAATAACACAGAGGTTTTTCACATACTATCTGAATAGAGTATATAGTTTTCTCGACATTCAGTTAAGAAATTCGTCTGTTTCAATACAAGTTTTTAAGAAGAGGGTTTTCAGATGGGTCCAAGGGAAAGGTCTTTTATCAATATTATGTTCATTTGATATTCTGTTTGACTGGGGGAGCCTGTGGGGAATTTATATTCATATTTTTATTTATATGTATGTATATTTTATTTTTTTTTATGCATTATCTTTGTAATTTTTCATTTAAATGAAGCCTTTTAGGACATTGTTGTTTATAAATTTTTGTTTTGTGTCTGAGATTTAGTTTAATAAGTATATTTAGCTGAGTGTTTTACTCTGATTTTTGTTTTCACATGTGTGTTGCTAACAAGGTTTTCCTTCTGCAACACTTCTACTCTGGGTATATGTAGTCAGAAAATGGGGATGCTATTGAATGTAAAGCATTTTTCCATTACATTTTTAAATCATTAAATCAAAATCATTAAATTATTAAATCACATATATATATATATATATATATATATATATATATATATATATATATATATATATATATATATATATATATATATATATATATATATATATACATCAAATACCCTAACGATTCCAGAAAAGACGTATCTCGTATACGTTCGAGGTCGACCCTATCGACCGGAACGGTAAACCCGCCACTGGAATTCGAGAAATATACGAACATTAACAAACGAATATGAGAACGATAAAAATGACAACCTTTGATATATTTGTATATTCTCACATCCGTTTGTTATTGATCGTATATATATATATATATATATATATATATATATATATATATATATATATATATATATATATATATATATATATATATATATATATAACACAACTGATTTCATGAAAAATATAAATCCACCACCCGGTAATTAATACCATTGCCAGGCAATGATTATAATCAAAACATATCCTGGAATAATTATATATTAGGAAAACGTTAAATGTTACGAGAATATATCAATCTACTAGATTATATACAAACTATAGCATCATCAGACAATGATATCAATGTACCAACGAGTAGTGTCAAAGGCTTTCTCCCCGGAAAAATCCAGTGTACGGTCCTTAGTCAAGTAACACTGAATGTTACTCATTAAATGTTTCCTTTGTGTGAAGTGGTGAACGATCGAATAGAATACTTCTCTGAATATAAATATGACAAAATTGTCAGTTAATTATATTACATTTATATATACACATAAACAATATATGAAATGAGATTCTGAGAAGTATAAACTAAAGAGAAAACCTATGACTCTACCTCATTATTTTTTCGGAAGGAAACCTACGAAGAATATTACATGATATATATATATATATATATATATATATATATATATATATATATATATATATATATATATATATATATATATATATATATATATATATATATATATATATATATATATATATATATATATATATATATATATATATATATATATATATATATATATATATATATATATATATATATATATATATATATATATATATATATATACGATCAATAACAAACGGATGTGAGAATATATAAATATATCAAGGGTTGTCATTTTTATCGTTCTCACATCCGTTTGTTAATGTTCGTATCTTTCTCGAATTCCAGTGGCGGGTTCACCGTTGCGGCCGATAGGGGGCGATCCTCGAACGTATTTACGAGATACGTCTTTTCTGGAATCGTTAGGGTACTCTGATGTAGCTTGTTAGGATGCTGAACAGCAATATGCGACACCGATGCGCACCTTATAAGGACGAAACTGCAGTCTGCAGCTTCGTTCCTCGGCATCCTCCTTAGTTGCACTATTGTGGCTTCTGGGTGCTGCGTGCATTTCGGCACCCGGTAATTAATACCATTGCCAGGAAAACGTTATCATCAAAACATATCCTGGAATTATTATATATTAGGATAACACTAAATGTTATGAAAATACATCAATATATCGGAATATATACATATACTATAGCATTATCAGCCAATGACATGAATGTACCAATGAATATTGGCAGAGACTTTCTCCTCAGTAAACTCCAATGTACGGACCTTACTCAAGTAACACGAAATGTTATTCATTCATAGTTTTTTTTGTGTGAAGTGATGAACGATCGAATATTTAAAATTTTAGAGTGTAGAAAGATGTTGAATTAAGAATTAGACGTTTTAAAAGTCATGAAATTATTTATGAACATTCTGTAAGGTAATGTTGAAATTCATGTGAAAAATTTAGCTCAAGTCTACTATAATATTAAATTAATGTTCATACCTATAATTTACTAAATTTAGTTATGTGAAATATCATAAATATTACTTAATTATAACATTTCTTAACGTATACAATTAAGCATAAGTTGAGTGTGCATGAAATTCATGAAATAATTAATCATATCTAAATATGCCATTTAAATTATCACCGTTTTTAAATACATTAGTGTTCAATTGATTCAATCTCATTTTCTAAGAGAAGCCTAAAACAAATGTTCGTCTACTTAACTGACTACAAAATTTAGACTTATAACGTAAACATTTTATCTGAGATGAGGACAGCAATATTTGCAAGCCACAAAAAGACTTATATTCTTGTAGTTGAGTTCTTCCTGGCCATTTCTATGATTGTTCCAAAGAAAAATCCGGCAATTAATTGGTGCCTTCTTCAAGACAAAATCATAGAAACTACATGTATTTTTGAATTTCCCCACGTACCACATTACTAATGGATTTGCATACTTAATGATCTTTTATCACTCTCCTCTCTACCAAATAGACTATACCTGAGTATTATAATCTTCTTGTTGAAACGCTGGTCAAACAACATTTTGTCTGCAAAACGTACCTGTGAATTGCTAACCAGGAATATTTTTTTTTATATTGTACACAATTTTGTTGATTATTTTGTATATGTTATATATGTATTGATATCAACATCATTTTGAATAAACAATTCATGCTAGAAAAATTTTCCTCAATCGGTTTCAGAAAAAATCGAAAATAATTTACTTCTTACAAGAATGTGTACAATTAAAATAATCATTCCTTGTCCTCGATACATAGGTTCGTTTTACTAGTAAAATTTTGTTGGGACTGCAAATCTACTACAGGATTATAATCTTTAGGTATTTCGTTGGCAATTAACTGCCAATGTCTACGCCGAATCTGTATAATCACCTAGTTCACGAATTATGTAATAAGTTAAGGAATACATAATATAATAATGCCTAACGAACTGGACGTAGTTAATTTCCGAAATAAATTATGAACCTCATGCAACCAATCCTAAGGTTACTCTTCGTATCTCAACAGATATTTTCAATAAATAATAGAAATAATATATACCGGTTTCTTCGACGAAAACTAAACAGATGCTATATCTACCAAGTTATTCTTTTCTGATCAAAACGCAAAAACAGGTCAATTTTTGTTTCAAGGGGGACACCTTTCGGGGTATGAAACTTGCCTGAAATATCAACCCCCTAAGCGGAGGTTGCAATCCTTGAACATTTTGAGTATGGAAGATGAGTCGAGTGATGACTCAAAAGTAAGGTGGTATCTTTGTCTACATTGCTTTGAACGAAATGTTTTTTTAATTGAAAACTGTAAAATATAAAGGGTGAGCAACTGGAAGATAGGGAAGACTATTTCCCTGAGACAATTCAAGTTTCAGTGAAGTAAAATGGAACAGATGCATGCTGATCAGTGGCAGGAAATCTAACCTAATCTAACCCTAGAGCAGGGGTGACCAACTTGTGTTATTTTTAAAGCAGAAGATAGGTCCAGTTATAACCTTCGATAGTATTCTCTATTTTTTAGTGGGTCACTCTGTATCTTCTACAGTTTTCAGTCAAAAATGAAAATTCCTTCACGGGAATGCAGACAAAGATAATACCTTTCTTTCGAGTTGTCACTCGACCCATCTACCCTTTTCCAAATTTCCAAGGGTGGTCACCCCTGCTCTAGAGGTTGAAATTCAAGATAGGGACGGTACTTGATGATGACTGCTATTTATCAACATGGATCTGTTCCATTTTACTTCACTGAAACTTGAATAGTCTCAGGGAAATAGTCTTCCCTATATTTCAGTTGCTCACCCTGTATCTTTTACAGTTTGCAATTATAAATATAAATTCGTTCAAGGAAATGTAGACAAAGATACCACCTTTCTTTTGAGTCATCACTAGACCCATCTTCCCTATTCAAAATGAACAAGTATTGCAACCCCCGCTTAGGGGGTTAATATTTCAGACATCAGCATCATATATTTAAAAATTTTGATACTGTATTCATTTTGTATGTTATGTGTGTCGGGTATAGCAATATAAATTATTTATGTTATTGGATTAGGTTTATCCGTAAGAATGATATCTGGACTATGTGATTTACAGCTCTGATGCAAAGAATTGTTTTATCAAAATATAGTTAATATTTGTCGTTTTCGCAAATAATCTCATTTTCCGTAATTTCTTGTGAAAACAACCTGATCTTGGATCGCAATTGCCAAGCCTTCTGTTTCTGCAAATAATTCTCCATATACTAACCATATATTTGATGCTTTTCATCAATATAATCATTCTTTAATTCTTAGGGTACTTTCCGAGTAATTCCATCTGCATCCAACATTCTCTTCTAGATTTATTGTCTAATATACCGAAATCTACATTTTGCATTGTCAAATTCAGAGATGTAAGATGATAAACTGAAGTAACAACAATTTCATGTAATTTCGGCGTTCTCTGTTTATTATGATAATGGGAACGTAGAAGGAAAATCTGTGAACTATGAAGATTGTTCAATTCTGTTAGTCATTGGCCTCCTAGATGTCTAGGCAGTGTAACTCTTCGAATTGCTGACTTGGGGTGGTGCTTATTGTATTTACAAAGCAGTTTTCTCGTTTTACATTGTTATTTATTGAGAGCAGTTTTAAAAGATTTAATAATTCCAAAAGAAGATGTAAGAATTGGAACTGACTAGGAGTTGATAGCTCTGAAGAGGTGTTTACTAGTTAAATGACTCTTGATGATAATTCTAAGTCTGTTATGATATTAACTTCTTATATTTTCTTGTACAAATCACAGGTGATCTTTCCGTTTACAATAGAAAGATTTTTATTTAGGAATCCCAAATTTCATAAGCATATCATTGGAATAGTTGAAAATAATCTCTAGTAGCCTTTTCAATTGAGATCTAGTTTCGGCATATAATTTAATATCGTCCAAATAAATTAAGTGGGTTAATTTGAATTGAGCTGATAGACTCTTTAATTTAAAGCCGAAAGTTGTAGCATTTAATTCATCAGATAATGGATTAAGGCAAAGACAAAACCAAAGGGCACTTGAAGAATCTCATTGAAAAATGCTTATTTTGATTGGAATGACTTCAGATGTTTAAGATTGTTTTGAAATATTCAACTGAAGATTGGTTCTCCAATTTTCCATCACAAATTCTAGAAAAAGACGAAGTGCCTTATCAATTCTATAAATTACCAATGTTTCTTGAAGCCATGAATGGAAGAACAATCGAAAACCTTTTGGTAATCAATAAAAGTAATTTCATCTCAGTTTGAGCTTGATTCAAAGCAACAGAAACAATTACAAGTTGCTCTTTAGTACCAAGGGCTTTTTCCTATATCCTTCTTGTTGTCGGGAAAGAATAGTATAATTCTCAAAATGTGCATAAGTTTTTCAGGAGATACATGCAGTTGAAATTTTATATCTTGTTAGAAGGCAAGTAATTGGTCTATATTGAGATGGATCATTTGTATTAGCACTTTTCGATTTTAAAAAATTAATTCCTTGTGTGAAAAATAAAGGAGATGAACTGTGAATTTTTATGAGAATATTGCAGTTTAAAATAATTATGAGCATTTTGACTAGTATTTGTTTGATCTATAAAATTGTAGAGTATAGAAAGCTATTGAATTTAGAATTAGACGTTTTAAAATTCATGAAATTATTTATGAACATTCTGTAAGGTAATGTTAAAATTCATGTGAAAAATTTATCTTAAGTCTACTATAATAAAAATTAATGTTCATTTCTATAATTTACAAATTTTAGTTATGTGAAATATCATAAACATTATTTAATTATAATATATCATAACGTATAGAATTGAGCATAAGTTGAGTATGCATGAAATTCATGAATTAATTATTCATATCTAGATATGCCCATTAAATTATCACCGTTTTTAAATACATTAGTGTTCAATTGATTCAATCTCATTTTCTAAGAGAAGCCTAAAACACATGTTCGTCTACGTTACTGACTACAAAATTTAGACGTATAACGTAAACATTTTATCTGAGATGAGGACAGCAATATTTGCAAGCAACAAAAAGACTTATAGTTTGGTAGTTGAGTTCTTCCTGGACATTTCTATGTTTGTTTCAAAGAAAGTTCCGGAAATAAATTGGTATCTTCTTCAAGACAAAATCATAGAAACTACGTTTATTTATGAATTTCCCTACGTACCACGTTACTAATAGATTTGCATACTCAATGAGTTTTCATCACTCTCCTCTCTACCAAATAGACTATACCTGAGTATTATAATCTTTTAGTTGAAACGCAGGTCAAACAACAAAACGTAACTGTGAATTGCTAACCAGGAAATTTTTTTTTTATATTGTACACAATTTTTTTGACTATATTGTATATGTTATATATGTATTGACATCATCATCATTTTGACTATTCAATTCATGAAAGGAAAATTTTCCTCAATCAGTTTCAGTAAAAAATCGAAAATAATTTACTTCTTACAAGAATGTGTACAATTTAAAATAATTATTCCTTGATCTCGATACATAGGTTCGTTTTATTGGTAAAATTTTGTTGGGACAGCAAATCTACAGGATTATAATCTTCAGGTATTCCGTTGGCAATTAACTGCCAATGTCTACGCCGAATCTGTATAATCACCTAGTTCACGTATTATGTAATAAGGTATGGAATACATTATATAATAATGCCTAAGGTTACTCTTCGTATCTCAACAGATATTTTCAATAAATAATAGAAATAATATATACCGGTTTCTTCGACGAAAACTAAACAGATGCTATATCTACCAAGTTATTCTTTTCTGATCAAAACGCAAAAACAGGTCAATTTTTGTTTCAAGGGGGACACCTTTCGGGGTATGAAACTTGCCTGAAATATCAATCCCCTAAGCGGAGGTTGCTATCCTTGTACATTTTGAATATGGAAGATGAGTCGAGTGATGACTCAAAAGAAGGAGGTATCCTTGTCTACATTGCCTTGAACGAAATGGTTTTCAATTGAAAACTGTAAAATATATAGGGTGAGAAACTGAAAGATATAGAAGACTATTTCCCTGAAACAATTCAAGTTTCAGTGAAGTAAAATGGAACAGATCCATGTTGATCAATGGCAGTCATCATCAAGTACCATCCTTATCTCGAATTTTAACCCCTAGAGCAGGGGTGATATCACTTGAAAATTTGGAAGAGGGTAGATGGGTCGAGTGATTCCTCGAAAGAGAGGTATTATCTTTGTATGCATCCCCGTGAACAAATTTTCAAATTTGATTGAAAACTGTAGAAGATACAGAGTGAACTACTGAAATATAGAGGAGACTATCTATCGCCCTGAGCAAATAAAAATGGAAGAGATTATTTCCAGATCAAAGGCTGTCATCTTCCGAAACACCATTCACATCTCAAATTTCAAACCCTAGATCAGGGGTGACCTTGTGTTATTTTCAATGCTGAAGATAGGTCCAGTTATAACCCTCGATAGTATTCTCTATTTTTCAGTGGCTCACTCTGTATCTTCTACAGTTTTGAGTCTAAAATGAAAATTCTTTCACGGGTATGCAGACAAAGATAATACCTTTTTTTCGACTTGTAACTCGACCCATCTACCCTTTTCCAAATTTCCAAGGGTGGTCACCCCTTCTCTAGGGGTTGAAATTCTAGATGGGGATGGTACTTGATGATGACTGCTATTTATCAACATGGATCTGTTCCATTCTACTTCACTGAAACTTGAATATTCTCAAGGAAATAGTCTTCCCTATATTTCAGTTGCTCACCCTGTATCTTTTACAGTTTGCAATTAAAAATATCAATTCTTTCAAGCAAATGTAGACAAAGGTACCACCTTTCTTTTGAGTCATCACTAGACCCTTCTTCTCTATTCAAAATGAATAAGGATTGCAACCCCCGCTTAGGGGGTTGATAATTCAGGAAGTTTTGTACCCCTGAGGTGTTCCCCTTGAAACAAGAATTGTCCTATTTTTGCGGTTTGATCAGAAATGAATATCTTGGTAGATATAGCTTCTGTTTAAATTTCGTTAAAGCACCCTGAATGTGTTGAAAAGCTGGTATAGGAATATAAAAAATTGCTGTCGAGAGAAGATGAGTTCTATGAATCAACGAATATTCGAAGGGAAACGATTTTCGATATATATTTGAGAGCTGTCATCTTACAGAGAGAAAAAAATCCAAGAGAAGCAAGGATTCCTTTACGGCTTTCTGTGACTATTTGTCGAGAAATAAAACCTGGCTTTTAGAACGCTTTTCCAAAAATGTCATAAAACCGCTGTTTTTCAGTTATTTACTTTTTCATGAAGTATAGCATTTTGAGAAACGTTAATTAGCAATAAATACAGCGAAAACAAATAAAGTAATTTCCAACGGTTCTACCGATATAGCTATCTCGAAATTGAGGTCATAATGTAAAAAGAAAACAATTTATGGTGAATCTCCTTAGAACCTAGAAAGTTAACATTTTTCTGTGTGAGCATTCAATATCATGAAGTTTTTAGTTTATGAAGGACAACTGTTTGGTTACCACTTCCATCAATTCATTTTTATTTCATTTTTCTTCAACTTATACTTTTCAGTTTCTATAATAAAAAACAAGTACTGTGTTTTAAGGAATTTTACTTAATAATTGCGATTCGTAACGCGTTTCACTACACCGTAGCTTCTTCAGACGAATGATTATGCAGAAAAATATAAATGAGAATATAACTATAAATGCTCTTGAGTAATTAAAAGCTTATTGGTTGATTCTTCTTAAGTGGTTATTTATGGCAGGTATATCCAATAAAATTAAGGAATAGAGTGCTCCCCGAAAAGATTCAATAGAGGTGAAGGGCTTAAATCGACTTGTTCATTGATGAGTCTACCTGAGTGTTTGTATTTATTTATTTCTAAAGTTTCCCAAAGATCTACCTTCCAATATTTATTATCTGTATGCAAAATTTCAAACTGTGGGTCGAAAGAATGATTATTTTCTAAGAGAAGATTCGCGTAATTTGAATCTGATTTTTTATTTGAAAAACTGCGTTTATGTTCCGATATTCTAATATTAAAATTTCTATGTGTTCTACCAATGTAGAAATTATCACAGTCATTGCAATTCAATCTATAAACACCTGATTTATTGTTTTTACCTGGTTTGGTTTTATTATTTTTATATATTTGCCTAAATTATTATTAGTTTGGAAAGCTATGTTGAAATTATTGCTACTTAAGAATGATTTCAGTTTCTCACTTGTAATGCCAACGTAGGTTAAGGTGTTGAATATTTGTTTCAATTTATCGACAGGGTAAACTTCATTCAATGCGATTCTACTTTGTTTTTATTTAAAATATTATTTATTAGTTTGGGATTGTAACCATTATTTTTGGCTATTTGTTTAATCAAATTTAGTTCTTTGTTGAAATTTTCTGGTGATAGCGGGATGTTAATCAATCTATGAATAAAACTATTGAATGCTGACATTTTATGTTGATATGGATGACACGACGAGTTATGTATTATAATATCTGTATGTGACGGCTTATGGTAAATTGCGAAAACATGTTTTCCATTTTCATTCGAAATTGTTACGTCTAAGAAATTTATCGAATTATTGCTTTCTATTTCGGTTGTGAATGCAATTTTTGGATGTAATGAATTTATATGATTTTCGAAAATTTTCAACTGTCTATCTGTTCCTGTGAAGCAAATAATGATATCGTCTACATAGCGATACCAGTATAAACAATATTTACTGAGTGGATGATTATGAATTAATTTCTCTAAGTTATTCATGAAAATTTCTGCTAACAAAGGACTTAACGAATTGCCCATAATCAAGCCGTCTTCAATAGTATAATATTTGTAATTGAAATGGAAATAATTTTGATCTAAACAAATTTTTAATAATGAAAGAATATCTGATTTAATGATAGTATTGACATGATTCCTTTCTAATAATTCTTCAACTAAGTAATACGTATCTTTTGGAGGAATGTTGGGAAATAGATTCTTAATATCGAAAGAAATAAGTTTGGAATTAGGTGGTATAGTGGTATCTTTGATATTGGCAATAAGTTCGTATGAATTTTTGACCGAAAATTCAGATTTAAAATTGCAATGTTTTATTAGCAAGTCGTTGAGGAATTTTGAAAGTTTGAACGAAGGTGCCGTTACATAAGAAACAACAGGTCTAATAGAGTAATTAGGTTTATGAAGTTTTTTTTTTTGAAATACCAAATTCAAATGTTAAAGAAAGCTGATACCGGCTTTTTGGCTTTGTGGTATTTCAAAATACTACTAAGATGTGCAGTTCACACTCAGAATATATGGTTCTACTCAATGTGCTTGAAAAACAGGTTGACTCCCAATTACATACGGTTGAAGACACATAACAACAGTGGACCAGCAAGAAGAGCAATTGAGAAAGGCCAACGCATATGGCTCAAAGAGGATATGAAGATCCAGTACAACAGGAGGGACGTTGCAAACATTTATTTGAAGGTAATCCATACGGAATTATTGTTTAGATTGCACCCTGTTGAGTTTGATATTTTAGACTCTGAATCCAGATACGATGTCAAAATTTTAATTCATAAAAAGTTTCAGCAACAACAGAAATAGTTGAATTCACTTAAATTCAAAATTTCTCCACCCAAACCTTCAACTGATAAATTTTCAGACCATAAATTTTTTGAAAGATTCACTAATTTAACTGATACCGATTTTACACAACCACAAAAAGATCTATTAGAAAAAGGATTCAAACATAATTTACATCCAAAACATAATAAAACTAATTTTGAACAGTTAGGCATAGACTCCGAAATTATTCTCAAAAACTCCAAAGATAATATTTTAGCCAAACATCAAACAGCAAAAATCATCAAAGAAGACTTTTCAAAATTATCACCTCATTGCAATTCCGATTATAAGATAATAAAAACAATTCGTGAAAATAGTACCAAGAACGATTTAGTATTCACTAAAGCAGATAAAGGTCACACCGTCATTGCGATTAGTAAAACCGATTATATTTCTAAGACTGAAGAATTCTTTACAGCCGGAAACTATATAACATCAACTAAGGATCCTACCGCAAAATTTCAGAAAGTTGTTAAAAACATAATTTCGACAGCAAAATCATTAATTACAGACCAAGAAAAATATAAATTCATTAACTCCAATCCACAATCCCCGAATTATATTCGTTGATAAAACTTCATAAACCTAATTACCCTATTAGACCTGTTGTTTCTTATGTAACGGCACCTTCGTTCAAACTTTCAAAATTCCTCAACGACTTGCTAATAAAACATTGCAATTTTCGGTCAAAAATTCATACGAAATTATTGCCAATATCAAAGATACCACTATACCACCTAATTCCAAACTTATTTCTTTCGATGTTGAGAATCTATTTCCCAACATTCCTCCAAAAGATACGTATTACTTAGTTGAAGAATTATTAGAAAGGAATCATGTCAATACTATCATTAAATCAGATATTCTTTCATTATTAAAAATTTGTTTAGATCAAAATTATTTCCATTTCAATTACAAATATTATACTATTGAAGACGGCTTGATTATGGGCAATTCGTTAAGTCCTTTGTTAGCAGAAATTTTCATGAATAACTTAGAGAAATTAATTCATAATCATCCACTCAGTAAATATTGTTTATACTGGTATCGCTATGTAGACGATATCATTATTTGCTTCACAGGAACAGATAGACAGTTGAAAATTTTCGAAAATCATATAAATTCATTACATCCAAAAATTGCATTCACAACCGAAATAGAAAGCAATAATTCGATAAATTTCTTAGACGTAACAATTTCGAATGAAAATGGAAAACATGTTTTCGCAATTTACCATAGGCCGTCACATACAGATATTATAATACATAACTCGTCGTGTCATCCATATCAACATAAAATGTCAGCATTCAATAGTTTTATTCATAGATAGATTAACATCCCGCTATCACCAGAAAATTTCAACAAAGAACTAAATTTGATTAAACAAATAGCCAAAAATAATGGTTACAATCCCAAACTAATAAATAATATTTTAAATAAAAACAAAGTAGAATAGCATTGAATGAAGTTTACCCTGTCGATAAATTGAAACAAAAATTCAACATCTTAACCTACGTTGGCATTACAAGTGAGAAACTGAAATCATTCTTAAGTAGCAATAATTTCAACATAGCTTTCCAAACTAATAATAATTTAGGCAAATATATAAAAATAATAAAACCAAACCAGGTAAAAACAATAAATCAGGTGTTTATAGATTGAATTGCAATGACTGTGATAATTTCTACATTGGTAGAACACATAGAAATTTTAATATTAGAATATCGGAACATAAACGCAGTTTTTCAAATAAAAAATCAGATTCTAATTACGCGAATCTTCTCTTAGAAAATAATCATTCTTTCGACCCACAGTTTGAAATTTTGCATACAGATAATAAATATTGGAAGGTAGATCTTTGGGAATCTTTAGAAATAAATAAATACAAACACTCAGGTAGACTCATCAATGAACAAGTCGATTCAAGCCCTTCACCTCTATTGAATCTTTTCGGGGAGCAATCTATTCCTTAATTTTATTGGATATACCTGCCATAAATAACCACTTAAGAAGAATCAACCAATAAGCTTTTAATTACTCAAGAACATTTATAGTTATATTCTCATTTATATTTTTCTGCATAATCATTCGTCTGAAGAAGCTACGGTGTAGTGAAACGCGTTACGAATCGCAATTATTAAGTAAAATTCCTTAAAACACAGTACTTGTTTTTTATTATTGATAATGGAATTTTACCAAGTAAAAGCCTCCCAAATTCAAATGTTTTCATTTCCTCATTAACAATTCAAATTTTGATTATTCAGTATATTTTCTTTCATTTTTCAACCACTTGCACATGTCGCGGTCGGTTCTCAAATTAAAATTTTTGCTTAATTTCATATATTTGTTTGAAAATATATTTTTTCAAAATTTGAACTTACCTACTTCCTTTCTACCTTCCTTCCTTACACCTTGGCAACACTGCTCAACATCAAGTGAGCAGAGAAACTGCATACAACACAAGACACAAGAAGAAAAATACGCAAGCAAGAAGACGAACCACATTTTCTCAAAATTTTCTTTACAATACGAAATAAAATTAATATTTCACAATTTAAAAACATATACGGTGTGTGAGTGAAATTGCCGAATCGTGGAAAACTTTCATATCGACGAGGGCGACAATTCTTCTACATGACAACGAAAAACTGTCGTTGTTTCCATTTTTGTTGCTCTCTCATTTTCTGTACACCCAATTGGTAAGTCTTTTCTCTTACTTATCTTATCGTGTCATATACTTTCGATCATATTGTTGAGAGTATCTTTGCGAAAGAAAGAAGCAGGGTTTCCGCATGAAATAGGAAAATTGTAACAGCTTCTCCTAATAAAAAACAGTCCCCTATATTGTCAATTAATCATTTGGTCCTTCGGGCGAACCGGATATTACTATTTTCTATTGTGCTCAAACCCTGATTCGATCATTCGAAAAGACCTCTATACTTGTGCAGGTGGTTTAAAAAGTTTGATTTATTTTATTCCAATCTGAAAACAAAAACGATATACGATACACTTTTCTTTACATATATTCTTCAGAAACCTATTTACTATTTTACCTCTCAAAGTAGATCCGTTGAGAAAAATGACGTTTGGAATTGGGCGTCACTCTCCATCTCATTATTCTCTTTCTTTGTCGGCGAATTTTACGTTGTTAGAGAATTCATTTACATCTGATAAATAAAGTCTCGTTTCTTTTTTTTTTGCCATAAAATCATAAACACACTTGTTCATTCAACGATTTCAAATCTCCTCGACTTCGGGTTCCCTACATTGTTGCCAGCTTGTAAGAGCGTATTTACTTATCTGTTCGCACTTTCTTTTACGTACATTTCATATTTCTTTAGCGCTATATATTTGGAACTTCATTATGCCGGAAACGGATAAGGAAAAAATACTTCGTCTTAAGGCCTTGCGTAAAAATATATTCGATAATATTCATGCAGTTTCCGATTACACGGTTGATCTGATGGACACACCTGAAAACTTTTCCAAATTTAAAGTTAAATGTCTGAACGTTGAGAAATGGAGGCAAGATTTTGTGAAACTACATACAAGCCTTATTGCTGTTTTGGCACTACAAGAAAACGCAGATACTATTCTTCCTGCAGAACAAGAAATTTGCAATACTTTTTTGAATAACTGCGAATCAATTGAAGCTATGTATTCAGACCTTTTTTAGCAAAATGATGATTTAGATCAATCCAATACAAATCGATTTAATGTGAGAGTACCCAAACTTGATTTAATTACTTTCGACAGTTATATTAAAAACTTTCCAACTTATATCGAAATGTTCAATGCCCTTATACACAAAAATAACCTATCCAACATCATACTGGTTATAATAAAATCCCATTGCTCTGTTTGTAATCCAAGTGCCTTCAAAGCAGATAAATTTTCATCAAACGTATTTATCAAGTGCCGTAAATTTTTAACCCCCGATATAGGTTGACAGGATTCTAATTCTCTCCAATAGGAAGCCGCTATAATACGTTTATTATTGAATCGTTTATTTAACGCATCATATGCGATATTATATTTATCTCCTAAAATTGGAACACTTCTTACTATAGACATCGCTGAACTTTCAATAGAAGATATCAAGAAATTAAACTTCTCAATATTTGAAATTGTGTTATTCTAGTGTATAAGGGCATTGAACATTTCGATATAAGTTGGAAAGTTTTTGATATCACTGTCGAAAGTAATTAAATCAAGTTTGAGTAGTTTCACATTAGATTGATTTGTATTGGCTTGATCTAAATCATCAGTTTGCTCAAAAATGTCTGAATACATAGCTTCAATTGTTTTGCAGTTATTCAAAAATGTATTGCAAATTTCTTGTTCTGCAGGAAGAAAAGTAACTGCGTTTTCTTGTAGTGCCAAAACCGCAATAAGGCTCGTATGTAGTTTCTCAAAATCTTTCCTCCAGTTTTCATCGTTCCGACATTTAACTTCAAATTTGGAAAAGTTTTCAGGTGTGTCCATCAGATCAACCGTGTAATCGGAAACTGCTTGAATATTATCGAAAATATTTTTACGCAAGGCCTCAAAACAAAGAAATATGAAATGTACGTAAAAGTAAGTGCGAACAGATAAGTATATACGCTCTCACGAGCTGGCAACAATGTAGGGAACCCGAAGTCGAGGAGATTTGAAATCGGGAAATGAACAGGTGTGCTTATAATTTTATCGCAAAAAAAACGAAACGATACTTTATTTATTTGATGTAAATTAATTCTCTAACAACGTAAAATTCGCCGAGAAAGAAAGAGAATAATGTGATGGAAGGGGACGCCCGATTCCAAACGTAATTTTTGACAACGAATCTACTTTGAGAAGTAAAATAGTATCATATATCGTATTTGTTTTCTGATTGGAATAAAATAAATCAAACTTTTCTAACCACCTGCACAAGTATAGAGGTCTTTTCGTATGATCGAATCAGGGTTTGAGCACAATAGAAAATAGAAATACCCGGCTGGCCCGAAGGACCAAATGTTTAATTGACGATATAGCGGACTGTATTTTATTAGGAGAAGCTGTTACAATTTTCCAATTTTATGCGGAAACCCTGCTTCTTTCTTTCGCAAAGAATTTTGATTATTCAGTATATTTTCTTTTATTTTTCAACCTCTTGCACATTTCGCGGCCGGTTCTCAAATCAAATTTTTGGCTTAATTTCATATATTTGTTTAATAATCTCTTTTTTCAAAATTTAGACTTACCTACTTCCTTTCTACCTTCCTTCCTTACACTTCGGCAACACTGCTCAACATCAAGTGAGCAGAGAGACTTCATACAACAGAAGATTTTGTATATATATACAAATACAAATACAAATACAAATATATACGCACGCAAGAAGACGAACCACATTTCCTTAAATTTTCTTTTCATAACGAAATGAAAGTAATATTTCACAATTCAAAACGTATCCGGTGTGTGAGTGAAAGTGCCGAATCGTGGAAAACTTTCATATCGACGAGGGCGAAAATTCTTCTACAAGACAACGTCATTGCTTTCCTCTTTTTGTTGCTCTCTCATTTCCTGTACACCCAATAGGTTAAGTCTTTTCTCTTACTTATCTTATCGTATCATATATTTTCGATCATTATGTTGCGTGTATCTTTGCGAAACACAGAAGCAGGGTTTTCGCAAGAAATAGGAAAATTGTAACAGCTTCTCTTAATGAAAAACAGTCCGCTAAATCGTCAATTAATCATTTGAGTATTTTCGTTCTGTAACCGAATTTTATATTCATCATTAACAGGATTCATCAAGATAGTATAAAATATATTATATGGCTCATTTATTGAAACCAGAAAATTTCTCTTTTCATTTGAAACCTTCTGAGTATTATGAGGTAATCTAAAAGCCCACTCGTTTGATTCTAGTGATTCCTAAATATCAAATAATACGAAAACAAAATTTTACTTTCGTCAATTCATTGGTGAAACAAGAAAATTGAATATAGTCAAATAGTCAATACTAATGAACATGAGGATTTTAATTAATCCAAGTAACACAAAAATTTCCTGAATGTTAAGTGTCAAAAATCTTTCCAAGAGACGTATAAGATGCAACTTTCCAATTTCAAAGCGAAATCTAATTGTGAAAAATGAAATAAATCTAGACGAAATTTTTGAGGATTACGGGATGAATTACTTTTACAAATTAATCGAATGGTGTCGCAAAATATCTCCCGAAATTCATTCTCATTCAAAAATAAATTTCTGTCCTACATTGAAATAATATTTATTGGATTGTCTCTAAAAGTTCAATGTATACTACCAGTGTTGATTTATGTTAATTAGATAAGACGAAATCTGTTAATGACCTTTAAATTAGAATAGCCTTGAGGGTATTGTAGTTTTAGCTTATACCAAGTTTGGGAATTTTAGCTCCTTTGTTATATTTGAGCATCCTTTTGTTTGGCACGATTTCAACTACAGTATTATAATTCTACTCGACAAGATAAAAACGGTGAAAAATAAATATACTTCTAGTGAAAATATATAGGTTATATCATTGGACCTGCAATGATGCCTAGAGAAATAGATGAAAATAGACAAAATTTTCTCTTTTTCTAATTTAAAAATATTATCATAAACAAAATATCATCATTTTTCAAATTTCATCACGTGATCTCGTCAACTATATACTCAATATGAATATTAACGTCGGATGACTACTATTAAGGTTTCCATCAAATTTCATGTGGAAACTCTCGAAAGAATTGATTGTTCTTTGCCTATAATTCGAAATTTCGGACAGTCACAGGGCAGTCAGAGTTAATATAAATGTCTTATAAGTGGTCTCTCTGTTGATGAAATTGAATTTGTTTTGGTACTAATAAATCCAATTTGTCAGCTGACCTTCGTTCATCCAACTGACGTCTTGTATTGTTCAAAGTATTATGCTAGTTTCGTTCTGATGAAAATTCAACCGGAAGAAAATCACAAAATTACCTTCGACTTTAATGTTCATCTGAACAGCTAACCTATAAACTAGCGCAGGCTGACGCCTTTCCATTTCAAAATTATGTCAATTGATAAACTACCAAGGAAGTGAAGATATGGAAATCTATAAACTAGATTTTAATGGCATTAATTTCAATATATCGGCGGAAAGATTAGCAGAAAAAAATGGAAACAGAAACTCGGCTATTCATTATTTAGTGAATTCGCACAAATATCATCCCTTCAAAATTGATGAACTATGACCTACGAACTTCAAGCGAAGATTGGATTTCTTCATTTTTAAGAGAATAATAAACACTGATAAACTTAATAGGGGCAAAAAAATTTTGCGGAGCCTCAAGACAAAATTCCATAAAAGCAGTATATGGTTTGATGTATTTTGTATAAAAGACGATTTATAGCATGTTCTTTTTTTTTATAAAACTTCACGCTATCCTCTATTTTCGTAAATTACTTAGAATATATCCATCGTTGAATGTCAAAAGATGAGGTACTAGCAAGATGGAGCTCTAACACACAATGCACAAATTTGTCGAATTTCTTCATCGCCGCTTTGAAAATAAACTGATTGGCTACACCGCTCCAGTAAGGTGGCCAGCACTCTAGATTTTTTTTCAGAGGATATATTAAAGACTCGATTCATGTTACAATACCATCTGGCATAGAAATTTTCTGAACAAGAATTGGGGAGATATGTAGCCTCATCGCTGAAAGCGTTATAAAAAGTATTTTGTGTAGTGTGTCAATGCAGTATGGTGACCTCTTCGAAAACTCTTCACAGGACAGGTCATTAAATTAAAACAGAAAATAGCTTCTATTCAGTTATGGAAGGTAATTCTTACTGTTATTTAATTTCCCAATTCATATTTTGATTTGATTTTGTTGATGCACTATAATTGAACTATAATTTTCCATTTTCCCGAATCATCTCAATAAACTATAACAGCTTCATAAGGTTTATTGAACAAAATTAGGGAATGTTCAGTTGTTTCATATCTTCATCAAATTGAATGATAATACTGAAAAAATTGATAAAATAAGATAAAAAATAATAAATTGGGTGCACTATTTGAAAATTGAGAAGTTTTCTTAATAAAAGCTTACTGCATGGCGACAATTTTCTTGGTATTCGTCAAAAAACAATATGTCAGCGCACAGAATATGAAATATTCGTGACTAATGTAATTGATGTAAATGTTAACAAGCAATATCCGTATTGATTTTCCTGATGAATTTCTGTTTTTCGATCATATCTCAGACAGTTATTAAAATTAGAAGAAGAAAGATGTTAAAAATTGTCAATGTGATAAATGATAAAGTAATATATTGGTTTCACTGAAATCTTTCTTCAATTTTTGAACTTCATTCAAAACTATACCATAACAGAACAATATTATGAGGTGTCAGACTCATTTGATACTTACAATAAGTTTTTTTTGTTGCTTTTCTAATTTTTAAAATAATGAAGCTATGATCTATATCTTAAAATGTTAGGCATCCCTATTTTGAAGAATTTATTTTTTAACCCTTCAAGGAGATTCTTATTTGTAAGAAAATTCATAGAAATTATTGAAAGTATAAGATACATCATACTCATGATCTCAAATGAGAAGAGAAATTGATATTTGAATTGCAGAAATTTGTTCGAGCGAATATTTTCCTCTGCTTATTACTCCATTCATTAGGTCAGATGAGTAATTGATATAACGAAATAAGCTAGAAAACCATTTTACTTTTAAATAAAATTATTTATTCATATTTATATTTATATATACAATATTTACAATGAATTTAATATGGAGCTGAATGTTTCAGTCAGAATATTTTCTATATTTGTTCAAAGTTAATAAAATAACATAAAAATTGAAATTAATACTTTACAAAATACATTTACAAATACATCCAAATACATTCACAAACTTGGTTTTTTAAATATCGTTAAAAAATCTTTGAAATTTTTCAAGATTAGAAAATGCTGCAACTTGATCTTGTCATCGAATTGTAATACAACAGCTTTCTTTTTGCTAAACAACTTGAAGCCGTTGAGTTCTTCTTCGTCTCCCAGAGGACAATATTGAAATTCGTTCTTGAATCCCGGAAATTCTTCTACTTCGTCCAATTTTATCATGAAACTATATCGATCCAGGCAGTCCACAAAGCCAAAATTGAAGCCTAAATAATATAGTTTACAACTGATTAAATTGGCCCTCCAGATTATTTTGAACCGATATCCGAAGGCTGACATTATGACGAAACCCTCTTCATAAACCGATGACCTTCGACTCGTGTAAATATAATTCTGAGATGCAGACTTCCTGATGCATTCTGGGTGTTTCATTTTGTAATGATCCTCGACATCGTTATAGTGGAAAACGTCAACACAACTGGAAAAACTAGTGCAGCATGTGAATCCATATGCACAGTCTTCCTTGTGCTCATCCATTTCTTCCTTGGGAAGCACCTCCCCACATCCGTAATGATAAGACGGACACGGAAGGTGAATTCCGGTCTTTCTAGCACCGAAAAAAGTTTTTCTTTCGGTGATCTTTTTCGCCACGCACTTTCCACAAGTGAAATAGTCTCCTATCTTCGTGGTGTAAATTGAAGTCCCGAAAAAATGCTCTTGGCATTCGGAACATTTAATAATTGTATTGTACAATTCTCTGAGGAAGGAAGCCATTTCTGAAACAAAAACACTTTTATTAGGAAATTTATCATATTTAGTTTTTCATTTTAAAGAATTTTCGATAAAATTCAGTTTTCTATGATTAATATTTATTTATAGAGAAAGAAAAGTATTCATAAAATTATACTCGATAAAAAGGAAATGTAAAGAACTCCTTGTGTGTTATGATTAATCATTTCAATTTTATTTTAAAAAAGACTTGCTTTTACGATATGAGCACGTGGCCTCCAGCCTGAGTATAGAATTTAGAATAATTGTTTTTATAGTATTTGATATCAGTTAGACATCTTGATTTAATAATGAAAGTTGAGAAGTTTTTCTAATTTTGCTGATTTCAAGAATGTATAATTAACAACTAATTACTTTCCTGACATAATTTTGTTAAGTTTTCATATCAAAGGAAAATGATAAATTTTAAACAAAATATTTTTGGTCATATTTGAAAGAAACGCTAGTCCGAAAACATTTCGTTAATTAAATGTATGCAATAGAATTTCATTATTTATAGTTATCAAATGACATCGAAATTTATTAGAATTTCCAATTTCAGGAGGCTACGCGGTCGTATCAAACAACAATAAATTTGGAAACAGAAAGAAACTTACCAGTTTAGAATTTGCAGAAATCACAAAAAATTTAACTTAGCAGAAGAGAAATTCACCTTCAAATGAAGAGGTCAACTGTCGAAGCGGAACTAAATGTTTTAGTTTGTGAAACATATTTAAATGCTTTCAATATCCCAATCCCAAATGATATTCAAATAGTACAAACAAATCATACTTCCCAAATTATGGTTAAGCTTAAGATATAATACCTTCAACAGTTTACCTGCTATTATTGGAATTCACAGGACATTATCAGATATCCACTTAAATATTGTATTTGCTCTTGCAGATAATATCTCTGGTTCATTCTTGGAAAATAATAATTAAGAGAAATAAGTACATTGAATGATGTGCAAATCGATATCTTTTTTCGTGTTCATTTCTTCTCAGTATTCAGTTAATTACTAATTTGATATCGAGTTATCAAAACATTGGTTGTCAATTTCAAATAGAATATAATTCAAGCAGGATATTTCTTCAATAAGTGTTGAGCGTTTTGGTTCTAAGCTTCATCTGCACTTGTGAATAGTTTTTGAGAAATATTTAATGAAACTGAAAATATGATTTCCAGTAAAAATATACAGTCATTGAATCATTTTTGAACATTTTTAGGGTTACTAACAGTCCGCATAATTAGTGAAAGAAAATGGCTTTCATTGAAATTTTTAGAGAACTTGAAATGTTGTAATTTTTCTGTCTCTTAATTGGTTCGATGAATTTTCAATGAAGTCATGTGATTATATATGGAGGTACGTTAATTCTCCATTACAGGTTTTCAATGAAACGCTGGAGTTACTGCTTATATAAAAGGAATGAGTAGCTAACCATTTTGCTGCTCGCAGAACTCAAGCATGGCTTAACTATATTCGTTGAATCCCGAAAGAGACTCTTATGAAGATAAACACTGAAAAAAATTAAATTGTAAAAATCTATTTCTCTACATAGGAGTTGAACGTTTCATGGGCATTATAACGGTTACGAAATCGAAGAGATGAAATTTTGTAATCAAAATTCCAATTATGGAGAGAGAAATATGAGCATCAGTGTTTTTGTGAGAAACTTTCCTAAGGATGGGAAAAAGACATAGAAATGATTGAATGAGATTTCTGTCCGTTCTAAAAGTTAAGATGAAAATATTATATGTACGATCTTGGTTATGAAGAAGAAAAGATACTACTCCAGAATTATTCGGAAGAATCCTTAAAACTACTAAATAACAATTTAATTGTTGTAAACGATTTTCACAGCTTCCAAGTTGGATTATTTATAATGTTATTGAAATTTAAAAATTCTCATGAAGGCACAAATTAACTTTATAGAGATTTGAGAGTTATTTCACAGATATAAATCTATATATATATATATATATATATATATATATATATATATATATATATATATATATATATATATATATATATATAATATATAATAAATAATAAAAAATTCTCATGAAGGCACAAATTAACTATATATATATATATATATATATATATATATATATATATATATATATATATATATATATATATATATATATATATATATATATATATATATATATATATATATATATATATATATATATATATATATATATATATATATATATATATATATATATATATATATATATATATATATATATATATATATATATATCTATATATATATCACAAAGGGTTTGAATTTTTTGTAAAAATAATTATTTGAGGTGCGTGAAAGGGGTTGGTATGTTGTATATAATTAGCACGTTTTGGATTTGATATAAAAAAGTAAATTTGAGTTCTTAATCACAGGGTCCAATTGTACCAAATAAAGGCTAAAAGGTTTCTATGGGATTTCACACAGTTTTGAAGATCGAGACGAACGTATTGTAGTTGAGAATTTGGTAACCATGTTATATATTGTTTTTACAAATTTTGGAATAACCAAATTAACTCAGTTTTGAATTGGTAAAGGTTTAGTTTGAATTCCAGATCTTAATGACAAATTAGAAAAATAACAAAGTACGTGCAGTAGATGTTGATAGATTTATATAGAATTTCCCTTGGTTGGGGTATTTGAGAATTTACCGAAATAGAAGAATTAGGGTTTCATGATTTATGGAAAACTACCATTAAAATGCTAGTAGTGCAAGATTCTGTCTTGGGCGACTAAAATAAAGAATTAACATGCTTATGTTGATTGAACTTATATAAACCTTCTCATTCTTTGAAAATATGAAAGGACTGTGTGAATCCCGTAGATAAGAAAGTTGATAGGGACTTCCTAATTACTTAAGTCCCAGCGTAAAAAAGAACGTAAAATATTTTACAGCCGAGTTGGTTCAGTGATTTTTGATCTGATCAGATATGGAAAGCCAACGAGAAATTCAAGATTTACCATTTTCATTAACGTATTCTGTATGAAATTTACGAGAGAAGGCACCTGCTTTTGAATAATTTTGACATTTTGACCAAGTAAATTACGGTAAACACAAATTTGCAATTTTTCTGTAGTTTTGATAGAAAAAGGTTTGTTATTTTACAAAAAACGTTAATATAATATTTCGAATCCAATTATATTTTCGTTCAAGAGAACAATTTTCCATTTCATCCATCAAAAATTATATCATATTCTATTCCTCTGAATGACTCAACAATATCCCTATTTTTCCGGATTATTCTTCACTAGAGCCCTTTGATAAATGAAAGAAAAATATTGATTCAGAATAAAGAATTCATGTCGAGATCACTAGGAATTCAATGGGGAAATGGAATTCAAGAGAAACCAGAATGAACGTTAAATTCCTGTATTTCCGGAAGTGACGTAGTTGCGATAAGACATATATTTTCTTCGACTATTTCATAAAATTGTTATAATTGGAAAATGTCACTCAGCTTGTTGAGTGTATAACAGCCAATTCATAAACTTGATGAAAAATTTCAAAGTCTGTCACTATGTGAAATTAATTCATCATCGAAAAAATTCACACTTTCGCGGCTACCGATTTGGGTAATGGAAAGAGTCCCTAGCTGGGAGGTTTCTATAACAGTAAAGTCAAAGAAGCCGAAAAAAGTTTTTAGAGAGCATGGCACTATGTATAAAGTAATCACCATTAAGAAATTTTACCTTCATAACTATCGAACACTAGCGTTAGTTCGGCGACATTCATGTTTCTTCCTTTAACATTACATAAAATTCTGAATCATATAAAAACAGTATCCTCGAACTGTTTTTAATTATACTACGTAATTATTCTTCGATAATCAAAAGAATCTTTTCATACGGTTCGAAAAAAATTCCCAAAATTGTAACGTTTTCAAGAAATAATCTAGTTGATACTCTGAAAAAAATTGCGCATGTTTTGAGTAATTTTATTTCTATGAGGATATGTGAATTATCAGCACCTCACCTTGTTTCAGCAAAATATAGATAGGTTTCTAACTCTTCTATTTTCGGATTCGTCGTATTTTATGTACTACCCTTTTCAAGCTTATCATTGATATACAATCTGCATGTCTACTTTTATCATTCGTTTATAACGTAGGAGGTACGAATAAAGATGAGGTTACTCAAGGTTTTGAACTTCCACCTTGACAAATTCCAGCCAAACCCATTCTGCTATTCAAGCGTGAATATTTAACAAATTAATTCAATATATAAAATATTAGTAGAAACTATTTTCGGATTTTACTCTAATGATTGTTACCATTTCCATCTGAAAGATTATGGAATCATTACGAATAAGAAAAAAGAGAATAACTGAATATATCAATAATATCGATAGCGCATATATTTCATAAATTTATATATTTTGATAAAATTTTGCATATCTTTTGTCATTGTCTTAAATTTTCTCTCCACTAACTCGAACGAATTAGAAATGAGATAGGTATTTTCATTATTTGGACGATAACGTTGTTCTTGACATCATACAATAATCCCATACAAAAAAGGAAGCACAGTTTTACACGAATTTCTCTATTTTCCGGTAAGGTTTTTCCATATTTGTTTCCACAGAAACTTTTCTCAGCGAATATTTGAAAATGCATTATAATTTATTAGTTTTAGGGTTTTAGGTTCAGTAATGTATTCGCATTTCATTTTATATTAATAGGAATTCCAAAGTTTCATGAAAAACCCACGAAGGAGAATTAATGAAATGTTTATTCCAGGTTTCTACTACGCCCTGTATATGAAAATTTCTCCTTAGAAGATTGTATAAAGACTAAGAGTACCTACTGATCCATCCATGAATGTATCAAGGGTTGATAAGTAACAAAACCCAAAAATATTACCAAATCAATGCCAAATATCCAAATTTGAAGCCATGTACCTCAAAAACTAGATACATAAAAATGCATTATTGTTATCAGAGTGGGAAAAACACATCAAATGTTTCAGAAGATTTGACTATGCTAACTTTCTCCTATGAATAAGCGGAGTCCTCTGAATTTTTGATATTTAATCATAACAGAAATCAACAACGTATCTAGAATAGTCGCAAGAACTACAAATGTATTCATTCTTACACAAGACCCAAAAACGCGTCGATCTTTTCTTGAGGGACTTATTTCAGTATTAGATTATTATCTATGATATCATTCCTTACAGTAAAGGAGCTTACTGCACAATTTTTTGTGCAGGGATAATAGTTCACCTTTATGTAACTTGTTTTGTCTTGCTTTAATACCATTTCATTCACACAGGGGTCTTTGCACTTGTTATGAACAACAGTAAATTTTGAAACAGGTAAAAACTTTACTTGTTTGATATTTGCGAAATTCACAAGTGCGAAGCTGAGCACAAAAATTTTGAATGGACAAAACGGAACTCTCAAATGAAGAGGGAAATGTCGAAGTAAAACTAAAATTTTAGCAACGGAACATCAACAGATATCTGTTTATATATTGAATGTGCTCTAACAAGAGATCTCTTTCTCTCTTTCTTGGCAAAAACTTTATTCAAGGGAAACAAATTTTTAGTTTCAGAGATATTGCGCGAGAAATTTGTATTATTTCACAAAAGATTGGAACTTTATTAATAATAATAAAATTTCAGATCACTTTATATATATATATATATATATATATATATATATATATATATATATATATATATATATATATATATATATATATATATATATATATATATATATATATATACTATTGATGAGTAACATTCAGTGTTACTTGACTAAGGTCCGTACACTGGATTTTTCCGGGAGAAAGCCTCTGACACTACTCGTTGGTACATTGATATCATTGTCTGATGATGCTATAGTATGTATATATTCTGGTAGATTGATATATTCTCATAACATTTAACTTTATCCTAATATATAATTTCTCCAGAATATGTTTTAATTATAATCATTGCCTGGCAATGATATTAATTACCAATTGGTGGATTTATATTTTTCATGAAATCAGTTTGATTGCATGAACAGATATATAGGCAACTCGTCGAGGTAAAACCCTATATATATATATATATATATATATATATATATATATATATATATATATATATATATATATATATATATATATATATATATATATATATATATATATATATATATATATATATATATATATATATATATATATATATATATATATATATATATATATATATATATATATATATATATATATATATATATATATATATATATATATATATATATATATATATATATATATATATATATATATATATATATATATATATATATATATATATATATATATATATATATATATATATATATATATATATATATATATATATATATATATATATATATATATATATATATATATATATATATATATATATATATATATATATATATATATATCTATAGTTGTAAACTTGGGACTAGTAGAATTATTCAAAATTGCCCGAATCTGCCCGCCATGCCGCATTCACGCAGCCCCCATGAGCTATAATAGTGCAACTAAGCAGAATGCCGAGAAACGAAGCGGTAGACTGCAGTTTCGTTCTTATAAGGAGCCCATCAGTGTCGTATATCGCTTCTCAGCATTATAACCAGCTACATTGTGTTACCCTAACGATTTCTTAAAGGACGCATCGCGTACATTCGTACGAGAATCGCCCTCTACGGACCGAGACGGTGAACCACTACCGAACTTCGAGAAATATAAGAACAATAACAACATGATGTATATATATATATATATATATATATATATATATATATCATAAGCACAACCCAAAGTCAGCTGTTCAGAGAGTTACACTACCTAGACATTTTGGAGGTCATGGATTAATTAACTAGAATAATCTTCATAGTAAACAGATTTTTCATCTATGTTCCCATTTTCATGATAAACAGAGGACGTCTAAATTACATGATATTGTTGTTGCTTCAGATTTTAATCTTACACCTGTGAACTTGACTATTCAAAAGGTAGATTTTGATATATTTGATGATAATTCTAAAAGAGAAAGTAAGATGCACAAGGAATTACACGGAAAGCACAGTAAAGAATTGAAAAATGATTATATTGTTGAAATCGTATCAAATAATTGGTATGTTTCTAGAGAATTATTTGCTGAAACAGAAGGCTTGGCAATTGCGATGCAGGATCAGGTTGCTCTCTCGAGGAATTATAAATAACACATCATCAAACAAAATATTGATGATTCTTGCCGTAGGTGTTTCTGTTCTTCAGAAACAGTTTTTCATATATTATCATCTTGCTCAGTCCTTGCTTCAACAGATTAATTAGAAAGACTTAATACCGTCGCTAATATTATTCATTTTGATCTAGGAATCAAACATGACCTAATTCCCAAAAAAACAATTTTTACAAATGTGAACCTGAGATTATTTGTGAAAATGACAAATACAAATTCATTTTGATAAAACAATTCTTTTCAACCGAGCTGTAAAACACAATAGACATGATATCATTCTTACCGATAAACAGGATCAAATAACATATATAAATGAAATTGCTATACCCGACACACATAATATACAAAATAAATACAATGAAAAAATTTCTAAATATATGATGCTTGGCGACGAGATTAAAAAAATGTGGAAAATGAAAAAAATTTTCATTCTACCGTTTATTATTTCCACAACAGTTGTTATTCCTAGAAAGCTTCACAAAAGTATTGAGATTTTGCGTCTGAAGAAAAATTTGTTTGACCAAATTCAAAAGATAACAGTCTTCAAATCATGTAATATTCTTCGTAGGTTTCCTTCGGAAAAAAATAATGAGGTAGAGTCATAAATTTTCTCTTTAGTTTATACTGCTCAGAATCTCATTTCATATTTTGTTTATTTGTATATATAAATGTAATATAACTAACTGACAATTTTGTCATATTTATATTCAGAGAAGTATTCTATTCGATCGTTCACCACTTCACACAAAGGAAACATTTAATGAGTAACATTCAGTGTTACTTGACTAAGGTCTGTACACTGTATTTTTCCGGGGAGAAAGCCTTTGACACTACTCGTTGGTACATTGATATCATTGTCTGATGATGCTATAGTTTGTATATAATTATATAATCTGGTAGATTGATATATTCTCATAACATTTAACGTTATCCTAATATATAATTATTCCAGGATATGTTTTGATTATAATCATTGCCTGGGAATGGTATTAATTACCGGGTGGTGGATTTATATTTTTTCATGAAATCAGTTTGGTTATATATATATATATATATATATATATATATATATATATATATATATATATATATATATATATATATATATATATATATATATATATATATATATATATATATATATATATATATATATATATATATATATATATATATAAGGGTTGTCATTTTATCGTTCTCACATCCGTTTATCCGTTTGTTAATGTTCGTATCTTTCTCGAATTCCAGTTGCGGGTTCACCGTTGCGGCCGATAGGGGGCGACCCTCGAACGTATTTACGAGATACGTCTTTTCTGGAATCGTTAGGGTACTCTGATGTAGCTTGTTAGGATGCTGAACAGCAATATGCGACACCGATGCGCACCTTATAAGGACGAAACTGCAGTCTGCAGCTTCGTTCCTCGGCATCCTCCTTAGTTGCACTATTGTGGCTTCTGGGTGCTGCGTGCATTTCGGCACCCGGTAATTAATACCATTGCCAGGAAAACGTTATCATCAAAACATATCCTGGAATTATTATATATTAGGATAACACTAAATGTTATGAAAATACATCAATATATCGGAATATATACATATACTATAGCATTATCAGCCAATGACATGAATGTACCAATGAATATTGGCAGAGACTTTCTCCTCAGTAAACTCCAATGTACGGACCTTACTCAAGTAACACGAAATGTTATTCATTCATAGTTTTTTTTGTGTGAAGTGATGAACGATCGAATATTTAAAATTTTAGAGTATAGAAAGATATTGAGTTAAGAATTAGACGTTTTAAAAGTCATGAAATTATTTATGAACATTCTGTAAGGTAATGTTGAGATTCATGTAAAAAATTTAGCTCAAGTCTACTATAATATTAAATTAATGTTCATACCTATAATTTACTAAATTTAGTTATGTGAAATATCATAAATATTACTTAATTATAATATTTCTTAACGTATACAATTAAGCATAAGTTGAGTATGCATGAAATTCATGAAATAATTAATCATATCTAAATATGCCATTTAAATTATCACCGTTTTTAAATACATTAGTGTTCAATTGATTCAATCTCATTTTCTAAGAGAAGCCTAAAACAAATGTTCGTCTACTTAACTGACTTCAAAATTTAGACTTATAACGTAAACATTTTATCTGAGATGAGGACAGCAATATTTGCAAGCCACAAAAAGACTTATAGTCTGGTAGTTGAGTTCTTCCTGGCCATTTCTATGATTGTTCCAAAGAAAAATCCGGCAATTAATTGGTGCCCTCTTCAAGACAAAATCATAGAAACTAGATTTATTTTTGAATTTCCCCACGTACCACATTACTAATGGATATGCATACTTAATGATCTTTTATCACTCTCCTCTCTACCAAATAGACTATACCTGAGTATTATAATCTTCTTGTTGAAACGCTGGTCAAACAACATTTTGTCTGCAAAACGTACCTGTGAATTGCTAACCAGGAATATTTTTTTTTATATTGTACACAATTTTGTTGATTATTTTGTATATGTTATATATGTATTGATATCAACATCATTTTGAATAATCAATTCATGCTAGAAAAATTTTCCTCAATCGGTTTCAGAAAAAAATCGAAAATAATTTACTTCATACAAGAATGTGTACAATTAAAAATAATCATTCCTTGTCCTCGATACATAGGTTCGTTTTACTAGTAAAATTTTGTTGGGACTGCAAATCTACTACAGGATTATAATCTTTAGGTATTTCGTTGGCAATTAACTGCCAATGTCTACGCCGAATCTGTATAATCACCTAGTTCACGAATTATGTAATAAGTTAAGGAATACATAATATAATAATGCCTAACGAACTGGACGTAGTTAATTTCCGAAATAAATTATGAATCTCATGCTACCGATCCTAAGGTAATTCTTTGTATCTCAACAGATATTTTTAATAAATGATAGAAATAATATATACAGGTTGCTTCAACGAAAACTAAACAGATGCTATATCTACCAAGATATTCATTTCTGATCGAAACGCAAAACCAGGTCAATTTTTGTTTAAAGGGGGACACCTTTCGGGGTCAAAACTTGCCTGAAATATCAACCCCCTAAGCGGAGGTTGCAATCCTTGGACATTTTGAGTATGGAAGATGAGTCGAGTGATGACTCAAAAGTAAGGTGGTATCTTTGTCTACATTGCTTTGAACGAAATGTTTTTTTAATTGAAAATTGTAAAATATAAAGGGTGAGCAACTGGAAGATAGGGAAGACTATTTCCCTGAGACAATTCAAGTTTCAATGAAGTAAAATGGAACAGATGCATGCTGATCAGTGGCAGGAAATCTAACCTAATCTAACCCTAGAGCAGGGGTGACCACCTTGTGTTATTTTTAAAGCAGAAGATAGGTCCAGTTATAACCTTCGATAGTATTCTCTATTTTTTAGTGGCTCACTCTGTATCTTCTACAGTTTTCAGTCAAAAATGAAAATTCCTTCACGGGAATGCAGACAAAGATAATACCTTTCTTTCGAGTTGTCACTCGACCCATCTACCCTTTTCCAAATTTCCAAGGGTGGTCACCTCTGCTCTAGAGGTTGAAATTCAAGATAGGGACGGTACTTGATGATGACTGCTATTTATCAACATGGATCTGTTCATTTTACTTCACTGAAACTTGAATAGTCTCAGGGAAATAGTCTTCCCTATATTTCAGTTGCTCACCCTGTATCTTTTACAGTTTGCAATTATAAATATAAATTCGTTCAAGGAAATGTAGACAAAGATACCACCTTTCTTTTGAGTCATCACTAGACCCATCTTCCCTATTCAAAATGAACAAGTATTGCAACCCCCGCTTAGGGGGTTAATATTTCAGACATCAGCATCACATATTCAAAAATTTTGATACTGTATTTATTTAGTATGTTATGTGTGTCGGGTATAGCAATATAAATTATATATGTTATTGGATTAGGTTTATCCGTAAGAATGATATCTGGACTATGTGATTTACAGCTCTGATGCAAAGAATTGTTTTATCAAAATATAGTTAATATTTGTCGTTTTCACAAATAATCTCATTTTCCGTAATTTCTTGTGAAAACAACCTGATCTTGGATCGCAATTGCCAAGCCTTCTGTTTCTGCAAATAATTCTCCATATACTAACCATATATTTGATGCTTTTCATCAATATAATCATTCTTTAATTCTTTAGGGTACTTTCCGTGTAATTCCATCTGCATCCAACATTCTCTTCTAGATTTATTGTCTAATATACCGAAATCTACATTTTGCATTGTCAAATTCAGAGATGTAAGATGATAAACTGAAGTAACAACAATTTCATGTAATTTCGGCGTTCTCTGTTTATTATGATAATGGGAACGTAGAAGGAAAATCGGTGAACTATGAAGATTGTTCAATTCTGTTAGTCAACGGCCTCCTAGATGTCTAGGCAGTGTAACTCTTCGAATTACTGACTTGGGGTGGTGCTTATTGTATTTACAAAGCAGTTTTCTCGTTTTACATTGTTATTTATTGAGAGCAGTTTTAAAAGATATAATAATTCCAAAAGAAGATGTAAGAAGTGGAACTGACTAGGAGTTGATAGCTCTGAAGAGGTGTTTACTAGTTAAATGACTCTTGATGATAATTCTAAGTCTGTTATGATATTAACTTCTTATATTTTCTTGAACAAATCACAGGTGATCTTTCCGTTTACAATAGAAAGATTTTTATTTAGGAATCCCTAATTTCATAAGCATATCATTGGAATAGTTGAAAATAATCTCTAGTAGCCTTTTCAATTGAGATCTAGTTTCGGCATATAATTTAATATCGTCCAAATAAATTAAGTGGGTTAATTTGAATTGAGCTGATAGACTCTTTAATTTAAAGCCGAAAGTTGTAGCATTTAATTCATCAGATAATGGATTAAGGCAAAGACAAAACCAAAGGGCACTTGAAGAATCTCATTGAAAAATGCTTATTTTGATTGGAATGACTTCAGATGTTTACGATTGTTTTGAAATATTCAACTGAAGATTGGTTCTCCAATTTTTCATCACAAATTCAAGAAAAAGACGAAGTGCCTTATCAATTCTATAAATTACCAATGTTTCTTGAAGCCATGAATGGAAGAACAATCGAAAACCTTTTGGTAATCAATAAAAGTAATTTCATCTCAGTTTGAGCTTGATTCAAAGCAACAGAAACAATTACAAGTTGCTCTTTAGTACCAAGGGGCTTTTTCCTATATCCTTCTTGTTGTCGGGAAAGAATAGTATAATTCTCATAATGTGCTTAAGTTTTTCAGGAGATACATGCAGTTGAGATTTTATATCTTGTTAGAAGGCAAGTAATTGGTCTATATTGAGATGGATCATTTGTATTAGCACTTTTCGATTTTAAAAAATTAATTCCTTGTGTGAAAAATAAAGGAGATGAACTGTGAATTTTTTATGAGAATATTGCAGTTTAAAATATATATGAGCATTTTGACGAGTATTTGTTTGATCTATAAAATTTTAGAGTATAGAAAGCTATTGAATTTAGAATTAGACGTTTTAAAATTCATGAAATTATTTATGAACATTCTGTAAGGTAATGTTAAAATTCATGTGAAAAATTTATCTTAAGTCTACTATAATATAAAATTAATGTTCATTTCTATAATTTACAAATTTTAGTTATGTGAAATATCATAAACATTATTTAATTATAATATATCATAACGTATAGAATTAAGCATAATTTGAGTATGCATGAAATTCATGAATTAATTATTCATATCTAGATATGCCCATTAAATTATCACCGTTCTTAAATACATTACAGTTCAATTGATTCAATCTCATTTTCTAAGAGAAGCCTAAAACACATGTTCGTCTACGTTACTGACTACAAAATTTAGACGTATAACGTAAACATTTTATCTGAGATGAGGACAGCAACATTTGTAAGCAACAAAATGACTTATAGTTTGGTAGTTGAGTTCTTCCTGGACCTTACTATGATTGTTTCAAAGAAAGTTCCGGAAATAAATTGGTGCCTTCTTCAAGACAAAATCATAGAAACTACATTTATTTTTGAATTTCCCCACGTAGCACATTACTAATGGATTTGCATAATTAATGAGCTTATATCACTCTCCTCTCTACCAAATAGACTATACCTGAGTATTATAATCTTCTAGTTGAAACGCAGGTCAAACAACATTCTGTCTGCAAAACGTACCTGTGAATTGCTAACCAGGAATATTTTTTTTATATTGTACACAATTTTGCTGACTATTTTGTATATGTTATATATCTATTGATATCATCATCATTTTGAATATTCAATTCATGAAAAAAAAAATTTCCTCAATCAGTTTCAGTAATAAATCGAAAATAATTTACTTCTTACAAGAATGTGTACAATTTAAAATAATCATTCCTTGTTCTCGATACATAGGATCGTTTTATTGGTAAAATTTTGTCGGGACAGCAAATCTACTGAAGGATTATACTCTTCAGGTATTCCGTTGGCAATTAACTGCCAATGTCTACGCCGAATCTGTATAATCACCTAGATCACGAATTATGTAATAAGTTATGGAATACATAATATAATAATGCCTGACGATCTGGACGTAGTTAATGTCCGAAATAAATTATGAATCTCATGCAACCGATCCTAAGGTAACTCCTTGTATCTCAAAAGATATTTTTAATGAATGATAGAAAAAATATATACAGGTTGCTTCAACGAAAACTAAACAGATGCTATATCTACCAAGATATTCATTTCTGATCGAAACGCAAATTCAGGTCAATTTTTGTTTAAAGTGGGACACCTTTCGGGGTCAAAACTTGCCTGAAATATCAACCCCCTAAGCGGGGGTTGCAATCCTTGAACATTTTGAATATGGAAGATAAGTCGAGTGATGACTCAAAAGTAAGGTGGAATCTTTGTCTACATTGCTTTGAACGAAATGTTTTTCAATTGAAAACTGTAAAATATATAGGGTGAGCAACTGAAAGATAGGGAAGACTATTTCCCTGAGACAATACAAGTTTCAGTGAAATAAAATGGATTAGATGCATGCTGATCAGTCATCATCTAGTACCATCCTTTTCTCGAATTTCAACCCCTAGAGCAGGGGTGACTTCACTTGAAAATTTGGACGATGGTAGATGGCTCGAGTGATTCCTCGAAAGAGAGGTATTATCTTTGTCTGCATCCCCGTGAACAAATTTTCATTTTTGATTGAAAACTGTAGAAGATACAGAGTGAACTACTGAAAAAAAGAGGAGACTATCTATCGCCCTGAGCTATTCAAGTATTAGTGCGAAAAACAATGGAACATATTATTTCCTCTTCCGAAACACCATTCACATCTCAAATTTCAAAGCCTAGAGCAGGGGTGACCACCTTGTGTTATTTTTAAAGCAGAAGAGAGGTCCAGTTATATCCTTCGATAGTATTCTCTATTTTTTAGTGGCTCACTCTGTATCTTCTACAGTTTTCAGTCAAAAATGAAAATTCCTTCACGGGAATGCAGACAAAGATAATACCTTTCTTTCGAGTTGTCACTCGACCCATCTACCTTTTTCCAAATTTTCAAGGGTGGTCACCCCTGCTTAGGGGGTTGATATTTCAGTTTTGTTTTCCAAAAGGTGTGATCTTGAAACAAAAATTGACCAATTTTTGCGTTTTGAACAGAAATGAATATCTTGGTAGATATAGCCTCTGTTTACTTTTCGTTGAAGCGCCCTGTATGTGTTGAAAGGCTGGTATAGGAATATAAAATATTGCTGTCGAGAGAAGAAGTATATTTTATGAGTTTTATGAATCAACGAACATTCGAAGGGAAACGATTTTCGATATATATTTGAGAGCTGTCATCTTACAGAGGGAAAAAAATCCAAGAGAAGCAAGGATTCCTTTACGGCTTTCTGTGACTATTTGTCGAGAAATAAAAACTGGCTTCTAGAACACTTTTTCAAAAATGTCATAAAACCGCTGTTTTTCAGTTATTCACTTTTTCATGAAGTATAGCATTTTGAGAAACGTACATAAGCAATAAATACAGCGAAAACAAATAAAGTAATTCTCAACGGTTCTACCGATATAGCTATCTCGAATTTGAGGTCATAATGTAAAAAGAAAACAATTTTTGTTGAATCTCCTTAGAACCTAGAAAGTTAACATTTTTCTGTGTGAGCATTCAATATCATGAAGTTTTTAGTTTATGAAGAACAACGTCAAAAACCTTTGAGTATTTTCGTTCTGTAACCAAATTTTATATTCGTCATTAACATGATTCATCAAAATAGTATAAAATATATTATATGGCTCATTTATTAAAAGCAGAAAATTTCTCTTTTCATTTGAAACATTCTGAGTACTATGAGATATACTAAAAGCCCACTCGTTTGATTTTGTGATTCCTAAATATCTAATAATACGAAAACAAAATTTTACTGTCGTCACCTCATTGGTGAAACAAGAAAATTGAATGTAGTCAAATAGTCAATACTAATGAACATGAGGATTTTAATCAAACCAAGTAACACAAAAATTTCCTGAATGTTAAGTGCCAAAAGTCTTTCCAAGAGACGTATAAGATGCAACTTTCCAATTTCAAAGCGAAATCTAATTGTGAAAAATGAAATAAATCTAGACGAAATTTTTTGAAGATTACGGGATGAATTACTTTTACAAATTAATCGAATGATGTCGCAAAATATCTTCCGAAATTCATTCCTATTCAAAAATAAATGTCTGTCCTACATTGAAATAATATTTATATGATTGTCTCTAAAAGTTCAATGTATACTACCAGTATTGGTTCATGTTTGTTAGATACGACGATATCTGTTAATGACCTATAAATTAGAATAGCCTTGAGGGTATTGTAGTTTTAGCTTATACCAAGTTTGGGAATTTTAGCTGCTTTGTTATATTTGAGTATCCTATTGTTTGGCACGAATTCAACTACAGTATTATAATTCTACTCGTTAGATGAAAACTGTGAAAAATAAATATACTTCTTGTGAAAATATATAGGTTATCTCATTGGACCTGCAATGATGCCTAGAGAAATAAATGAAATAGACAAAATTTCTCTTTTTCTAATATAAAAATATTATCATAAACAAAGTATCATCATTTTTCAAATTTCATCACGTGATCTCGTCAACTATATACTCAATATGAATATTAACGTCGGATGACTAGTATAAAGGTTTCCATTAAATTTCGTGTGGAAACTCTCGAAAGAATTGATTGTTCTTTGCCTATAATTCGAAATTTCTGACAGTCACAGGGCACTTAGAGTTAATATAAATTTCTTATAGGTGATCTCTCAGTTGATGAATTTGAATTTGAATACACGAGCGCGCTCATGTCTTGTTTTGGTACTAATAATTCCAATTTGTCAGCTGACCTTCGTTCATCCAACTGACGTCTTGTATTGTTCAAAGTATTATGCTAGTTTGGTTCTGATGAAATTTCAACCGGAAGAAAATCACAAAATTACCTTCGACTTTAATGTTCATCTGAACAGCTAACCTATAAACAAGCGCAGGCTGACGTTTTTCCATTTCAGTATTATGTCAATTGATAAACTACCAAGGAAGTGAAGATATGGAAATCTATAAACTAGATTATAATTGCATTAATTTCAATATATCGGCGGAAAGATTAGCAGAATAAAATGGAAATAGAAACTCGGCTATTCATTATTTAGTGAATTCGCACAAATATCATCCCTTCAAAATTGATGAACTATGACCTACGGACTTCAAGCGAAGATTGGATTTCTTCACTTTTAAGAGAATAATAAACACTGATGAACTTAATAGGGGCAAAAATATTTAGCGGAGCCACAAGACAAAATTCCATGAAAGCAGTATATGGTTTGATGTGCTTTGTATAAAAGACGATTTAAAGCATGTTCTTTTTTTTATGAAACTTCACGCTACCCTCTATTTTCGTAAATTACTTAGAATATATCATCGTTGAATGTCAAAAGATGTGGTACTAGCAAGATGCAGCTCTAACACACAATGCATAAATTTGTCGAATTTCTTCATCGCCGCTTTGAAAATAAACTGATTGGCTTCACCGCTCCAGTAAGGTGGCCAGCACTCTAGATTTTTTTCAGAGGATATATTAAAGACTCGATTCATGTTACAATACCATCTGGCATACAAATTTTCTGAACAAGGATTGGGGAGAGATGTAGCCTCATCGCTGAAAGCGTTATAAAAAGTATTTTGTGTAGTGTGTCAATGCAGTATGGTGACCTCTTCGAAAATTCTTCACACAACAGGTCATTAAATTAAAACAGAAAATAGCTTCTATTCAGTTATGGAAGGTAATTCTTACTGTTATTTAATTTCCCAATTCATATTTTGATTCGATTTTGTTGATGCACTATAATTGAACTATAATTTTCCATTTTCCCGAATCATCTTAATAAACTATAACAGGTTCATAAGGTTTATTGAACAAAATTAGGTGAATGTTCAGTTGTTTCATATCTTCATCAAATTGAATGATAATACTGAAAAAATTGATAAACTAAGATAAAAAATAATAAATTGGGTGCACTATTTGAAAATTGACAAGTTTTCTCAATAAAAGCTTACTGCATGGCGACAATTTTCTTGGTATTCGTCAAAAACGAACAATATGTCAGCGCAATTTTTAGCAGAATATGAAATATTCGTGACTTATGTAATTGATGTAAATGTTAACAAGCAATATCCGTATTGATTTTCCTGATGAATTTCTGTCTTTTCGATCATATCGCAGACAGTTATTGAAATTAGAAGAAGAAAGATGTTAAAAATTGTCAATGTGATAAATGATAAAGTAATATATTGGTTTCACTGAAATCTTTCTTCACTTTTTGAACTTCATTTAAAACTATACTATAACAGAACAATATTATGAGGTGTCAGACTCATTTGATACTTACAATAGTTTTTTTTGTTGCTTTTCTAATTTTTAAAATGATGAAGCTATGATCTATATCTTAAAATGTTAGGCATCCCTATTTTGAAGAATTTATTTTTGTAACCCTTCAAGGAGATTCTTATTCGTAAGAAAATTCATAGAAATTATTGAAAGTATAAGAAACATCATACCCATGATCTCAAATGAGAAGAGAAATTGATATTTTAATTGCAGAAATTTGTTCGAGCGAATATTTTCCTCTGTTTATTACTCCATTCTTTAGGTCAGATGAGTAATTGATATAACGAAATAAGCTAGAAATCCATTTTACTTTTAAATAAAATTATTTATTCATATTTATTTTTATATATACAATATTTACAATGAATTTAATATGGAGCTGAATGCTTCAGTCAGAATATTTTCTATATTTGTTCAAAGTTAATAAAATTACATAAAAAATTGAAATTAATACTTTACAAAATACATTTACAAATACATCCAAATACATTCACAAACTTGGTTTTTTAAATATCGTTAAAAATTCTTTGAAATTTTTCAAGATTAGAAAATGCTGCAACTTGATCTTGTCATCGAATTGTAATACAACAGCTTTCTTTTTGCTAAAAAACTTGAAGCCGTTGAGTTCTTCTTCGTCTCCCAGAGGACAATATTGAAATTCGTTCTTGAATCCCGGAAATTCTTCTACTTCGTCCAATTTTATCATGAAACTATATCGTTCCAGGCAGTCCACAAAGCCAAAATTGAAGCCTAAATAATATAGTTTACAACTGATTAAATTGGCCCTCCAGATTATTTTGAACCGATATCCGAAGGCTGACATTATGACGAAACCCTCTTCATAAACCGATGACCTTCGACTCGTGTAAATATAATTCTGAGATGCAGACTTCCTGATGCATTCTGGGTGTTTCATTTTGTAATGATCCTCGACATCGTTATAGTGGAAAACGTCAACACAACTGGAAAAACTAGTGCAGCATGTGAATCCATATGCACAGTCTTCCTTGTGCTCATCCATTTCTTCCTTGGGAAGCACCTCCCCACATCCGTAATGATAAGACGGACACGGAAGGTGAATTCCGGTCTTTCTAGCACCGAAAAAAGTTTTTCTTTCGGTGATCTTTTTCGCCACGCACTTTCCACAAGTGAAATAGTCTCCTATCTTCGTGGTGTAAATTGAAGTCCCGAAAAAATGCTCTTGGCATTCGGAACATTTAATAATCGTATTGTACAATTCTCTGAGGAAGGAAGCCATTTCTGAAACAAAAACACTTTTATTAGGAAATTTATTAATTTGGTTTTTCATTTTATAGAATTTTCGATAAAATTCACTATTCTATGATTTATATTTATTTATAGAGAAAGAAATGTATTCATAAAATTATACTCGATAAAAAGGAAATGTGAAGAAATCCTTATGTTTTATGATTAATCATTTCAATTTTATTTTAAAAAAAGACTTGCTTTTACGATATGAGCACGTGGCCTCCAGCCTGAGTATAGAATTTAGAATAATTGTTTTTATAGTATTTGATATCAGTTAGACATCTAACCTAATAATGAAAGTTGAGAAGTTTTTCTTATTTTGCTGATTTCAAGAATGTATAATTAACAACTTATTACTTTCCTGACATAATTTTGTTAAGTTTTCATATCAAAGGAAAATGATAAATTTTAAACAAAATATTTTTTGGTGATATTTGAAAGAAACGCTACTCCGAAAACATTTCGTTAATTAAATGTATGCAATAGAATTTCATTATTTATAGTTATCAAATGACATCGAAATTTATTAGAATTTCCAATTTCAGGAGGCTACGCGGTCGTATCAAACAACAATAAATTTAGAAACAGAAAGAAACTTACCAGTTTAGAAGTTGCAGAAATCACAAAAATTTTAACTTGGCAGAACAGAAATTCACCTTCAAATGAAGAGGTCAACTGTCGAAGCGGAACTAAATGTTTTAGTTTGTGAAACATATTTAAATGCTTTCAATAACCCAATCCCAAATGATATTCAAATAGTACAAACAAATCATACTTCCCAAATTATGGTTAAGCTTAAGATATAATACCTTCAACAGTTTACCTGCTATTATTGGAATTCACAGGACATTATCAGATATCCACTTAAATATTGTATTTGCTCTTGCAGATAATATCTCCGGTTCATTCTTGGAAAATAATAATTAAGAGAAATAAGTACATTGAATGATGTGCAAATCGATATCTTTTTTTCGTGTTCATTTCTTCTCAGTATTCAGTTAATTACTAATTTGATATCGAGTTATCAAAACATTGGTTGTCAATTTCAAATAGAATATAATTCAAGCAGGATATTTCTTCAATAAGTGTTGAGCGTTTTGGTTCTAAGCTTCATCTGCACTTGTGAATAGTTTTTGAGAAATATTTAATGAACCTGAAAATATGATTTCCAGTAAAAATATACAGTCATTGAATCATTTTTGAACATTTTTAGGGTTACAAACAGTCCGCATAATTAGTGAAAGAAAATGGCTTTCATTGAAATTTTTAGAGAACTTGAAATGTTGTAATTTTTCTGTTTCTTAATTGGTTCGATGAATTTTCAATGAAGTCATGTGATTATTTATGGAGGTACGTAAATTCTCCATTACAGGTTTTAAATGAAACGCTGGAGTTACTGCTTATATAAAAGGAATGAGTAGCTAACCATTTTGCTGCTCGCAGAACTCAAGCATGGCTTAACTATATTCGTTGAATCCCGAAAGAGACTCTTATGAAGATAAACACTGAAAAAAATTAAATAGTAAAAATCTATTTCTCTACATAGGAGTTGAACGTTTCATGGGCATTATAACGGTTACGAAATCGAAGAGATGAAATTTTGTAATCAAAATTCTAATTATGGAGAGAGAAATATGAGCATCAGTGTTTTTGTGAGAAACTTTCCTAAGGATGGGAAAAAGACATAGAAATGATTGAATGAGATTTCTCTCCGTTCTAAAAGTTAAGATGAAAATATTATATGTACGATCTTGGTTATGAAGAAGAAAAAGATACTACTCCAGAATTATTCGGAAGAATCCTTAAAACTACTAAATAACAATTTAATTGTTGTAAGCGATTTTCACAGCTTCCAAGTTGGATTATTTATAATGTTATTGAAATTTAAAAAATTCTCGCAAAGGCACAAATTAACTTTATAGAGATTTGAGAGTTATTTCACATAGATAGATATAAATATATATATATATATATATATATATATATATATATATATATATATATATATATATATATATATATATATATATATATATATATATATATATATATATATATATATATATATATATATATATATATATATATATTAAATATTTATATATATATTTTATTATAAATAATTACTTGAGGTGCGTGAAAGGGGTTGGTATGTTGTATATAATTACCACGTTTTGGATTTGATATAAAAAAGTAAATTTGAGATCTTAATCACAGGGTCCAATAGTACCAAATAAAGGCTAAAAGGTTTCTATGGGATTTCACACAGTTTTGAAGATCGAGACGAACGTATTGTAGTTGAGAATTTGGTAACCATGTTAAATATTGTTTTTACAAATTTTGGAATAACCAAATTAACTCAGTTTTGAATTGGTAAAAGTTTAGTTTGAATTCCAGATCTTAATGACAAATTAGAAAAATAACAAAGTACGTGCAGTAGATGTTGATAGATTTATATAGAATTTCCCTTGGTTGGGGTATTTGAGAATTTACCGAAATAGAAGAATTAGGGTTTCATGATTTATGGAAAACTACCATTAAAATGCTAGTAGTGCAAGATTCTGTCTTGGGCGACTAAAATAAAGAATTAACATGCTTATGTTGATTGAACTTATATAAACCTTCTCATTCTTTGAAAATATGAAAGGACTGTGTGAATCCGTAGATAAGAAAGTTGATAGGGACTTCCTAATTACTTAAGTCCCAGCGTAAAAAGAACGTAAAATATTTTACAGCCGAGTTGGTTCAGTGATTTTGATCTGATCAGATATGGAAAGCCAACGAGAAATTCAAGATTTACCATTTTCATTAACGTATTCTGTATGAAAGTTACGAGAGAAGGCACCTGCTTTTGAATAATTTTGACATTTTGACCAAGTAAATTACGGTAAACACAAATGTGCAATTTTTCTGTAGTTTTGATAGAAAAAGGTTTGTTATTTTACAAAAAAAAAGTTAATATAATATTTCGAATCCAATTATATTTTCGTTCAAGAGAACAATTTTCCATTTCATCCATCAAAAATTATATCATATTCTATTCCTCTGAATGACTCAACAATATCCCTATTTTTCCGGATTATTCTTCACTAGAGCCCTTTGATAAATGAAAGAAAAATATTGATTCAGAATAAAGAATTCATGTCGAGATCACTAGGAATTCAATGGGGAAATGGAATTCAAGAGAAACCAGAATGAACGTTAAATTCCTGTATTTCCGGAAGTGACGTAGTTGCGATAAGACATATATTTTCTTCGACTATTTCATAAAATTGTTATAATTGGAAAATGTCACTTAGCTTGTTGAGTGTATAACAGTCAATTCATAAACTTGATGAAAAATTTCAAAGTCTGTCACTATGTGAAATTAATTCACCATCGAAAAAATTCACACTTTCGCGGCTACCGATTTGGGTAATGGAAAGAGTCCCTAGCTGGGAGGTTTCTATAACAGTAAAGTCAAAGAAGCCGAAAAAAGTTTTTAGAGAGCATGGCACTATGTATAAAGTAATCACCATTAAGAAATTTTACCTTCATAACTATCGAACACTAGCGTTAGTTCGGCGACATTCATGTTTCTTCCTTTAACATTACATAAAATTCTGAATCATATAAAAACAGTATCCTCGAACTGTTTTTAATTATACTACGTAATTATTCTTCGATAATCAATAGAATCTTTTCATACGGTTCGAAAAAAATTCCCAAAATTGTAACGTTTTCAAGAAATAATCTAGTTGATACTCTGAAAAAAATTGCGCATGTTTTGAGTAATTTTATTTCTATGAGGATATGTGAATTATCAGCACCTCAGCTTGTTTCAGCAAAATATAGATAGGTTTCTAACTCTTCTATTTTCGGATTCGTCGTATTTTATGTACTACCCTTTTCAAGCTTATCATTGATATACAATCTGCATGTCTACTTTTATCATTCGTTTATAACGTAGGAGGTACGAATAAAGATGAGGTTACTCAAGGTTTTGATCTTCCACCTTGACAAATTCCAGCCAAACCCATTCTGCTATTCAAGCGTGAATATTTAACAAATTAATTCAATATATAAAATATTAGTAGAAACTATTTTCGGATTTTACTCTAATGATTGTTACCATTTCCATCTGAAAGATTATGGAATCATTACGAATAAGAAAAAAGAGAATAACTGAATATATCGATAAGATCGATAGTGCATATATTTCATAAATTTATATATTTTGATAAAATTTTGCATATCTTTTGTCATTGTCCTAAATTTTCTCTCCACTAACTCGAACGAATTAGAAATGAGATAGGTATTTTCATTATTTGGACGATAACGTTGTTCTTGACATCATACAATAATCCCATACAAAAAAGGAAGCACAGTTTTACTCGAATTTCTCTATTTTCCGGTAAGGTTTTTCCATATTTGTTTCCACAAAAACTTTTCTCAGCGAATATTTGAAAATGCATTATAATTTATTAGTTTTAGGGTTTTAAGTTCAGTAATGTATTCGCATTTTATTTTATATTAATAGGAATTCCAAAGTTTCATGAAAAACCCACGAAGGAGAATTAATGAAATGTTTATTCCGGGTTTCTACTACGCCCTGTATATGAAAATTTCTCCTTAGAAGATTGTATAAAGACTAAAAGTACCTACCGATCCATCCATGAATGTATCAAGGGTTGATAAGTAACAAAACCCAAAAATATTGCCAAATCAATGCCAAATATCCAAATTTGAAGCCATGTACCTCAAAAACTAGATACATAAAAATGCATTATTGTTATCAGAGTGGGAAAAACACATCAAATGTTTCAGAAGATTTGACTATGCTAACTTTCTCCTATGAATAAGCGGAGTCCTCTGAATTTTTGATATTTAATCATAACAGAAATCAACAACGTATCTAGAATAGTCGCAAGAACTACAAATGTATTCATTCTTACACAAGACCCAAAAACGCGTCGATCTTTTCTTGAGGGACTTATGTCAGTATTAGATTATTATCTATGATATCATTCCTTACAGTAAAGGAGCTTACTGCACAATTTTTTGTGCAGGGATAATAGTTCACCTTTATGTAACTTGTTTTGTCTTGCTTTAATATCATTTTATTCACACAGGGGTCTTTGCACTTGTTATGAACAACAGTAAATTTTGAAACAGGTAAAAACTTTACTTGTTTGATATTTGCGAAATTCACAAGTGCGAAGCTGAGCACAAAAATTTTGAATGGACAAAACGTAACTCTCAAATGAAGAGGGAAATGTCGAAGTAAAACTAAAATTTTAGCAACGGAACATCAACAGATATCTGTTCATATATTGAATATGCTCTCACAAGAGATCTCTTTCTCTCTTTCTTGGCAAAAACTTTATTCAAGGGAAATAAATTTTTAGTTTCACAGATATTGCACGAGAAATTTGTATTATTTCATATATATTTATATATATATATATATATATATATATATATATATATATATATATATATATATATATATATATATATATATATATATATATATATATATATATATATATATATATATATATAAACTGATTTCATGAAAAATATAAATCCACCACCCGGTAATTAATACCATTGCCAGGCAATGATTATAATCAAAAAACATATCCTGGAATAATTATATATTAGGATAACGTTAAATGTTATGAGAATATATCAATCTACCAGATTATATACAAACTATAGCATCATCAGACAATGATATCAATTGCCTGGCAATGGTATTAATTACCGGGTGGTGGATTTATATTTTTGATGAAATCAGTTTGGTTGCATATATATATATATATATATATATATATATATATATATATATATATATATATATATATATATATATATATATATATATATATATATATATATATATATATATATATATATATATATATATATATATATATATATATATATATATATATATATATATATATATATATATATATATATATATATATATATATATATATGATCAATAACAAACGGATGTGAGAATATATAAATATATCAAGGGTTGTCATTTTTATCGTTCTCACATCCGTTTGTTAATGTTCGTATCTTTCTCGAATTCCAGTGGCGGGTTCACCGTTGCGGCCGATAGGGGGCGATCCTCGAACGTATTTACGAGATACGTCTTTTCTGGAATCGTTAGGGTACTCTGATGTAGCTTGTTAGGATGCTGAACAGCAATATGCGACACCGATGCGCACCTTATAAGGACGAAACTGCAGTCTGCAGCTTCGTTCCTCGGCATCCTCCTTAGTTGCACTATTGTGGCTTCTGGGTGCTGCGTGCATTTCGGCACCCGGTAATTAATACCATTGCCACGAAAACGTTATCATCAAAACATATCCTGGAATTATTATATATTAGGATAATACTAAATGTTATGAAAATACATCAATATATCGGAATATATACATATACTATAGCATTATCAGCCAATGACATGAATGTACCAATGAATATTGGCAGAGACTTTCTCCTCAGTAAACTCCAATGTACGGACCTTACTCAAGTAACACGAAATGTTATTCATTCATAGTTTTTTTTGTGTGAAGTGATGAACGATCGAATATTTAAAATTTTAGAGTGTAGAAAGATGTTGAATTAAGAATTAGACGTTTTAAAAGTCATGAAATTATTTATGAACATTCTGTAAGGTAATGTTGAAATTCATGTGAAAAATTTAGCTCAAGTCTACTATAATATTAAATTAATGTTCATACCTATAATTTACTAAATTTAGTTATGTGAAATATCATAAATATTACTTAATTATAACATTTCTTAACGTATACAATTAAGCATAAGTTGAGTGTGCATGAAATTCATGAAATAATTAATCATATCCAAATTTGCCATTTAAATTATCACCGTTTTTAAATACATTAGTGTTCAATTGATTCAATCTCATTTTCTAAGAGAAGCCTAAAACAAATGTTCGTCTACTTAACTGACTACAAAATTTAGACTTATAACGTAAACATTTTATCTGAGATGAGGACAGCAATATTTGCAAGCCACAAAAAGACTTATATTCTTGTAGTTGAGTTCTTCCTGGCCATTTCTATGATTGTTCCAACGAAAAATCCGGCAATTAATTGGTGCCTTCTTCAAGACAAAATCATAGAAACTACATGTATTTTTGAATTTCCCCACGTACCACATTACTAATGGATTTGCATACTTAATGATCTTTTATCACTCTCCTCTCTACCAAATAGACTATACCTGAGTATTATAATCTTCTTGTTGAAACGCTGGTCAAACAACATTTTGTCTGCAAAACGTACCTGTGAATTGCTAACCAGGAATATTTTTTTTTATATTGTACACAATTTTGTTGATTATTTTGTATATGTTATATATGTATTGATATCAACATCATTTTGAATAAACAATTCATGCTAGAAAAATTTTCCTCAATCGGTTTCAGAAAAAAATCGAAAATAATTTACTTCTTACAAGAATGTGTACAATTAAAAATAATCATTCCTTGTCCTCGATACATAGGTTCGTTTTACTAGTAAAATTTTGTTGGGACTGCAAATCTACTACAGGATTATAATCTTTAGGTATTTCGTTGGCAATTAACTGCCAATGTCTACGCCGAATCTGTATAATCACCTAGTTCACGAATTATGTAATAAGTTAAGGAATACATAATATAATAATGCCTAACGAACTGGACGTAGTTAATTTCCGAAATAAATTATGAACCTCATGCAACCAATCCTAAGGTTACTCTTCGTATCTCAACAGATATTTTCAATAAATAATAGAAATAATATATACCGGTTTCTTCGACGAAAACTAAACAGATGCTATATCTACCAAGTTATTCTTTTCTGATCAAAACGCAAAAACAGGTCAATTTTTGTTTCAAGGGGGACACCTTTCGGGGTATGAAACTTGCCTGAAATATCAACCCCCTAAGCGGAGGTTGCAATCCTTGAACATTTTGAGTATGGAAGATGAGTCGAGTGATGACTCAAAAGTAAGGTGGTATCTTTGTCTACATTGCTTTGAACGAAATGTTTTTTTAATTGAAAACTGTAAAATATAAAGGGTGAGCAACTGGAAGATAGGGAAGACTATTTCCCTGAGACAATTCAAGTTTCAGTGAAGTAAAATGGAACAGATGCATGCTGATCAGTGGCAGGAAATCTAACCTAATCTAACCCTAGAGCAGGGGTGACCAACTTGTGTTATTTTTAAAGCAGAAGATAGGTCCAGTTATAACCTTCGATAGTATTCTCTATTTTTTAGTGGGTCACTCTGTATCTTCTACAGTTTTCATTCAAAAATGAAAATTCCTTCACGGGAATGCAGACAAAGATAATACCTTTCTTTCGAGTTGTCACTCGACCCATCTACCCTTTTCCAAATTTCCAAGGGTGGTCACCCCTGCTCTAGAGGTTGAAATTCAAGTTAGGGACGGTACTTGATGATGACTGCTATTTATCAACATGGATCTGTTCCATTTTACTTCACTGAAACTTGAATAGTCTCAGGGAAATAGTCTTCCCTATATTTCAGTTGCTCACCCTGTATCTTTTACAGTTGGCAATTATAAATATAAATTCGTTCAAGGAAATGTAGACAAAGATACCACCTTTCTTTTGAGTCATCACTAGACCCATCTTCCCTATTCAAAATGAACAAGTATTGCAACCCCCGCTTAGGGGGTTAATATTTCAGACATCAGCATCATATATTTAAAAATTTTGATACTGTATTCATTTTGTATGTTATGTGTGTCGGGTATAGCAAAATAAATTATTTATGTTATTGGATTAGGTTTATCCGTAAGAATGATATCTGGACTATGTGATTTACAGCTCTGATGCAAAGAATTGTTTTATCAAAATATAGTTAATATTTGTCGTTTTCGCAAATAATCTCATTTTCCGTAATTTCTTGTGAAAACAACCTGATCTTGGATCGCAATTGCCAAGCCTTCTGTTTCTGCAAATAATTCTCCATATACTAACCATATATTTGATGCTTTTCATCAATATAATCATTCTTTAATTCTTAGGGTACTTTCCGAGTAATTCCATCTGCATCCAACATTCTCTTCTAGATTTATTGTCTAATATACCGAAATCTACATTTTGCATTGTCAAATTCAGAGATGTAAGATGATAAACTGAAGTAACAACAATTTCATGTAATTTCGGCGTTCTCTGTTTATTATGATAATGGGAACGTAGAAGGAAAATCTGTGAACTATGAAGATTGTTCAATTCTGTTAGTCATTGGCCTCCTAGATGTCTAGGCAGTGTAACTCTTCGAATTGCTGACTTGGGGTGGTGCTTATTGTATTTACAAAGCAGTTTTCTCGTTTTACATTGTTATTTATTGAGAGCAGTTTTAAAAGATTTAATAATTCCAAAAGAAGATGTAAGAATTGGAACTGACTAGGAGTTGATAGCTCTGAAGAGGTGTTTACTAGTTAAATGACTCTTGATGATAATTCTAAGTCTGTTATGATATTAACTTCTTATATTTTCTTGTACAAATCACAGGTGATCTTTCCGTTTACAATAGAAAGATTTTTATTTAGGACTCCCAAATTTCATAAGCATATCATTGGAATAGTTGAAAATAATCTCTAGTAGCCTTTTCAATTGAGATCTAGTTTCGGCATATAATTTAATATCGTCCAAATAAATTAAGTGGGTTAATTTGAATTGAGCTGATAGACTCTTTAATTTAAAGCCGAAAGTTGTAGCATTTAATTCATCAGATAATGGATTAAGGCAAAGACAAAACCAAAGGGCACTTGAAGAATCTCATTGAAAAATGCTTATTTTGATTGGAATGACTTCAGATGTTTAAGATTGTTTTGAAATATTCAACTGAAGATTGGTTCTCCAAATTTCCATCACAAATTCTAGAAAAAGACGAAGTGCCTTATCAATTCTATAAATTACCAATGTTTCTTGAAGCCATGAATGGAAGAACAATCGAAAACCTTTTGGTAATCAATAAAAGTAATTTCATCTCAGTTTGAGCTTGATTCAAAGCAACAGAAACAATTACAAGTTGCTCTTTAGTACCAAGGGCTTTTTCCTATATCCTTCTTGTTGTCGGGAAAGAATAGTATAATTCTCAAAATGTGCATAAGTTTTTCAGGAGATACATGCAGTTGAAATTTTATATCTTGTTAGAAGGCAAGTAATTGGTCTATATTGAGATGGATCATTTGTATTAGCACTTTTCGATTTTAAAAAATTAATTCCTTGTGTGAAAAATAAAGGAGATGAACTGTGAATTTTTATGAGAATATTGCAGTTTAAAATAATTATGAGCATTTTGACTAGTATTTGTTTGATCTATAAAATTGTAGAGTATAGAAAGCTATTGAATTTAGAATTAGTCGTTTTAAAATTCATGAAATTATTTATGAACATTCTGTAAGGTAAAGTTAAAATTCATGTGAAAAATTTATCTTAAGTCTACTATAATAAAAATTAATGTTCATTTCTATAATTTACAAATTTTAGTTATGTGAAATATCATAAACATTATTTAATTATAATATATCATAACGTATAGAATTGAGCATAAGTTGAGTATGCATGAAATTCATGAATTAATTATTCATATCTAGATATGCCCTTTAAATTATCACCGTTTTTAAATACATTAGTGTTCAATTGATTCAATCTCATTTTCTAAGAGAAGCCTAAAACACATGTTCGTCTACGTTACTGACTACAAAATTTAGACGTATAACGTAAACATTTTATCTGAGATGAGGACAGCAATATTTGCAAGCAACAAAAAGACTTATAGTTTGGTAGTTGAGTTCTTCCTGGACATTTCTATGTTTGTTTCAAAGAAAGTTCCGGAAATAAATTGGTATCTTCTTCAAGACAAAATCATAGAAACTACGTTTATTTATGAATTTCCCTACGTACCACGTTACTAATAGATTTGCATACACAATGAGTTTTTATCACTCTCCTCTCTACCAAATAGACTATACCTGAGTATTATAATCTTTTAGTTGAAACGCAGGTCAAACAACAAAACGTAACTGTGAATTGCTAACCAGGAAATTTTTTTTTTATATTGTACACAATTTTTTGACTATATTGTATATGTTATATATGTATTGACATCATCATCATTTTGACTATTCAATTCATGAAAGGAAAATTTTCCTCAATCAGTTTCAGTAAAAAATCGAAAATAATTTACTTCTTTCAAGAATGTGTACAATTTAAAATAATTATTCCTTGATCTCGATACATAGGTTCGTTTTATTGGTAAAATTTTGTTGGGACAGCAAATCTACAGGATTATAATCTTCAGGTATTCCGTTGGCAATTAACTGCCAATGTCTACGCCGAATCTGTATAATCACCTAGTTCACGTATTATGTAATAAGGTATGGAATACATTATATAATAATGCCTAAGGTTACTCTTCGTATCTCAACAGATATTTTCAATAAATAATAGAAATAATATATACCGGTTTCTTCGACGAAAACTAAACAGATGCTATATCTACCAAGTTATTCTTTTCTGATCAAAACGCAAAAACAGGTCAATTTTTGTTTCAAGGGGGACACCTTTCGGGGTATGAAACTTGCCTGAAATATCAATCCCCTAAGCGGAGGTTGCTATCCTTGTACATTTTGAATATGGAAGATGAGTCGAGTGATGACTCAAAAGAAGGAGGTATCCTTGTCTACATTGCCTTGAACGAAATGGTTTTTCAATTGAAAACTGTAAAATATATAGGGTGAGAAACTGAAAGATATAGAAGACTATTTCCCTGAAACAATTCAAGTTTCAGTGAAGTAAAATGGAACAGATCCATGTTGATCAATGGCAGTCATCATCAAGTACCATCCTTATCTCGAATTTTAACCCCTAGAGCAGGGGTGATATCACTTGAAAATTTGGAAGAGGGTAGATGGGTCGAGTGATTCCTCGAAAGAGAGGTATTATCTTTGTATGCATCCCCGTGAACAAATTTTCAATTTTGATTGAAAACTGTAGAAGATACAGAGTGAACTACTGAAATATAGAGGAGACTATATATCGCCCTGAGCAAAAAAAAAATGGAAGAGATTATTTCCAGATCAAAGGCTGTCATCTTCCGAAACACCATTCACATCTCAAATTTCAAACCCTAGATCAGGGGTGACCTTGTGTTATTTTCAATGCTGAAGATAGGTCCAGTTAAAACCCTCGATAGTATTCTCTATTTTTCAGTGGCTCACTCTGTATCTTCTACAGTTTTGAGTCTAAAATGAAAATTCTTTCACGGGTATGTAGACAAAGATAATACTTTTTTTTTTGACTTGTAACTCGACCCATCTACCCTTTTCCAATATTCCAAGGGTGGTCACCCCTTCTCTAGGGGTTGAAATTCTAGATTGGGATGGTACTTGATGATAACTGCTATTTATCAACATGGATCTGTTCCATTCTACTTCACTGAAACTTGAATATTCTCAAGGAAATAGTCTTCCTATATTTCAGTTGCTCACCCTGTATCTTTTACAGTTTGCAATTAAAAATATAAATTCTTTCAAGCAAATGTAGACAAAGGTACCACCTTTCTTTTGAGTCATCACTAGACCCTTCTTCTCTATTCAAAATGAACAAGGATTGCAACCCCCGCTTAGGGGGTTGATAAGTCAGGAAGTTTTGTACCCCTGAGATGTTCCCCCTGAAACAAGAATTATCCAATTTTTGCGGTTTGATCAGAAATGAATATCTTGGTAGATATAGCCTCTGTTTAAATTTCGTTAAAGCACCCTGAATGTGTTGAAAAGCTGGTATAGGAATATAAAAAATTGCTGTCGAGAGAAGAGGTATATTTTATGAGTTCTATGAATCAACGAATATTCGAAGGGAAACGATTTTCGATATATATTTGAGAGCTGTCATCTTATAGAGGGAAAAAAATCTGAGAGAAGCAAGGATTCCTTTACGGCTTTCTGTCACTATTTGTCGAGAAATAAAACCTGGCTTTTAGAACACTTTTCCAAAAATGTCATAAAACCGCTGTTTTTCAGTTATTTACTTTTTCATGAAGTATAGCATTTTGAGAAACGTTAATTAGCAATAAATACAGCGAAAACAAATAAAGTAATTTCCAACGGTTCTACCGATATAGCTATCTCGAAATTGAGGTCATAATGTAAAAAGAAAACAATTTATGGTGAATCTCCTTAGAACCTAGAAAGTTAACATTTTTCTGTGTGAGCATTCAATATCATGAAGTTTTTAGTTTATGAAGGACAACTGTTTGGTTACCACTTCCATCAATTCATTTTTATTTCATTTTTCTTCAACTTATACTTTTCATTTTCTATAATAAAAAACAAGTACTGTGTTTTAAGGAATTTTACTTAATAATTGCGATTCGTAACGCGTTTCACTACACCGTAGCTTCTTCAGACGAATGATTATGCAGAAAAATATAAATGAGAATATAACTATAAATGTTCTTGAGTAATTAAAAGCTTATTGGTTGATTCTTCTTAAGTGGTTATTTATGGCAGGTATATCCAATAAAATTAAGGAATAGATTGCTCCCCGAAAAGATTCAATAGAGGTGAAGGGCTTAAATCGACTTGTTCATTGATGAGTCTACCTGAGTGTTTGTATTTATTTATTTCTAAAGTTTCCCAAAGATCTACCTTCCAATATTTATTATCTGTATGCAAAATTTCAAACTGTGGGTCGAAAGAATGATTATTTTCTAAGAGAAGATTCGCGTAATTTGAATCTGATTTTTTATTTGAAAAACTGCGTTTATGTTCCGATATTCTAATATTAAAATTTCTATGTGTTCTACCAATGTAGAAATTATCACAGTCATTGCAATTCAATCTATAAACACCTGATTTATTGTTTTTACCTGGTTTGGTTTTATTATTTTTATATATTTGCCTAAATTATTATTAGTTTGGAAAGCTATGTTGAAATTATTGCTACTTAAGAATGATTTCAGTTTCTCACTTGTATTGCCAACGTAGGTTAAGGTGTTGAATATTTGTTTCAATTTATCGACAGGGTAAACTTCATTCAATGCGATTCTACTTTGTTTTTATTCAAAATATTATTTATTAGTTTGGGATTGTAACCATTATTTTTGGCTATTTGTTTAATCAAATTTAGTTCTTTGTTGAAATTTTCTGGTGATAGCGGGATGTTAATCAATCTATGAATAAAACTATTGAATGCTGACATTTTATGTTGATATGGATGACACGACGAGTTATGTATTATAATATCTGTATGTGACGGTTTATGGTAAATTGCGAAAACATGTTTTCCATTTTCATTCGAAATTGTTACGTCTAAGAAATTTATCGAATTATTGCTTTCTATTTCGGTTGTGAATGCAATTTTTGGATGTAATGAATTTATATGATTTTCGAAAATTTTCAACTGTCTATCTGTTCCTGTGAAGCAAATAATGATATCGTCTACATAGCGATACCAGTATAAACAATATTTACTGAGTGGATGATTATGAATTAATTTCTCTAAGTTATTCATGAAAATTTCTGCTAACAAAGGACTTAACGGATTGCCCATAATCAAGCCGTCTTCAATAGTATAATATTTGTAATTGAAATGGAAATAATTTTGATCTAAACAAATTTTTAATAATGAAAGAATATCTGATTTAATGATAGTATTGACATGATTCCTTTCTAATAATTCTTCAACTAAGTAATACGTATCTTTTGGAGGAATGTTGGGAAATAGATTCTTAACATCGAAAGAAATAAGTTTGGAATTAGGTGGTATAGTGGTATCTTTGATATTGGCAATAAGTTAGTATGAATTTTTGACCGAAAATTCAGATTTAAAATTGCAATGTTTTATTAGCAAGTCGTTGAGGAATTTTGAAAGTTTGAACGAAGGTGCCGTTACATAAGAAACAACAGGTCTAATAGGGTAATTAGGTTTATGAAGTTTTATCAACGAATATAATTCGGGGGATTGTGGATTGGAGTTAATGAATTTATATTTTTCTTGGTCTGTAATTAATGATTTTGCTGTCGAAATTATGTTTTTACCAACTTTCTGAAATTTTGCGGTAGGATCCTTAGTTGATGTTATATAGTTTCCGGCTGTTAAGAATTCTTCAGTTTTAGAAATATAATCGGTTTTACTAATCGCAATGACGGTGTTACCTTTATCTGCTTTAGTGAATACTAAATCGTTCTTGGTACTATTTTCACGAATTCTTTTTATTATCTTATAATCGGAATTGCAATGAATTTCGAAAAGTCTTTTTGTTGATTTTCGCTGTTTGATGTTTGGCTAAAATATTATCTTTATAGTTTTTGAGAATAATTTCGCAGTCTATGCCTAACTGTTCAAAATTAGTTTTATTATGTTTCGGATGTAAATTATGTTTGAATCCTTTTTCTAATAGATCTTTTTGTGGTTGTGTAAAATCGGTATCAGTTAAATTAGTGAATCTTTCAAAAATTTATGGTCCGAAAATTTATCAGTTGAAGGTTTGGGTGGAGAAATTTTGAATTTTCTGTTGTTGCTGAAACTTTTTATGAATCAAAATTTTGACATCGTATCTGGATTCAGAGTCTAAAATATCAAACTCAACAGGGTGCAATCTAAACAATAATTCCGAATAACTGGATCTTCATATCCTCTTTGAGCCATATGCGTTGACCTTTCTCAATTGCTCTTCTTGCTGGTCCACTGTTGTTATGTGTCTTCAACCGTATGTAATTGGGAGTCAACCTGTTTTTCAAGCACATTGAGTAGAACCATATATTCTGAGTGTGAACTGCACATCTTAGTAGTATTTTGAAATACCAAATTCAAATGTTAAAGAAAGCTGATACCGGCTTTTTGGCTTTGTGGTTGTTTCGTCTTCAATTTTATGTTTAAGATTTCTTAATTTTTTATTTTTTTTCACATTCAACTTTGTGAATTCGAAATATAAGATTCGCTTATATGAATTGCAGTTGCGCCAAAAACCTCGTTTTCACTTCCATGTGGAATCAAGTTTGTCTATTGTGACATAAAAGACTATTGAAATACATTTACCTCATAAATCATTAAAACCCAAACTAAGACATTTTCCAGGCCTGGACTACAGTGAAACTACAGTGCATAAAACGTAGTGCCCTATAGTGATTGTGAACTGAGTTTGAATGCATAGCTGTTCGCATCATGGGTCTCCTCTATAAGTAAGTCAAGACAATAATTGAACAATCTCGTTACATTCGTTTCTTTCAATCTTTCGTAAATTTTATATATATTTTTCGTTCAGCACTCATAACTGAATGATACAACTTTTTCTGTTGTTGCTGAAACTTTTATGAATTAAAATTTTGACATCGTATCTGGATTCAGAGTCTAAAATATCCAACTCAACAGGGTGCAATCTAAACAATAATTCCGTATGGATTACCTTCAAATAAATGTTTGCATCGTCCCTCCTGTTGTACTGGATCTTCATATCCTCTTTGAGCCATATGCGTTGGCCTTTCTCAATTGCTCTTCTTGCTGGTCCACTGTTGTTATGTGTCTTCAACCGTATGTAATTGGGAGTCAACCTGTTTTTCAAGCACATTGAGTAGAACCATATATTCTGAGTGTGAACTGCACATCTTAGTAGTATTTTGAAATACCAAATTCAAATGTTAAAGAAAGCTGATACCGGCTTTTTGGCTTTGTGGTATTTCAAAATACTACTAAGATGTGCAGTTCACACTCAGATTTAATGTGAAAGTACCCAAACTTGATTTAATTACTTTCGACAGTTATATTAAAAACTTTCCAACTTATATCGAAAAATATATAACCTATCCAACATCATACTGGTTATAATAAAATCCCATTGCTCTGTTTGTAATCCAAGTGCCTTCAAAGCAGATAAATTTTCATCAAACGTATTGATCAAGTGCCGTAAATTTTTAACCCCCGATATAGGTTGACAGGATTCTAATTCTCTCCAATAGGAAGCCGCTATAATACGTTTATTATTGAATCGTTTATTTAACGCATCATATGCGATATTATATTTATCTCCTAAAATTGGAACACTTCTTACTATAGGCAACGCTGAACTTTCAATAGAAGATATCAAGAAATTAAACTTCTCAATATTTGAAATTGTGTTATTCTAGTGTATAAGGGCATTGAACATTGCGATATAAGTTGGAAAGTTTTTGATATCACTGTCGAAAGTAATTAAATCAAGTTTGAGTAGTTTCACATTAGATTGATTTGTATTGGCTTGATCTAAATCATCAGTTTGCTCAAAAATGTCTGAATACATAGCTTCAATTGTTTCGCAGTTATTCAAAAATGTATTGCAAATTTCTTGTTCTGCAGGAAGAAAAGTAACTGCGTTTTCTTGTAGTGCCAAAACCGCAATAAGGCTCGTATGTAGTTTCTCAAACTCTTTCCTCCAGTTTTCAACGTTCCGACATTTAACTTCAAATTTTGAAAAGTTTTCAGGTGTCTCCATCAGATCAACCGTGTAATTGGAAACTGCTTGAATATTATCGAAAATATTTTTACGCTAGGCCTCAAGACAAAGTATTTTTTCCTTATCCGTTTCCGGCATAATGAAGTACGAATAATATAGCGCTAAAGAAATATGAAATGTACGTAAAAGTAAGTGCGAACAGATAAGTATATACGCTCTCACGAGCTGGCAACAATATAGGGAACCCGAAGTCGAGGAGATTTGAAATCGGGAAATGAACAGGTGTGCTTATAATTTTATCGCAAAAAAAAACGAAACGATACTTCATTTATCAGTTGTAAATTAATTCTCTAACAACGTAAAATTCGCCGAAAAAGAAAGAGAATTATGAGATGGAAATGAACGCCCAAATCCAAAGGTAATTTTTGTCAACGGATCTTCTTTGAGAAGTAAAATAGTGAATAAGTTTCCGAAAAATATATGTAAAGAAAAGTGTATCGCATATCGTTTTTGTTCTCTGATTGGAATAAAATAAATTAAACTTTTCTAACCACCTGCATAAGTATAGTGGTCTTTTCGAATGATCGAATCAGGGTTTGAGCACAATAGAAAATAGAAATATCCAGCTCGCCCAAAGGACCAAAAGTTTAATTGACGATTTAGCGGACTGTATTTTATTAGGAAAAGCTGTTACAATTTTCCCATTTTATGCGCAAAGATACTCGCAACAATATGATCGAAAGTATATGACACGATAAGATAAGTAAGAGAAAAGACTTACCAATTGGGTGTACAGGAAATGAGAGAGCAACAAAAAAAGGAAAGCAATGACAGTTTTTCGTTGACTTGTAGAAGAATTTTCGCCCTCGTCGATATGAAAGTTTTCCAAGATTCGGCAATTTCACTCACACACCGGATACGTTTTAAAATTGTGAAATATTAATTTTGTTTCGTAATGTGAAGAAAATTTTGAGAAAATATGGTTCGTCTTCATGCGTGCGTATTTTTCTTCTTGTGTCTTGTGTTGTATGCAGTTGCTCTGCTCACTTGATGTTGAGCCGTGTTGCCAAGGTGTAAGGAAGGAAGGTAGAAAGGAAGTAGGTAAGTCTAAATTTTGAAAAAAGATATTTTTAAACAAATATATGAAATTAAGCCAAAAATTTAATTTGAGAACCGGCCGCGACATGTGCAAGTGGTTGAATAATAAAATTTTGAAATGTTAATAAGAAAATGAAAAACTATAAAATTGAAGAAAAATGAAATGAAAAAATTGATGGAAGTGGTAACCAAACATTCCCACCCCGCTGAAAATACCCTGTGTATTTTCTGAAATACTGTGTTGGTAATGGGCATAATTTCACTAGAGGTTACTTGAAAAATCCTCTCGACGTTCTCACAGTTGCTACTCGAGCTATTCCATCCTTACCCAGGTACAACTATACTATTCTGGCTAAAGGCCATTCGAGTGGTATCGTATTTTCATTTTTAATGAGAACCATGGTTCCAACAAAAGGTGAAGTTGAAGAATCATTCCATTTCGCTCTCTGATGAAGTGTATGTAAGTATTCCTGTTGCCATCGATTCCAAAAATCACGGTGTAACCTTTGCAAGAGTTGACAGCGCGTAAGTCTATTCGTTTTGATATGAGACGTATCTGGATCTGGTAAGGTGCCTCAAGGCTCAAGCGTTAAAAAATGACCTGGAGTGAGAGGACTCAAGTCGGTTGGATCAGTACTGATCGGACATAAAGGTCTTGAATTTAAGACAGATTCAACCTGAGTAAGAACAGTATTAAATTCCTCGTAGGTAAGAATTTGTGAACCTATTAAACGAACCAGCAAATTTTTTACAGACTTGACTCCACTTTCCCACAAACCGCCCATATGTGGGGCAGATAGAGGATTGAAATGCCATTTTATCATTTCCTTTTCCGCCGCGTGAGTCATAATTTGTTTTAAGTATTTTTCACTAGCCACAAAATTGGTACCACAGTCTGAATGAATGTCAGAGCACCTACCCCTTCTAGCAATAAATCGACGTAGTGCCATTAAAAAGGCCTCTGAAGAAAGATCCGAAATCAGTTCAATATGAATCGCTTTTGTGGCACAACAAACAAAAACGCCAATGTAAGATTTTAGCGTTCTGTTTCCCCTAACTCTACTCATGAGAATGGAGAACGGGTCTCCAAGATCCACCCCAACTTTGGAGAAGGGCTTGATAGATGCTACACGAAAACTTGGAAGATTTACCATAGGTGGCTGAAAAGGAGTGGGGTTGATTTTCCAACAAGTAGAGCATTTTGCTATAACACTGCGAATTATTTTCTTCGCTGAAAGAACCCAAAATATCTGTGATAGAAGAAAATGCGTAGTATTTATTCCAGCATGTGAATTATTTGTATGAATATAGGATATGAGCATATTCGTGAAATTACTCTTGCTAGGAATTAAAATAGGATATCGTTAATTGTAACTGAGTTTGGCATAAGCAAGTCTATCACCCTCCCTGAGGAAACCATTTTTATCCAAAAAAGGGTTCAATTTTCGGAAAGGCTTGGGAAGTTTTTTACCTAATGAAATTGATTCGATTTCTTCCCTGAATTGAAGTTCTTGTACCCTTTTCGATACAAGAAGTAAAGCTTCATATAACTCTTGAGTAGTAAAATTATCTTTTGTAAGTAGTTTGGCATCAGAACTTCGAAGATTAGGAATGAACCGTGAAGAAAGAATTAGAATTCGAAGAATCTTTTCTATTGAAGTGGATTTTTCAAGTAATACATCAATGTAATTCGAGGATACAGAAATATTCAGTACAACCTTAGAGGCTTCTGACAAAACTTCCTGAGAGGAACATGAGAAATTTTTCGATAGAGTCCAAGTCGAATAAGGATGCAGTAAAAATTCGGGAACTTGAAACCAGAAAGTGTTATTTATAAGTTCAGAGGGATACAAACCCCGTGTACCTAAATCCGCTGGATTTGTACTAGTGGAAATATGATTCCAATTTTCAGGAATGATTTTGTTTTGAATATATGACACTCTGTTACTAACAAAAGTTTTCCATCGATGTGGGGAGGCTGTTATCCATGCGAAAGTGACTGTGGAATCAGACCACGCATAAATTCCTTTAAATGAAATCTTACTCTTAAACGATTGAATAACAAAATGCATAAGTTTAGCAAGAAGTACTGCCGAGCATAGCTCAAGCCTAGGTAACGATAAGATCTTCAAGGGTGCAACCTTGGACTTCGAACAAAGAAAATATACTCTGATTCTCCCATCTTGATAAGTAACTTAGAGGTAAATGACTGCACAGTAACCCTTCATAAAAGAATCACTGAATCCATGTAATTCGAATGCAGAAGCATCTGCAGTATCGATGTGGCGTAAAACTCGAATTTCTGAAAATAAATGCATTTCAGATTTGTAACGTTTTAACACGAGATCAATTTCTTCAGGAACTATATCATTCCATCCATGTTTTAAGGTCCACAACTGCTGAATCAGAATTTTCACTAAAATTGTTGAAGGTGTGATAAATCCTAGAGGATCGTATGTGCGTGCAGCATATGAAAGAATAGATCTCTTGGTACTCTGACTGTTGGGCGTGATTTTAGTGAAGAAGAAACAGTCAGAAGAAGGATTCCAATTCAAACCTAGGACTTTCAACGATGATAGATCATCTGACGTGAAAGATAAGAGTCCAGTTTGAATATGCGATTTAGGGATGTTTCTAAGTAATTCTTGACAGTTAGAAAACCATTTTCGCAGTTCAAAACAGGTATCTTTAAGAATTTTACACTATTCTTGTATTTTTTGTAGAGCTAACTCGAAATTATTGTGACCGTCAGCGTGCGTATTCTTCAAAAGAGTTGTTACAGCTGAGGGATATTTTGCAGAATTTTCATTGGCAACCTGTATGACAGTTCTTATCGCAAGATAAGGACTACAATTGAGACCGAATAGTAGAACTTTCAGACGATATTCCTTTATGCCATCTCTAGGAGAAAAATGCCAAAGTATACGAAGAAAATCTCTTTGGCTTGGATGAACCATAATCATACGGAACAATTGTTGAATGTCCGCTGTAAATACATATTTATGCAATCGAAAATTGAGTAAAATACAAGCAATATCCGTTTGCAGCTTAGGACCTACGAATAAAACGTCGTTTAAAGATAGTTTGCCCTCAGCTCTGCTGGAAGCATCACAGACCACCCTGGCAGGTGTACTCTCTGAATCAGGGCGATAGACACAAGAATGTGGAACATAATAAATATCGTTTTGATTGTTAGACCCTTGTATGCACGGTACTTGTTCTAGTTGATCAGTTTCGAGGTATTCTTTCATTACTGAACTGTAAGTGAAAAGCATATGTGGATTTTGTAAAAGTTTCCTCTCAAGTGAAAAGAAACGTCGAAGTGCTACCGAACGTGAATCTCCGAAATCTGGAGCATTAAGTTTGAAAGGTAATGAAACTACCAAACGGCCATCATGTGTTCGGGAAACAGATTTCAAGAAATAATCTTCACAATAGGCAATTTCCGTTGATACTGATTTAACGTGAGGCACCTCTTTCACTTTTCAAAATCGACTGATAGTATTTTCTAAAGTGTAGGAATTATCTTCGCAAATTTGTAAAGGAAAAGATAATTTCTTAGAAGAGCTGGGCTGGGAAATTTTTCCCATGAGCGTCCAACCGAATATAGTATACGACCATCCATTAGGATGTGTGGAAATAAATCGGAGCCAATCAACATATAGACTGGACGAGTCTGATCATTCTCATTGTAATTATCTGCCATAATAAGATTTAAAATGTATGATAATTTTGAAGTAGAAATATTAGGCATATCGCCACAAATTCGCTCAACAATAACTGCATCGACATCGAGAAACTTATCTGGATTTAGTAAGGAAGAAATTTGACAATGTATTCCAGACTTAGATTTTGTCGACATATTCTCAAGACTCTGTATAGATACGAAAATGTTCGATTTTTTGAAGCCCAATTTATTAGCCACAGCCTCATTAATAAATGTTACTTGAGAACCTGAATCAATGATTCCTCTAACTTCGTGTAAATTACCAAAAGCAAATTTGATATTCAATAAAGCTGTAGCGAGCAAAACTGTACATTTTCAGTATGCTTATTCGGCTCTTTATATCGAAAACATAGTAAACTGTGATGTAAACCTCTGCAATGTTTACACCTTTTTGAACAAAGAAATTTCTTCGTAGAATGAGAACTTTTGAGTAGACAGTTAATACAAGCGTTGAAGATTTTGGCGATTTCGTATTTTTCTTTCGGAGATTTAGAAATAAACTGTGGACATTGGTAGGCTGCATGAAACTGATTACAGACAAAACAAGAAGGATATGAGGATCTAGATGGACCCTCGGACTTTAAATTTGGCAACATCTTTAAATATTCCGGTGTATTAAAAAACAGTGCCTTTTTATTGAAATGCTTGTCTTTAGAAAATGAGAATTTCGGAATTTTTTTGATGTCATCGTAACAGCGTCTATTGCATTGCGTTGTTTGATAAGAGAGTCCTTCAATTCTTGATAAGTAGGTATCTCATTAGACATGAAACCCATTTCGAAAATAGTTTTAGTATGCTCATCCAACCTATCCAACATCATACTGGTTATAATAAAATCCCATTGCTCTGTTTGTAATCCAAGTGTCTTTAAAGCAGATAAATTTTCATCAAACGTATCGATCAGGTCCGTAAATTTTAACCCCGATATAGGTTGACAGGATTCTAATTCCCTCCAATAGGAAGACGCTATAATACGTTTATTATTGAATCGTTTATTTAACTCATCATATGCGATTTAATAATTATCTCCTAAAATTGGAACACTTCTTACTATAGACAACGCTGAACCTTTAATAGAAGATATCAAGAAATTAGACTTCTCAATATTTGAAATTGTGTTATTTTTGTGTATAAGGGCATTGAACATTTCGATATAAGTTGGAAAGTTTTTAATATCACTGTCGAAAGTAATTAAATCAAGTTTGGGTAGTTTCACATTAAATCGATTTGTATTGGATTGATCTAAATCATCATTTTGCTCAAAAATGTCTGAAAACATAGCTTCAATTGTTTCGCAGTTATTCAAAAATGTATTGCAAACTTCTTGTTCTGCAGGAAGAAAAGTATCTGCGTTTTCTGGTAGTGCCAAAACAGTAATAAGGCTCGTATGTAGTTTCTCAAAATCTTTCCTCCATTTTTCAACGTTCCGACATTTAACTTTAAATTTGGAAAAGTTTTCCGGTGTGTCCATCAGATCAACCGTGTAATCGGAAATTGATTGAATATTATCGAAAATATTTTTAAGCAAGGCCTTAAGACGAAGTATTTTTTCCTTATCCGTTTCCGGCATAATGAAGTACGAATAATATAGCGCTAAAGAAATATGAAATGTACGTAAAGTAAGTGCTAACAGATAAGTAAATACGCTCCTACGAGCTGGTAACAATGTAGGGAACCCGAAGTCGAAAAGATTTGAAATCGGCAAATGAACAGGTGTGCTTATAATTTTTTCGCTAAATAAAAACGAAACGATACTTTATTTATCAGATGTAAATTAATTCTCTAGCAACGTAAAATTCGCCGACAAAGAAAGAGAATAATGTGATGGAAAGGTACGCCCGATTCCAAACGTAATTTTTGACAACGAATCTACTTTGAGAAGTAAAATAGTATCATTTATCGTTTTTGTTTTCTGATTGGAATAAAAAAATCAAACTTTTCTAACCACCTGCACAAGTATAGAGGTCTTTTCGTATGATCGAATCAGGGTTTGAGCACAATAGAAAATAGAAATACCCAGCTCGCCCGAAGGACCAAATGTTTAATTGACGATATAGCGGACTGTATTTTATTAGGAGAAGCTGTTACAATTTTCCAATTTTATGCGGAAACCCTGCTTCTTTCTTTCGCAAAGAATTTTGATTATTCAGTATATTTTCTTTTATTTTTCAACCTCTTGCACATTTCGCGGCCGGTTCTCAAATCAAATTTTTGGCTTAATTTCATATATTTGTTTAATAATCTCTTTTTTCAAAATTTAGACTTACCTACTTCCTTTCTACCTTCCTTCCTTACACCTTGGCAACACTGCTCAACATCAAGTGAGCAGAGAGACTTCATACAACAGAAGATTTTGTATATATATACAAATACAAATACAAATACAAATATATACGCACGCAAGAAGACGAACCACATTTCCTTAAATTTTCTTTTCATAACGAAATGAAAGTAATATTTCACAATTTAAAACGTATCCGGTGTGTGAGTGAAAGTGCCGAATCGTGGAAAACTTTCATATCGACGAGGGCGAAAATTCTTCTACAAGACAACGTCATTGCTTTCCTCTTTTTGTTGCTCTCTCATTTCCTGTACACCCAACAGGTTAAGTCTTTTCTCTTACTTATCTTATCGTATCATATATTTTCGATCATATTGTTGCGAGTATCTTTGCGAAACAAAGAAGCAGGGTTTCCGCAAGAAATAGGAAAATTGTAACAGCTTCTCTTAATGAAAAACAGTCCGCTAAATCGTCAATTAATCATTTGAGTATTTTCGTTCTGTAACCGAATTTTATAGTCATCATTAACAGGATTCATCAAGATAGTATAAAATATATTATATGGCTCATTTATTGAAACCAGAAAATTTCTCTTATCATTTGAAACCTTCTGAGTATTATGAGATATACTAAAAGCCCACTCGTTTGATTCTAGTGATTCCTAAATATCAAATAATACAAAAACAAAATTTTACTGTCGTCACCTCATTGGTGAAACAAGAAAATTGAATATAGTCAAATAGTCAATACTAATGAACATGAGGATTTTAATTAATCCAAGTAACACAAAAATTTCCTGAATGTTAAGTGTCAAAAATCTTTCCAAGAGACGTATAAGATGCAACTTTCCAATTTCAAAGCGAAATCTAATTGTGAAAAATGAAATAAATCTAGACGAAATTATTTGAGGATTACGGGATGAATTACTTTTACAAATTAATCGAATGGTGTCGCAAAATATCTCCCGAAATTCATTCTCATTCAAAAATAAATTTCTGTCCTACATTGAGAAAATATTTATAGGATTGTCTCTAAAAGTTCAATGTATACTACCAGTGTTGATTTATGTTAGTTAGATAAGACGAAATCTGTTAATGACCTTTAAATTAGAATAGCCTTGAGGGTATTGTAGTTTTAGCTTATACCAAGTTTGGGAATTTTAGCTCCTTTGTTATATTTGAGTATCCTTTTATTTGGCACGATTTCAACTGCAGTATTATAATTCTACTCGACAAGATAAAAACGGTGAAAAATAAATATACTTCTAATGAAAATATATAGGTTATATCATTGGACCTGCAATGATGCCTAGAGAAATAGATGAAAATAGACAAAATTTTCTCTTTTTCTAATTTAAAAATATTATCATAAACTAAATATCATCATTTTTCAAATTTCATCACGTGATCTCGTCAACTATATACTCAATATGAATATTAACGTCGGATGACTACTATTAAGGTTTCCATCAAATTTCATGTGGAAACTCTCGAAAGAATTGATTGTTCTTTGCCTATAATTCGAAATTTCGGACAGTCACAGGGCACTCAGAGTTAATATAAATGTCTTATAGGTGGTCTCTCTGTTGATGAAATTGAATTTGAATACACGAGCGCGCTCATTTCTTGTTTTGGTACTAATAATTCCAATTTGTCAGCTGACCTTCGTTCATCCAACTGACGTCTTGTATTGTTCAAAGTATTATGCTAGTTTCGTTCTGATGAAAATTCAACCGGAAGAAAATCACAAAATTACCTTCGACTTTAATGTTCATCTGAACAGCTAACCTATAAACTAGCGCAGGCTGACGCCTTTCCATTTCAAAATTATGTCAATTGATAAACTACCAAGGAAGTGAAGATATGGAAATCTATAAATTAGATTTTAATGGCATTAATTTCAATATATCGGCGGAAAGATTAGCAGAAAAAATGGAAACAGAAACTCGGTTATTCATTATTTAGTGAATTCGCACAAATATCATCCCTTCAAAATTGATGAACTATGACCTACGAACTTCAAGCGAAGATTGATTTCTTCATTTTTAAGAGAATAATAAACACTGATAAACTTAATAGGGGCAAAAAAATTTTGCGGAGCCTCAAGACAAAATTCCATAAAAGCAGTATATGGTTTGATGTATTTTGTATAAAAGACGATTTATAGCATGTTCTTTTTTTTTATAAAACTTCACGCTATCCTTTATTTTCGTAAATTACTTAGAATATATCCATCGTTGAATGTCAAAAGATGAGGTACTAGCAAGATGGAGCTCTAACACACAATGCACAAATTTGTCGAATTTCTTCATCGCCGCTTTGAAAATAAACTGATTGGCTACACCGCTTAAGGAAGGTGGCCAGCACTCTAGATTTTTTTCAGAGGATATATTAAAGACACGATTCATGTTACAATACCATCTGGCATAGAAATTTTCTGAACAAGAATTGGGGAGATATGTAGCCTTATCGCTGAAAGCGTTATAAAAAGTATTTTGTGTAGTGTGTCAATGCAGTATGGTGACCTCTTCGAAAACTCTTCACACGACAGGTCATTAAATTAAAACCGAAAATAGCTTCTATTCAGTTATGGAAGGTAATTCTTACTGTTATTTAATTTCCCAATTCATATTTTGATTTGATTTTGTTGATGCACTATAATTGAACTATAATTTTCCATTTTCCCGAATCATCTCAATAAACTATAACAGCTTCATAAGGTTTATTGAACAAAATTAGGTGAATGTTCAGTTGTTTCATATCTTCATCAAATTGAATGATAATACTGAAAAAAATTGATAAAATAAGATAAAAAATAATAAATTGGGTGCACTATTTGAAAATTGAGAAGTTTTCTTAATAAAAGCTTACTGCATGGCGACAATTTTCTTGGTATTCGTCAAAAACGAACAATATGTCAGCGCACTTTTTAGCAGAATATGAAATATTTGTGACTAATGTAATTGATGTAAATGTTAACAAGCAATATCCGTATTGATTTTCCTGATGAATTTCTGTTTTTTCGATCATATCTCAGACAGTTATTAAAATTAGAAGAAGAAAGATGTTAAAAAATTGTCAATGTGATAAATGATAAAGTAATATATTGGTTTCACTGAAATCTTTCTTCAATTTTTGAACTTCATTCAAAACTATACCATAACAGAACAATATTATGAGGTGTCAGACTCATTTGATACTTACAATAATTTTTTTTGTTGCTTTTCTAATTTTTAAAATAATGAAGCTATGATCTATATCTCAAAATGTTAGGCATCCCTATTTTGAAGAATTTATTTTTTAACCCTTCAAGGAGATTTTTATTTGTAAGAAAATTCATAGAAATTATTGAAAGTATAAGATACATCATACTCATGATCTCAAATGAGAAGAGAAATTGACATTTGAATTGCAGAAATTTGTTCGAGCGAATATTTTCCTCTGCTTATTACTCCATTCATTAGGACAGATGAGTTATTGATATAACGAAATAAGCTAGAAAACCATTTTACTTTCAACTAAAGTTATCTATTTATATTTAATTTTATATATAAAATATTTACAATGAATTTAATATGGAGCTGAATGCTTCAGTCAGAAAATTTTCTATATTTGTTCAAAGTTAATAAAATAACATAAAAAATTGAAATTAATACTTTACAAAATACATTTACAAATACATCCAAATACATTCACAAACTTGGTTTTTTAAATATCGTTAAAAAATCTTTGAAATTTTTCAAGATTAGAAAATGCTGCAACTTGATCTTGTCATCGAATTGTAATACAACAGCTTTCTTTTTGCTAAACAACTTGAAGCCGTTGAGTTCTTCTTCGTCTCCAAGAGGACAATATTGAAATTCGTTCTTGAATCCCGAAAATTCTTCTACTTCGTCCAATTTTATCATGAAACTATATCGTTCCAGGCAGTCCACAAAGCCAAAATTGAAGCCTAAATAATATAGTTTACAACTGATTAAATTTGCCCTCCAGATTATTTTGAACCGATATGCGAAGGCTGACATTATGACGAAACCCTCTTCATAAACCGATGACCTTCGACTCGTGTAAATATAATTCTGAGATGCAGACTTCCTGATGCATTCTGGGTGTTTCATTTTGTAATGATCCTCGACATCGTTGTAGTGGAAAACGTCAACACAACTGGATAAACTAGTGCAGCATGTGAATCCATATGCACAGTCTTCCTTGTGCTCATCCATTTCTTCCTTGGGAAGCACCTCCCCACATCCGTAATGATAAGACGGACACGGAAGGTGAATTCCGGTCTTTCTAGCACCGAAAAAAGTTTTTCTTTCGGTGATCTTTTTCGCCAAGCACTTTCCACAAGTGAAATAGTCTCCTATCTTCGTGGTGTAAATTGAAGTACCGAAAAAATGCTCTTGGCATTCGGAACATTTAATAATCGTATTGTACAATTCTCTGAGGAAGGAAGCCATTTCTGAAACAAAAACACTTTTATTAGGAAATTTATCATATTTAGTTTTTCATTTTATAGAATTTTCGATAAAATTCAGTATTCTATGATTAATATTTATTTATAGAGAAAGAAAAGTATTCATAAAATTATACTCGATAAAAAGGAAATGTGATGAAATCCTTATGTTTTCTGATTAATCATTTCAATTTTATTTTAAAAGAAGACTTGCTTTTACGATATGAGCACGTGGCCTCCAGCCTGAGTATAGAATTTAGAATAATTGTTTTTATAGTATTTGATATCAGTTAGACATCTTGATTTAATAATGAAAGTTGAGAAGTTTTTCTCATTTTGCTGATTTCAAGAATGTATAATTAACAACTAATTACTTTCCTGACATAATTTTGTTAAGTTTTCATATCAAAGGAAAATGATAAATTTTTAAACAAAATATTTTTTGGTGATATTTGAAAGAAACGCTAGTCCGAAAACATTTCGTTAATTAAATATATGCAATAGAATTTCATTATTTATAGTTATCAAATGACATCGAAATTTATTAGAATTTCCAATTTCAGGAGGCTACGCGCTCGTATCAAACAACAATAAATTTGGAAACAGAAAGAAACTTACCAGTTTAGAATTTGCAGAAATCACAAAAATTTTAACTTGGCAGAAAAGAAATTCACCTTCAAATGAAGAGGTCAACTGTCGAAGCGGAACTAAATGTTTTAGTTTGTGAAACATATTTAAATGCTTTCAATATCCCAATCCCAAATGATATTCAAATAGTATAAACAAATCATACTTCCCAAATTATGGTTTATAAGCTTAACATAGTGTATATGATGATAGATTTATATAGAATTTCCCTTGGTTGGGGTATTTGAGAATTTACCGAAATAGAAGAATTAGGGTTTCATTATTTATGGAAAACTACCATTAAAATGCTAGTAGTGCAAGATTCTGTCTTGGGTGACTAAAATAAAGAATTAACGTGCTTATTTTGATTGAACTTATATAAACCTTCTCGTTCTTTGAAAATATGAAAGGACTGTGTGAATCCCGTAGATAAGAAAGTTGATAGGGACTTCCTAATTACTTAAGTCCCAGCGTAAAAAAGAACGTAAAATATTTTACAGCCGAGTTGGTTCAGTGATTTTTGATCTGATCAGATATGGAAAGCCAACGAGAAATTCAAGATTTACCATTTTCATTAACGTATTCTGTATGAAAGTTACGAGAGAAGGCACCTGCTTTTGAATAATTTTGACATTTTGACCGAATAAAATACGGTAAACACAAATGTGTAATTTTTCTGTAGTTTTGTCAGAAAATAGTTTGTTATTTTACAGAGAAAACGTTAATATAATATTTCTGATCCAATTATATTTTCGTTCAAGAGAACAATTTTTCATTTCATCCATCAAAAATTATATCATATTCTATTCCTCTGAATGACTCAACAATATCTCTATTTTTCCAGATTATTCTTCACTAGAGCCCTTTGATAAATGAAAGAAAAATATTGATTCAGAATAAAAAATCCATGTCGAGATCACTAGGAATTCAATGGGGAAATGGAATTCAAGAGAAACCAGAATGAACCTTAAATTCCTGTATTTCCGGAAGTGACGTAGTTGCGATAAGACATATATTTTGTTCGACTATTTCATAAAATTGGTATAATTGGAAAATGTCACTTAGCCTTTTGAGTGTATAACAGTCAATTTATAAACTTGATGAAAAAATTCAAAGTCTGTCACTATGTGAAATTAATTCACCATCGAAAAGTTGGCGATCAAAATCATTCTCACTCAGTTACTGAACCAATCGTTTCTTAAAAGGAAGAAACTTGTCCTGGATTGAAAAATTGGATGCTCATGTTTATATTTACAAAAAAAGGGAATTTGCATTATAACTTTAAAACCATTGTATAGAACGAAGTTGCTACGCTTAATTCGATATTACGAAAATAAGTACCTGTAGCATGTCAAATCCATTTCGCCTTGAATACATTCAGTTGAAAGAGTACCAGGAATTGTTTAATGAATTACAAAATATTTATTTTTCTTCCAAATTCATTGTAACGCCAATGGATAATCCGATTATCAAAACATTTTGCAAATGTTTTTCCGGAGCGACTTCAGTTCTCGCCGCAAATCCTCTCCAATGTCTTCTATCGAACCAAAACGAGTACTTCGAAGTGTTCATTTGAGTTTTGGAGCCTTGTGAGATGTTGTAGAATCTATGAGATTTTTTTTCACGAATCTAGAATCTTACGTTCAGGTAATATTCTTTATTGACCGTCTGATCGTCTGGCTAGAATTCCGAGTGCACAACACCACGATAGTCAGAGAAAACTGTCAACTTTACCTCAACTCTCGATCGACTTAGACGTGTTTTTTTCGGATTCGGCTCAATTCGAAGGTGCCATTCGGAAGCTTCTTGACTGGTTTGCATGGCAAACACATAAACTCATTACCAGTTAAATTGCGTTTATGAATGTGAGATCGGAATGGTCTCGTTCTATCAGGTCTTTCGGAACTCACGAAACAATCAATTGAACCGGTAGGACTTGGTTTGTGAGACACAAAAGTTCATTGCTTATCTCTCTAAACTTAAATGACGATTTTCAATTAGTATTTCCTTTACTTTATCGATGTTAACCCTGCAATAGTCGCGCTACGTCTGACAGACTCAGCCCTCCAAATATTAGCGAGCATTTCCGCATACTTTCGAATATCTCGTCGCGTCACTCAGTACATTCCTGACTTCGACAACACATTTCACTTCATTCTTTTGTTTCCAGTATAATATGAGTTACGAAGAGTAACCGAAGAGATTACTTCGTCTTTGGGAAGAGGCTCAGTCAGTCGATGACGATATTCAAGACGCCAGTTCAGATCAAGAGGACGTGGTGGAATATAGATCTGAAGAAAGTAACACGGAAGTAAAGGCAATTAGCTCTGAGGAAGAAAAAAAGTAGGAGAACGAGATATAATACCTGCAAAGAAGCACAGAGAGCTTTAATTCATTGGTAAGGATAATTTAACATGGTTGAAACACATGCCCACTCAGAAAGTTCGAACTAGATTCTGGAATATAATTAGTAAATTTTTTGGTGTAAAAGAATTCTCGAGAAATGCCTAGTTTGCTATTGAATGTTGGAATTTATTCTTCGACAATGAAATATTGGAAATCATCATCGAGACTACCAACAAACATACAGTAGAGAAAGTGATTGCAAACTCAGGAATATGCCAGAAATAAAAGCTGTCTTAGGACTCTTGTACTTGGCGGAGATATTGAAGAGTAGCAGGCTCAATGTAGATGAATTATGGGATCTTATTTGGGTAATGGAAAGAGTCCCTAGCTGGGAGGTTTCTATAACAGTAAAGTCAAAGAAGCCGAAAAAAGTTTTTAGAGAGCATGGCACTATGTATAAAGCAATCACCATTAAGAAATTTTACCTTCATAACTATCGAACACTAGCGTTAGTTCGGCGACATTCATGTTTCTTCCTTTGAAATTACATAAAATTCTGAATCATATAAAAACAGTATCCTCGAACTGTTTTTAATTATACTACGTAATTATTCTTCGATAATCAATAGAATCTTTTCATACGGTTCGAAAAAAATTTCCCAAAATTGTAACGTTTTCAAGAAATAATCTAGTAGATACTCTGAAAAAAATTGCGCATGTTTTGAGTAATTTTATTTCTATGAGGATATGTGAATTATCAGCACCTATTCTTGTTTCAGCAAAACATCGATAGGTTTCTAACTCTTCTATTTTCGGATTCGTCGTATTTTATGTACTACCCTTTTCAAGCTTATCATTGAAATACAGTCTGCATGTCTACTTTTATCATTCATTTATAACGTAGCAGGTACGAATAAAGATGAGGTTACTCAAGGTTTTGATCTTCCACCTTGACAAATTCCAGCCCAACCCATTCTGTTATTCAAGCGTGAATATTTAACAAATTAATTCAATATATAAAATATTAGTAGAAACTATTTTCGGATTTTCCTCTAATGATTGTTACCATTTCCATCTGAAAGATTATGGAATCATTACGAATAAGAAAAAAAAGAATAACTGAATATATCGATAAGATCGATAGTGCATATATTCCATAAGTTTATATATTTTGATAAAATTTTGCATATTTTTGTCATTGTCCTAAATTTTCTCCCCACTAACACGAACGAATTAGAAATGATATAGGTATTTTCATTATTTGGACGATAACGTTGTTCTTGACATCATACAATAATCCCATACAGAAAAGGAAGCACAGTTTTACTCGAATTTCTCTATTTTCCGGTAAGGTTTTTCCATATTTGTTTCCACAAAAACTTTTCTCAGCGAATATTTGAAAATGCATTATAATTTATTAGTTTTAGGGTTTTAAGTTCAGTAATGTATTCAATTAGCCCCGCATTTTATTTTATATTCATAGGAATTCCAAAGTTTCATGAAAAACCCACGAAGGAGAATTAATGAAATGTTTATTCCGGGTTTCTACTACGCCCCGTATATGAAAATTTCTCCTTAGAGGATTGTATATAGACTAAAAGTACGTACCGATCCATCCATGAATGTTTCAAGGGTTGATAAGTAACAAAACCCAAAAATATTGCCAAATCAATGCCAAATATCCAAATTTGAAGCCATGTACCTCAAAAACCAGATACATAAAAATGCATTATTGTTATCAGAGTGGGAAAAACACATCAAATGTTTCAGAAGATTTGACTGTATGCTAACTTTCTCCTATGAATAAGCGGAGTCCTCTGCATTTTTGATATTTAATCATAACAGAAATCAACAACGTATCTAGAATAGTCGCAAGAACTACAAATGTATTCATTCTTACAAAGACCCAAAAACGCGTCGATCTTTTCTTGAGGGACTTATTGCAGTATAAGATTATTATCTATGATATCATTCCTTACAGTAAAGGAGCCTACTGCACAATTTTTTGTGCAGGGATAATAGTTCACCTTTATGTAAATTGTTTTGACTTGCTTTAATATCATTTTATTCACACAGGGGTCTTTGCACTTGTTATGAACAACAGTAAATTTTGAAACAGGTAAAGACTTCACTTGTTTGGTATTTGCGAAATTCACAAGTGCGAAGCTGAGCACAAAAATTTTGAATGGACAAAACGGAACTCTCAAATGAAGAGGAAAATGTCAAGTGAAACAAAAATTTTAGCTACGGAACATCAACAGATATCTGTTTATATATTGAATATGCTCTCACATGATATCTCTTTCTCTCTTTCTTGGCAAAAACTTTATTCAAGAGAAATAAATTTTTAGTTTCAGAGATATTGAGCGAGAAATTTGTATTTTTTCACAATAGATTGAACTTTATTATAATGGAAATATATTTATATATATATATATATATATATATATATATATATATATATATATATATATATATATATATATATATATATATATATATATATATATATATATATATATATATATATATATATATATATATATATATATATACGATCAATAACAAACGGATGTGAGAATATATAAATATATCAAGGGTTGGCATTTTTAACGTTCTCACCGTTTGTTTATGTTCGTATCTTTCTCGAATTCCAGTGGGGGGTTCACCGTTCCGGCCGATAGGGGGCGACCCTCGAACGTATTTACGAGATACGTCTTTTCTGGAATCGTTAGGGTACTCTGATGTAGCTTGTTAGGATGCTGAACAGCAATATGCGACACCGATGCGCACCTAATAACGACGAAACTGCAGTCTGCAGCTTCGTTCCTCGGCATCCTTCTCAGTTGCACTATTGTGGCTTCTGGGGGCTGCGTGCATTTCGGCACCCGGTAATTAATACCATTGCCAGGCAAACGTTATCATCAAAACATATCCTGGAATTATTATATATTAGGATATCACTAAATGTTATGAAAATACATCAATATATCGGGATATATACATATACTATAGCATTATCAGCCAATGACATGAATGTACCAATGAATATTGGCAGAGACTTTCCCCTCAGTAAAATCCAATGTACGGACCTTACTCAAGTAACACGAAATGTTATTCATTCATAGTTTTTTTTGTGTGAAGTGATGAACGATCGAATATTTAAAATTTTAGAGTATAGAAAGATATTGAATTTAGAATTAGACGTTTTAAAAGTCATGAAATTATTTATGAACATTCTGTAAGGTAATGTTGAAATTCATGTGAAAAATTTAGCTCAAGTCTACTATAATATCAAATTAATGTTCATACATATAATTTACTAAATTTAGTTATGTGAAATATCATAAATATTATTTAATTATAATATATCATAACGTATACAATTAAGCATAAGTTGAGTATGCATGAAATTCATGAAATAATTAATCATATCTAGATATGCCCATTAAATTATCACCGTTTTTAAATACATTAGTATTCAATTGATTCAATCTCATTTTCTAAGAGAAGCCTAAAACAAATAATCGTCTACCTAACTGACTACAAAATTTAGACTTATAACGTAAACATTTTATCTGAGATGAGGACAGCAATATTTGCAAGCCACAAAAAGACTTATAGTCTGGTAGTTGAGTTCTTCCTGGCCATTTCTATGATTGTTCCAAAGAAAAATCCGGCAATTAATTGGTGCCTTCTTCAAGACAAAATCATAGAAACTACATTTATTTTTGAATTTCCCCACGTACCACATTACTAATGGATTTGGATACTTAATGAGCTTTTATCACTCTCCTCTCTACCAAATAGACTATACCTGAGTATTATAATCTTCTTGTTGAAACGCAGGTCAAACAACATTTTGTCTGCAAAACGTACCTGTGAATTGCTAACCAGGAATATTTTTTTTTATATTTTACACAATTTTGTTGATTATTTTGTATATGTTATATATGTATTAATATCAACATCATTTTGAATAATCAATTCATGCAAGAAAAATTTTCCTCAATCGGTTTCAGAAAAAAATCGAAAATAATTTACTTCTTACAAGAATGTGTACAATTTAAAATAATCATTCCTTGTCCTCGATACATAGGTTCGTTTTACTAGTAAAATTTTGTTGGGACTGCAAATCTACTACAGGATTATAATCTTTAGGTATTTCGTTGGCAATTAACTGCCAATGTCTACGCCGAATCTGTATAATCACCTAGTTCACGAATTATGTAATAAGTTATGGAATACATAATATAATATTGCCTAACGAACTGGACGTAGTTAATTTCCGAAATAAATTATGAATCTCATGCAACCGATCCTAAGGTAACTCTTTGTATTTCAACAGATATTTTTAATAAATGATAGAAATAATATATACAGGTTGCTTCAACGAAAACTAAACAGATGCTATATCTACCAAGATATTCATTTCTGATCGAAACACAAAACCAGGTCAATTTTTGTTTCAAGGGGAACACCTCTAGGGGTACAAAACTTCCTGAAATATCAACCCTCTAAGCGGGGTATGCAATCCTTGTTCATTTTGAATAGAGAAGAAGAGTCTAGTGATGACTCAAAAGAAAACTGGTATCTTTGTCTACATTTCCTTGAAAGAATTTATATTTTTAATTGCAAACTGTAAAAGATACAGGGTGAGCAACTGAAATATAGGAAAGACTATTTTCCTGAGACTATTCAAGTTTCAGTGAAGTAAAATGGAACAGATCCATGTTGATAAATAGCAGTCATCATCAAGTACCATCCCCATCTTGAATATCAACCCCTAGAGCAGGGGTGACCACCCTTGGAAATTTGGAAAAGGGTAGATGGGTCGAGTTACAAGTCGAAGAAAAGGTATTATCTTTGTCTGCATACCCGTGAAAGAATTTTCATTTTAGACTGAAAACTGTAGAAGATCCAGAGTGAGCCACTGAAAAATAGTATGAGTAGAGTTAGGGGAAACAGAACGCTAAAATCTTACATTGGCGTTTTTGTTTGTTGAGCCACAACAGCGATTCATATTGAACTGATTTCGGATCTTTCTTCAGAGGCCTTTTAATGGCACTACGTCGATTTATTGCTAGAAGGGGTAGGTGCTCTGACATTCATTCAGACTGTGGTACCAATTTTGTGGCTAGTGAAAAATACTTAAAACAAATTATGACTCACGCGGCGGAAAAGGAAATGATAAAATGGCATTTCAATCCTACATCTGCTCCACAAATGGGCGGTTTTTGGAAAGTGGAGTCATGTCTGTAAAAAATTCGCTGGTTCGTTTAATAGGTTCACAAATTCTTACCTACGAGGAATTTAATAATGTTCTAACTCAGGTTGAATCTGTCTTAAATTCAAGACCTTTATGTCCGATCAGTACTGATCCAACCGACTTGAGTCCTCTCACTCCAGGTCATTTTTTAACGCGTGAGCCTTGAGGCGCCTTACCAGATCCAGATACGTCTCATATCAAAACGAATAGACTTACGCGCTGGCAACTCTTGCAAAGGTTACACCGTGATTTTTGGAATCGATGGCAACAGGAATACTTACATACACTTCATCAGAGAGCGAAATGGAATGATTCTTCAACTTCACCTTTTGTTGGAACCATGGTTCTTACTAAAAATGAAAATACGATACCACTCGAATGGCCTTTAGCCAGAATAGTATAGTTGTACCCGGGTAAGGATGGAATAGCTCGAGTAGCAACTGTGAGAACGTCGAGAGGATTTTTCAAGTGACCTCTAGTGAAATTATGCCCATTACCAACACAGTATTTCAGAAAATACACAGGGTATTTTCAGCTGGGTGGGAATGTTTGGTTACCACTTCCATCAATTTTTTTATTTCATTTTTCTTCAATTTTATAGTTTTTCGTTTTCTTATTAACAATTCAAAATTTTATTATTCACCCACTTGCACATGTCGCAGCCGGTTCTCAAATTAAACTTTTGGCTTAATTTCATATATTTGTTTAAAAATATCTTTTTTCAAAATTTAGACTTACCTTCTTCCTTTCTACCTTCCTTCCTTACACCTTGGCAACACGGCTCAACATCAAGTGAGCAGAGCAACTGCATACAACACAAGACACAAGAAGAAATATACGCACGCAAGAAGACGAACCACATTTTCTCAAAATTTTCTTCACATTACGAAACAAAATTAATAGTGAGTGAAAGTGCCGAATCGTGGAAAACTTTCATATCGACGAGGGCGAAAATTCTTCTACAAGTCAACGAAAAACTGTCATTGCTTTCCTTTTTCTGTTGCTCTCTCATTTCCTGTACACCCAATTGGTACGTCTTTTCTCTTACTTATCTTATCGTGTCATATACTTTCGATCATATTGTTGCGAGTATCTTTGCGAAAGAAAGAAGCAGGGTTTCCGCATAAAATGGGAAAATTGTAACAGCTTTTCCTAATAAAATACAGTCCGCTAAATCGTCAATTAAACATTTGGTCCTTCGGGCGAGCTGGATATTTCTATTTTCTATTGTGCACAAACCATGATTCGATCATTCGAAAAGACCACTATACTTGTGAAATGTACGTAAAAGAAAGTGCGAACAGATAAGTAAATACGCTCTTACAAGCTGGCAACAATGTAGGGAACCCGAAGTCGGGAAGATTTGAAATCGGGAAATGAACAGGTGTGCTTATTATTTTATCGCAAAAAAAAACGAAACAATATTTTATTTATCAGATGTAAACGAATTCTCTAACAACGTAAAATTCGCCGACAAAGAAAGAGATTAATGAGATGGAAAGTGACGCCCAATTCCAAACGTAATTTTTATCAACGGATCTACTTTGAGAGGTAAAATAGTAAATAGGTTTCTGAAAAATATATGTAAAGAAAAATGTATCGTATATCGTTTTTGTTTTCAGATTGGAATAAAATAAATCAAACTTTTCTAACCACCTGCACAAGTATAGAGGTCTTTTCGAATGATCGAATCAGGGTTTGAGCACAATAGAAAATAGTAATATCCGGCTCGCCCGAAGGACCAAATGATTAATTGACAATATAGGGGACTGTTTTTTATTAGGAGAAGCTGTTACAATTTTCCTATTTCATGCGGAAACCCTGCTTCTTTCTTTCACAAAGAATTTTGATTATTCAGTATATTTTCTTTTATTTTTCAACCACTTGCACATTTCGCGGCCGGTTCTCGACTCAAACTTTTGGCTTAATTTCATATATTTGTTTAAAAATATCTACTTTCAGAATTTAGACTTACCTACTTCCTTTCTACCTTTCTTCCTTACACCTTGGCAACACTGCTCAACATCAAGTGAGCAGAGAAACTTCATACAACAGAAGATACAAAAAGAAATATACGCACGCAAGAAGACGAACCACATTTCCTTAAAATTTTCTTTTCATTACGAAATGAAAGTAATATTTCACAATTTAAAACGTATCCGGTGTGTGAGTGAAAGTGCCGAATCGTGGAAAACTTTCATATCGACGAGGGCGAAAATTCTTCTACAAGACAACGTAAAACTGTCATTGCTTTCCTCTTTTTGTTGCTCTCTCATTTCCTGTACACCCAATTGGTAAGTCTTTTCTCTTACTTATCTTATCGTATCATATATTTTCGATCATATTGTTGCGAGTATCTTTGCGAAAGAAAGAAGCAGGGTTTCCTCAAGAAATAGGAAAATTGTAACAGCTTCTCCTAATGAAAAGCAGTCCGCTAAATCGTCAATTAATCATTTGAGTATTTTCGTTCTGTAACCGAATTTTATATTCGTCATTAACAGGATTCATCAAAATAGTATAAAATATATTATATGGCTCATTTGTTAAAACCAGAAAATTTCTCTTTTCATTTGAAACATTCTGAGTATTATGAGATATACTAAAAGCCCACTCGTTTGATTCTAGTGATTCCTAAATATCAAATAATACGAAAACAAAATTTTACTGTCGTCACCTCATTGGTGAAACAAGAAAATTGAATATAGTCAAATAGTCAATACTAATGAACATGAGGATTTTAATTAATCCAAGTAACACAAAAATTTCCTGAATATTAAGTGTCAAAAATCTTTCCAAGAGACGTATAAGATGCAACTTTCCAATTTCAAAGCGAAATCTAATTGTGAAAAATGAAATAAATCTAGACGAAATTTTTTGAGGATTACGGGATGAATTACTTTTACAAATTAATCGAATGGTGTCGCAAAATATCTCCCGAAATTCATTCTCATTCAAAAATAAATTTCTGTCCTACATTGAAATAATATTTATTGGATTGTCTCTAAAAGTTCAATGTATACTACCAGTATTCGTTCATGTTTGTTAGATAAGAAGAAATCTGTTAATGACCTTTAAATTAGAATAGCCTTGAGGGTATTGTAGTTTTAGCTTATACCAAGTTTGGGAAATTTAGCTCCTTTGTTATATTTGAGCATCCTTTTGTTTGGCACGATTTCAACTACAGTATTATAATTCTACTCGACAAGATAAAAACGGTGAAAAATAAATATACTTCTAGTGAAAATATATGGGTTATCTCATTGGACCTTCAATGATGCCTAGAGAAATAGATGAAAATAGACAAAATTTTCTCTTTTTCTAATTTAAATATATTATCATAAACAAAATATCATCATTTTTCAAATTTCATCACGTGATCTCGTCAACTACTCAATACTCAATATGAATATTAACGTCGGATGCCTAGTATTAGGGTTTCCATCAAATTTCGTGTGGAAACTCTCGAAAGAATTGATTGTTCTTTGCCTATAATTCGAAATTTCGGACAATCACAGGGCATTTAGAGTAAATATAAATGTCTTATAGCTGGTCTCTCTGTTGATGAAATTGTATTTGAATACACGAGCGCGCTCATTTCTTGTTTTGGTACTAATAATTCCAATTTGTCAGCTGAGCTTCGTTCATCCAACTGACGTCTTGTATTGTTCAAAGTATTATGCTAGTTTCGTTCTGATGAAATTTCAACCGGAAGAAAATCACAAAATTACCTTCGACTTTAATGTTCATATGAACAGCTAACCTATAAACTAGCGCAGGCTGACGCTTTCCCATTTCAAAATTTTGTCAATTGATAAACTACCAAGGAATTGAAGATATGGAAATCTAAAAACTAGATTTCAATGGCATGAATTTCAATATATCGGCGGAAAGATTAGCAGAAAAAAATGGAAACAGAAACTCGGCTATTCATTATTTAGTGAATTCGCACAAATATCTTCCCTTCAAAATTGATGAACTATGACCTACGAACTTCAAGCGAAGATTGGATTTCTTCACTTTCAAGAGAATAATAAACACTGATGAACTTAATAGGGGCAAAAAAATTTTGCCGAGCCACAAGACAAAATTCCATAAAACAGTATATGGTTTGATGAGTTTTGTATAATAGACGATTTATGGCATGTTCTTGTTTTTTATAAAACTTCACGCTATCCTCTATTTTCGTAAATTACTTAGAATATATCCATCGTTGAATGTCAAAAGATGTGGTATTAGCAAGATGGAGCTCTAACACACAATGCACAAATTCGTCGAATTTCTTCATCGCCGCTTTGAAAATAAACTGATTGGCTACACCGCTCCAGTAAGGTGGCCAGCACACTAGATTTTTTGTCAGAGGATATGTTAAAGACTCGATTCATGTTACAATACCATCTGGCATAGAAATTTTCTGAACAAGAATTGGAGAGATATGTAGCCTCATCGCTGAAAGCGTTATAAAAAGTATTTTGTGTAGTGTGTCAATGCAGTATGCTGACCTCTTCGAAAACTCTTCACAGGACAGGTCATTAAATTAAAACAGAAAATACCTTCTATTCAGTTATGGAAGGTAATCCTTACTGTTGTTTAATTTCCCAATTCATATTTTGATTTGATTTTGTTGATGCACTATAATTGAACTATAATTTTCCATTTTCCCGAATCATCTCAATAAACTATAACAGCTTCATAAGGTTTATTCAACAAAATTAGGGGAATGATCAGTTGTTTCATATCTTCATCAAATTGAACGATAATACTGAAAAAAATTGATAAAATTAGATAAAAAATAATAAATTGGGTACACCATTTGAAAATTGAGAAGTTTTCTTAATAAAAGCTTACTGCATGGCGACAATTTTCTTGGTATTCGTCAAAAACGAACAATATGAAATATTCGTGACTAATGTAATTGATGTAAATGTTAACAAGCAATATCCGTATTGATTTTCCTGATGAATTTCTGTTTTTTCGATCATATCTCAGACAGTTATCAAAATTAGAAGAAGAAAGATGTTAAAAAATTGTCAATGTGATAAATGATAAAGTAATATATTGGTTTCACTGAAATCTTTCATCAATTTTTGAACTTCATTCAAAACCATACCATAACAGAACAATATAATGAGGTGTCAGACTCATTTGATACTTACAATAAGTTTTTTTGTTGCTTTTCTAATTTTTAAAATAATGAAGCTATGATCTATATCTTAAAATGTTAGGCATCCCTATTTTGAAGAATTTATTTTTTAACCCTTCAAGGAGATTCTTATTTGTAAGAAAATTCATAGAAATTATTGAAAGTATAAGATACATCATACTCATGATCTCAAATGAGAAGAGAAATTGATATTTGAATTGCAGAAATTTGTTCGAGCGAATATTTTCCTCTGCTTATTACTCCATTCATTAGGTCAGATGAGTAATTGATATAACGAAATAAGCTAGAAAACCATTTTACATTTAAATAAAATTATTTATTCATATTTATTTTTATATATACAATATTTACAATGAATTTAATATGAAGCTGAATGCTTCAGTCAGAATATTTTCTATATTTGGTCAAAGTTAATAAAATAACATAAAAATTGAAATTAATACTTTACAAAATACATTTACAAATACATCCAAATACATTCACAAACTTGGTTTTTTAAATATCGTTAAAAAATCTTTGAAATTTTTCAAGATTAGAAAATGCTGCAACTTGATCTTGTCATCGAATTGTAATACAACAGCTTTCTTTTTGCTAAACAACTTGAAGCCGTTGAGTTCTTCTTCGTCTCCCAGAGGACAATATTGAAATTCGTTCTTGAATCCCGGAAATTCTTCTACTTCGTCCAATTTTATCATGAAACTATATCGATCCAGGCAGTCCACAAAGCCAAAATTGAAGCCTAAATAATATAGTTTACAACTGATTAAATTTGCCCTCCAGATTATTCTGAACCGATATCCGAAGGCTGACATTATGACGAAACCCTCTTCATAAACCGATGACCTTCGACTCGTGTAAATATAATTCTGAGATGCAGACTTCCTGATGCATTCTGGGTGTTTCATTTTGTAATGATCCTCGACATCGTTGTAGTGGAAAACGTCAACACAACTGGAAAAACTAGTGCAGCATGTGAATCCATATGCACAGTCTTCCTTGTGCTCATCCATTTCTTCCTTGGGAAGCACCTCCCCACATCCGTAATGATAAGACGGACACGGAAGGTGAATTCCGGTCTTTCTAGCACCGAAAAAAGTTTTTCTTTCGGTGATCTTTTTCGCCACGCACTTTCCACAAGTGAAATAGTCTCCTATCTTCGTGGTGTAAATTGAAGTCCCGAAAAAATGCTCTTGGCATTCGGAACATTTAATAATGGTATTGTACAATTCTCTGAGGAAGGAAGCCATTTCTGAAACAAAAACACTTTTATTAGGAAATTTATCATATTTAGTTTTTCATTTTATAGAATTTTCGATAAAATTCAGTTTTCTATGATTAATATTTATTTATAGAGAAAGAAAAGTATTCATAAAATTATACTCGATAAAAAGGAAATGTAATGAACTCCTTGTGTTTTATGATTAATCATTTCAATTTTATTTTAAAAAAAGACTTGCTTTTACGATATGAGCACGTGGCCTCCAGCCTGAGTATAGAATTTAGAATAATTGTTTTTATAGTATTTGATAGCATATAGACATCTTGATTTAATAATGAAAGTTGAGAAGTTTTTCTAATTTTTCTGATTTCAAGAATGTATAATTTACAACTAATTACTGTCCTGACATAATTTTGTTAAGTTTTCATATCAAAGGAAAATCATAAATTTTTAAACAAAATATTTTTTGGTCATATTTGAAAGAAACGCTAGTCCGAAAACATTTCGTTAATTAAATGTATGCAATAGAGTTTCATTATTTATAGTTATCAAATGACATCGAAATTTATTAGAATTTCCAATTTCAGGAGGCTACGCGCACTTATCAAACAACAATAAATTTGGAAACAGAAAGAAACTTACCAGTTTAGAATTTGCAGAAATCACAAAAAATTTAACTTAGCAGAACAGAAATTCACCTTCAAATGAAGAGGTCAACTGTCGAAGCGGAACTAAATGTTTTAGTTTGTGAAACATATTTAAATGCTTTCAATATCCCAATCCCAAATGATATTCAAATAGTACAAACAAATCATACTTCCCAAATTATGGTTAAGCTTAAGATATAATACCTTCAACAGTTTACCTGCTATTATTGGAATTCACAGGACATTATCAGATATCCACTTAAATATTGTATTTGCTCTTGCAGATAATATCTCTGGTTCATTCTTGGAAAATAATAATTAAGAGAAATAAGTACATTGTATGATGTGCAAATCGATATCTTTTTTTCGTGTTCATTTCTTCTTCAGTATTCAGTTAATTACTAATTTGATATCGAGTTATCAAAACATTGGTTGTCAATTTCCAATAGAATATAATTCAAGCAAGATATTTCTTCAATAAGTGTTGAGCGTTTTGGTTCTAAGCTTCATCTGCACTTGTGAATAGTTTTTGAGAAATATTTAATGAACCTGAAAATATGATTTCCAGTAAAAATATACAGTCATTGAATCATTTTTGAACATTTTTAGGGTTACAAACAGTCCGCATAATTAGTGAAAGAAAATGGCTTTCATTGAAATTTTTAGAGATCATGATATGTTGTAATTTTTTGTTTCTTAATTGGTTCGATGAATTTTCATTGAAGTCATGTGATTATTTATGGAGGTACGTAAATTCTCCATTACAGGTTTTCAATGAAACGCTGGAGTTACTGCTTATATAAAAGGAATGAATAGCTAACCATTTTGCTTCTCGCAAAACTAAAGAATGGTTTAACCATATTCGTTGAATCCCGAAGGAGACTCTTATGAAGATTAACACTGAAAAAAATTAAATAGTAAAAATCTATTTCTCTACATAGGAGTTGAACGTTTCATGGGCATTATAAGGGTTACGAAATCGAAGAGATGAAATTTTGTAATCAAAATTCCAATTATGGAGAGAGAAATATGAGCATCAGTGTTTTTGTGAGAAACTTTCCTAAGGATGGGAAAAAGGCATAGAAATGATTGAATGAGATTTCTCTCCGTTCTAAAAGTTAAGATGAAAATATTATATGTACGATCTTGGTTATGAAGAAGAAGATACTGTTCCAGAATTATTCGAAAGTATCCTTAAAACTACTAAATAACAATTTAATTGTATGCGATTTTCACAGCTTCTAAGTTGGATTATTTATAATGTTATTGAAATTTAAAAAATTCTCGCAAGGGCACCAATTAACTTTATAAAGATTTGAAAGTTATTTCACTCAGCTATATATATATATATATATATATATATATATATATATATATATATATATATATATATATATATATATATATATATATATATATATATATATATATATATATAATTATATGAGGTGCGTGAATATATATTGGTATGTTGTATATGATTACCACGTTTTGGAGTTGATGATATAAAAGAGTATATACCAGAGTATATAGTACCAAATAAAGGCTAAAAGGTTTCTATGGAAATTCACACAGTTTTGAAGATCGAGACGAACGTATTGTATTCGAGAATATGGTAACCATGTTAAATATTGTGTTTACAAATTTTGGAATAACCAAATTAACTCAGTTTTGAAATGGTAAAAGTTTAGTTTGAATTCCAGATCTTAATTACAAATTAGAAAAATAACAAAGTACGTGCAGTAGATGTTGATAGATTTATATAGAATTTCCCTTGGTTGGGGTATTTGAGAATTTACTGAAATAGAAGAATTAGGGTTTCATGATTTATGGAAAACTACCATTAAAATGCTAGTGGTGCAAGATTCTGTCTTGGGCGACTAAAATAAAGAATTAACATGCTTATGTTGATTGAACTTATATATACCTTCTGATTATTTGAAAATATGAAAGGACTGTGTGAATCCCGCAGATATAAAAGTTGATAGGGACTTCCTAATTACTTAAGTCCCAGCGTAAAAAAGAACGTAAAATATTTTACAGCCGAGTTGGTTCAGTGACTTTTGATCTGATCAGATATGGAAAGCCAACGAGAAATTCAAGATTTACCATTTTCATTAATGTATTCTGTATGAAAGTTACGAGAGAAGGCACCTGCTTTTGAATAATTTTGACATTTTGACCAAATAAAATACGGTAAACACAAATGTGCAATTTTTCTGTAGTTTTGATAGAAAATGGTTTGTTATTTTACATAAAAAACTAAACCAAATAATATTTCTGTTCGAAAGAACAATTTTTCATTTCATCCATTTAAAATTATATCATATTCTATTCCTCGGAATGAGCCAACAATATCTCTATTTTTTCGAATTATTCTTCACTAGAGCCCTTTGATAAATGTAAGAAAAATATTGATTCAGAATAAAGAATTCATGTCGAGATCACTAGGATTTTAATGGGGAAATGGAATTCAAGAGAAACCAGAATGAACATTAAATTTCTGTATTTCCGGAAGTGACGTAGTGTAGCATTCAAAAATCTAATAACGAAACTATTTATTATTATATTATAATATATCTGAAATGAACACTTCAATAATTTAAATCAACTACGTCGCATGTATTTTCGCATTATTTCGCCGTACGAAAATGTCCTGAACGTCTCTGAATGAAAACTGAAAATAAAGAGTTCTCGAATGAAATTTAAATATAATTTTGTGTCCCTCTATGAGAATGATGGCGATATACAATTCAAATTTAATTAATTTCCACCTGAAAGAAAGAAGTAATTTAAATATGTGACACCAGATTACCTGCCGCTTTCGATTCGTAAAGTAAGTTTTTTATTCCCTTGGGAGGATGCATGAATCTTGAGGAGAGGCACCGGAAGGGGTCAGTGAAAATCGCTCTGAGAGACATTTCACGTCATCATATATATCTGAATACGAAATATAGTTCGAATTATATCGAATCATTTATAGATTTTACCTCCATAGTTTCTTATAGAGTAAATATCCTATCTTATATCGCCAAACCCTCTTGAGGTGAGTTTTCCAACATATATTTATGAATCGTTCATCTTCATTGACTCAAATCGAGATCACATTCACATATCTAACTTTATAGGGTTTTTTTCTGGGGCCCGTCCATAGTTGATGGTCTCAAATTACCACTGACTACCTACAGTCGAGGTATATCCATTCCATTCTCCTACAATCGAGGAAGTACAAATTGATTTCGAATTGTGGAAGTTTCTACTACAGAGAAGTTACATTTATCTGAGGTTGCCATCCAATATGAACAAGGCCAGTATTCTCCATTTTGATTTCTAACACCTGCTACGTTATCCAACGTTATATTTATCTACGTATCAACCTACCAAAGTACCACACCAACCCTCTGAAATATCATAAATTTGAGTTAGATTTTGATAAGTCCTACCATTATTTTCAATAGATATAAGTAGTAACCTTCATTTCATTATAATAGTGATATTATATAAGTGTTTCTTTTCAACTTTCAAGAGAACATCGAGCATATTATTCACCTCACTGAATTTACGTAAAGTACGTATTATCGTATACAATAATTTCTCAGTTTTTTTGTAACATTCATTACGTAAGTGAGATTTTTTTTAAACTGAGTGGCGTTCAAATTTTAAATAAACAGGTCTTATTAACATCCACGATTCTATTGCTCTCCGGCGTACAGCAGCCAATGGCAGTGTACAAGTTATAGTGTGACACTAAAATGGCGCCCAACGTGGGGCCCGATTGATTTTGATTTTCACTTAAATTCCTTGAAAGTTGAAATTCTTGACTTTGAGAATTTTCGTATTAAAAATTTCATTTTTTTTACAAAATACATTGTGTGAATTTTTATTGGTAATTGATATCATTATTTAATTGCATATGTGATCCAAACTGAATATAAAATGTATTGGTGAGGTACATCAGGTAGAAAAACCATGCATAATTAATTGAAATTTAGATATAATATTTTACACAATTTTTTTTTGCGATATATTCCGATCTGAACAGATTGAAAATACAGATTTTCCATTTCTTTTTCATATCAGAGTGCATACACTCGCTTCGGTATTTATTTTGCGGGATATTCATTCTCGTAAATTCAATCCCTCATATGTACAGGCTGTCTATCGGGTGTTGACGTCAGATTAGTGTATCCAGTTTCAATTTTTTTAACGATTGTGATTGCGAGTATTCCCTATTATTTCATCTTCAATAGTAAATATACAGGCTGTTCTTATATTTAATTAACTAGTTCGATTGTTTTGATTTAATTAACTTTATTATGGATCATGAGATGAAGCTCAACCATTTACTCATTGGAGAACTAAATTATGAGTTAAGAATTCGAGGTGCCACATCAGAACGCGATCAGGATGTTAAACGAGAAATGCTGGGACGTTTATTGGATAAAGAACGACGTGGCCAAGTTCAGAATTTATTAGATCCTTCTTATGTTTTTGCAAACGAAAGGGATGACATTGAATACGCGTTGTTGTCGATTAGACAATTGATTAATGAATTCGAAGGTACAACTTCGGACTCGGTTTATAAACGAGTTAAGTCTCGGTTTGCTCATATAACAAGTCGGGTTCAGCGTATGCCAATAGATGCAGAGGTAAATGATCATGAACAGCGAGATTTCAAAAACAAATCCTACGCTACGTGCATAGAACTGGATGCAGAGTTGCATGATCGCGTCCTACCGTCGGTTGCAGCTGTATTACCAGATCCTAGCCAAGCTTCGACTAGCACCCAACAACCTATACTAAATGTACTTAATAGTCAATTGTCGCATTCATTTCGTTCAGTTCCAATTAGTGAGTGGAAAGAATATTTTGACGGAGATACCAAGAACTTACCACGCTTCTTGGAAAATGTCCAGGAGCTTATGCAAGCTCGACGCGTGAGCAAAGCAGAACTTTTCACTTCGGCGCGTGATTTATTCATAGGCAATGGTCATTATTGGTATAAGAGAAATAAAAATAAAGTCACTGATTGGGATTCTTTAGTTGCTGCCTTGAAGTCGGATTTTCCAAATGGGGATGAAGAATTATGGAAAAAAATTAAGAACCGGAGACAGCTTCCTACTGAAAAAATTCCAATTTATTTTTCCATAATGGACACTTTGTTCAATCGTTTGAGTAGACCCCCTGTGGAATTTACGCAAGTTGAATGGATCAGAAAACTTTTATTCCCTGAATACAAAAAAGCTATTGCTGTAGCCGAATTTGAGACAGTTGACGATTTGTATAAGGTAGTAAAAAGACTAGAAAATAACGATTTCTTAGAATTAGACGCTTCCTCTCGTAAAAATAGTAAGCAATCAGGTGCTCTTCTAGAACCAGAATTGTATGGTATTTATGACTCGAAAACATCTATATCGGATAAAAGTAGCCATGGAAAACAAAATCCATTTGATAGGCCTACTCCATCAGTTTCTGCCGTTGAGTCAGGCTCAACAAAACCAATCACTTGTTGGAATTGTTCTAAAAACGGTCATAGGTACAGTAGTTGTAAAGAAAAGCGCACGGGAAAATTCTGCTATCATTGTGGTTGCAAGGATGTGACTTGGTATACTTGCAAGAAGTGTTCGGGAAAAGGCAACCGAAGGTGAGGTGTTGTACCCTAACCTTACTTTTCAATATTTCGGGGTCTAAAATGAAAAGCAAAATTTTAGTTGGTAAGAAAACTGAAGTTAGTTCTCATTCATTATTGAAATCATGTTTTTTTTGATAAAGATTCGTGGAAAGTCTGGCTCAATCATGTTTCAGAATTCTATAAAAATACAATTCCTCGTCCATGTCAAGTTTCCCCGGTTTTAGTTAGAAAAGTTTCAGATAACAGACCTTATATTCGAGTGAAGTTGGTCAATCGAAGTGTTGTTGTATTGCTCGATTCCGGCTCTAACGTGTCAATTGTAGGTTTTAGAGGTATGACTCATCTCAGAGAATTGAACCTAGAGATAGCACCTTCTCGAACTAAATTTGTAAACACTGCTGATGGCAAAAAGCAAGAAGTTGTAGGAACTGTTTCTCTTCCGGTCATTATCGACAATGTCTTGCATTTACTCAATGCTCTAGTTATTCCGTCTTTAACACACGAATTTATATTTGGAGCTGATTTCTGTCAGCAATTCAAAGTTAAAGTTGATTTTCGAAATAACGTTTGAAATGTTTTTGGTTTAGACTCTTCACTTATAGAAGTGATATCTCCAACAAATATTGCAGAAATATCGGATGAAATCTCGGTTGATAAAGGTTTGGATCCGCAGCAAAGAGAAGCAGCTAATATGGTTGTCGAATTATTCGATGTACTTCGTAGCGACGAAAGGTTAGGGCGAACAGACAAAATTTTTATGAATATAGACACAGGAGATACGAAACCATTTCGACATAAACAATACCCTATGTCGCCGTACATGTTGAAAATTCTTATTTCTGAATTAGACAATATGTTGAAACTGGGAGTAGTGGAGCAATCCATGAGCCCGTGGTGTAGCCCTGTATTGCTAGTCAAAAAGGCTTCAGGAGAGCATCGATTCTGTTTCGATGGACGTAGGTTGAACGCTGTTACTAAACACGATTCCTACCCTCTGCCACGTATTGACAGAATATTTTCTAGTTTAACTCATGCTAAGTTCATATCGAGTATTGATCTTCGTCATTCGTTTTGGAAAATACCGTTAGATGCGGAATCCAAAGAAAAGACTGCCTTTAGTGTGGCTGGTCGAGGATTATTCCATTTTAACGTAATGCCGTTTGGGCTTTCCAATAGTGCTCAAGTAAAACAACGTTTGGTAGACGTACTGTTCGGTCCCGAATTTGAGCCTAACATTTTCGCGTATCTTGACGATATCGTGATAGTCACGAATAGTTTCGAAGAACATGTCCGTTTACTGAAAATTGTAGTTTCGCGCTTGAAAGAGGCTAACTTGACTATTAATCTTAGCAAATGCAAATTCTTCAAAAGGTCGTTGAAGTACTTAGGTTTCGTTATTGACGAAAATGGACTTCGGACAGATCCTGAAAAAAATTCATGTATGGTAAATTTCGCTGAACCGAAAACTAGTACCGAAATGAAGCGTTTCATCGGCCTCTGTTCTTGGTATCGACGTTTTATCAAAAATTTCAGTACTCGCATATCACCAATCAGTGACCTTTTAAAGGGGAAAAGGAAGCGCCAATCTATCATCTGGACGCCAGCAGCTGCTAATGCATTTAGGTGCATTAAAGGAGCTTTAATTTCATCCCCTATATTATCGTCTCCGAATTTTGAGCTTCCGTTCACAATTCAGTGTGATGCGTCGGATACCGAATTGGTGGAGTGCTTACGCAGGAACATGAGGGCGAAGAAAAAGTTATTGCGTACGCGAGCAGATCTCTTTCACGAGCCGAGCGCAATTATTCGGTTAAAGAACGGGAATTGCTGAGCTCAATTTTTTGTCTGGAAAAATTTCGACCGTTTGTTGAAGGTGTTAAGTTCACGGTTATAACGGACCACTATTCTTTGCTCTGGCTCAATAAATTGGAAAACCAAACAGGTAAACTAGCTAGGTGGGCCGTGAGACTGCGACAGTTTACGTTCGACTTACAACATAGGAAAGGTAAACATAATGTTGTTCCAGATTTTTTATCCCGTCTATCGAATGATGAACCTCCAGAGTGTAGTCTCATTCAAATAAACATTCAAGAGAATGACGAGTGGTATCGAAAGATGTTGGAGAAAGTCCGTCAAACACCTATTCAATATCCTCAATGGAAAGTTCAGGATGCGATTCTTTACAAGCATGCACCAACTAATTCTCCTGTTACTACTAACTTGAGTGAATGGAAAATGGTTGTTCCAAAGTCACAACGTAGTGATGTAATTCTTAGTTGTCATGATCCGCCTACCTCTGGCCACTTTGGTTTTTAAGACATAAGACATTTAGTCGTGTGCAAGAACACTACTACTGGCCGAAAATGAGGAAAAGGAAACACTTATTTGTTGGTAGTTGGTGATTGGTTCAGCGACATTCTTAAATACGTTCGTCGCTGCAAAACTTGCGGTGCGCAGAAAATATTCAACCAGCAAGGTTTGGGACTTATGGGAGATGAAAACAATGTTGAGTTTCCGTGGCAAGTGATTGCTGTTGATCTCGTTGGTCCTTTTCCCCGATCTTCGAAAGGAAACACTTATTTGTTGGTAGTTGGTGATTGGTTCAGCAAATATACACTCATTCACCCATTGCGTCAAGCCACCGCAAATTCAATAGTGAGATTTTTAGAAAATGAGGTGTTTCTGAAATTCGGTGTGCCACAGTTCATTTTATGCGACAACGGTACTCAGTTTGCAGGTCGTGTCCTGAAACCACTAACTACCAGCTATAACGTTCAAAAGATCTGGTTCACCGCCCTATATTCTGCGCAGTGTAATTTTGTAGAGCGAAACAATCATACTGTAGGAACAACTATTGGGTGTTATATAGAAGGACTTCAACATCATACCGCTTGGGATAAAGAAATTTCAAAAATTGCACATGCTATAAACACAGCAAGGCATGAGGTTACGGGGTATTCTCCTGCATTCTTAAATTTTGGCCGACACGTTCCACTCAGTGGAAATTACTATGGTCGAGTAGAGTCGACAGCGGATATAGAGTTGACGCCTGGTGACAGGGGTACATACGCGTCAGAACTAACTCACCTCACTGAGATTTTCGCACAAGTTAGGGGAAGGCTTCATCAGGCCTATCAACGAAACGTTCACTCTTACAATTTTCGAAGGAGACAATTTCACTTCAATATCGGTGATAAGGTTTGGCGTCGAAATAAACTACAGTCCGATGCTGCAAGAAAAATTTCAGCTAAGTTAGCCCCCAGATACGTCCTTTGTACTGTGCGCAAAAAAGCGTCTAATGTTTGTTATTTCCTTAACTCTGCTGATGGTTCGGATTGCGGAAAGTGGCATATCAAAGATATGAAGCCATATTATGGTTCGAACTCGGACGTCTCTTTTGGTTACACAACCAAATTCTGAATTAATTTCAACAAAATCACTGTTAAGCAGGATTTGATTATGAATTTTAGTCATTAGTTTTCCCTAGCATAGTTTTATAGTACGTAAGATAAATTAGAATTAGATAGGCTTCGAATAATATATCACAGACTAGTTTGAGATTGCTCAAAATATTTCTATCTGAACATCCTAGTTTGATTTCCCGATTATGACAATCGCCCAAACAATGACTTACCGATTATGACTCCTAAAAATAGGCGTATAGCACGCGTAGATGCCTAACATCACACATCACGTTTAGAAAATATTTTCCTTGAAAATATTTTATTTTCGGAGGGGGGTAGTGTAGCATTCAAAAATCTAATAACGAAACTATTTATTATTATATTATAATACTTCTGAAATGAACACTTAAATAAATTAAATCAACTACGTCGCATGTATTTTCGCATTATTTCGCCGTACGAAAATGTCCTGAACGTGTCTGAATGAAAACTGAAAATAAAGAGTTCTCGAATGAAATTTAAATCTGTAATTGTTGGATATGGATGTGATTTCTACTCTCGATATAATTTTGTGTCCCTCTATGAGAATGATGGCGATATACAATTCAAATTTAATTAATTTCCACCTTAAAGAAAGAAGTAATTTAAATATGTGACACCAGATGACCTGCCGCTTTCGATTCGTAAAGTTAGTTTTTTATTCCCTTGGGAGGATGCATGAATCTTGAGGAGAGGCACCGGAAGGGGTCAGTGAAAATTTGTCGCTCTGAGAGACATTTCACGTTATCATATATATCTGAATACGAAATATCGTTCGAATTATATCGAATCATTTATATATTTTACCTCCATAGTTTCTTATAGAATAAATATCCTATCGTATATCGCCAAACCCTCTTGAGGTGAGTTTTCCAACATATATTTATGAATCGTTCATCTTGATTGACTCAAATCGAGATCACATTCACATATCTAACTTTATAGGGTTTTTTTCTGGGGCCCGTCCATAGTTGATGGTCTCAAATTACCAGTGACTACCTACAGTCGAGGTATATCCATTCCATTCTCCTACAATCGAGGATGTACAAATTGATTTCGAATTGTGGAAGTTTCTACTACGGAGAAGTTACACTTATCTGAGGTTGCCATCTAATATGAACAAGGCCAGTATACTCCATTTTGATTTCTAACACCTGCTACGTTATCCAACCTTATATTTATCTACGTATCAACCTACCAAAGTACCACACCAACCCTCTGAAATATCATAAATTTGAGTTAGATTTTGATAAGTCCTACCATTGTTTTGAATAGATATAAGTAGTAACCTTCATTTTATTATAATAGTGATATTATATAAGTGTTTCTTTTCAACTTTCAAGAGAACATCGAGCATATTATTCACCTCACTGAATATACGTAAAGTACGTATTATCGTATACAATAATTTCTCAGTTTTTTTGTAACATTCATTACGTAAGTGAGATTTTTTTTTAAACTGAGGGCGTCCAAATTTTAAATAAACAGGTCTTATTAACATCCACGATTCTATTGCTCTCCGGCGTACAGCAGCCAATGGCAGTGTACAAGTTTTAGTGAGATAGTAGTTGCGATAAGACATAAATTTTTGTTCAACATGCAATGTCTATTTCATAAAATTGGTATAATTGGAAAATGTCACTCAGCTTGTGGAGTGTATAACAGTCAATTCATAAACTTGGTGAAAAAATTCAAAGTCAGTCTCTATGTGAAATTAATTCACCATCGAAAAAATTCACACTTTCGCCGCTGCCGAAAGTATCGGATTTGGGTAATGGAAAGGGTCCCTTGCTGGGAGGTTTCTATAACAGTAAAGTCAAAGAAGCCGAAAAAAGATTTTAGAGAGCATGGCACTATGTATAAAGTAATCACCATTAAGAAATTTTACCTTCATAACTATCGAACACTAGCGTTAGTTCCTCGACATTCATGTTTCTTCCTTCAAAATTACATAAAATTCTGAATCATATAGAAACAGTATCGTCGAACTGTTTTTAATTTTACTACTTAATTATTCCTCGATAATCAATAGAACCTATTCATACGGTTCGAAAAAAATTCCCAAAATTGTAACGTTTTCATGAAATAATCTAGTTGATACTCTGAAAATATTGCGCATGTTTAGAGTAATTTTTTTTTCTATGAGGATATGTGAATTATCAGCACCTCATCTTGTTTCAACAAAACATAGATAGGTTTCTAACTCTTCTATTTTCGGATTCGTGGTATTTTATGTACTACCCCTTTCAAGCAAAATATTGTCAAATCAATGCTAAATATCCAAATTTGAAGCCATGTACCTCAAAAACTAGATACATAAAAATGCATTATTGTGATAAGAGTGAGAAATCACATCAAAAAATTTAGAAGATTTGACTGTATGCTAATTCATTCCTTAAGAATAAGCAGAGTCCTTTGAATCTTTGATATTTAATCATAACAGAAATCAACAACGTATCTAGGATAGTCGCAAGAACTACAAATGTATTAATGTATTCATTCTTACACAAGACCCAAAAACGCGTCGTGCATACAGCACAATTTTTTGAGCAGGGGAGCAGGGATAATAGTTCACCTTTATGAAAGAAATTTGTTTTGACTTGCTATATATATATATATATATATATATATATATATATATATATATATATATATATATATATATATATATATATATATATATATATATATATATATATATATATATATATATATATATATATATATATATTTCATAAAGGTGACAAAACATATCCTGGAATTATCATATATTAGGATAATATCAAATGTTATGAAAATATATCAATATATATAAACTATAGCATTATCAGCCAATGACATGAATGTACCAACGAGTAGTTCAGAGACTTTCTCCTCAGTAAATCCAATGTACGGACCTTACTCAAGTAACACTGAATGTTATTCATTCATAGTTTTTTTTTGTGTGAAGTGATAAACGTTCGAATATTGCTGTGAAAATAAATGATATAATTGTCAGCTAATTGATATAAAATTAGACTATATAATTAATAATATTCTGAGCGGTATGAACTTAACTTATGGCTCTACCTGATTGTTTCTCTCGGGAAGAAACCTACGAAGAATATTACAAGATTTGATGACTGTTATCTTTTGTAATTGTTCAAATAAATTTTCCTTCTGACCTAAAATTTCAATATTTATGTGAAGATTCCTGAGAATAAACACTTGTTGTAGAAATAATAATCTGTAGAATAACTTTCTTTTTTCATTTTCCACATTAGTTTAATCTCGGCGGCGAGCATCATATATTTAAAAATTTTGCTACTGTATTTATTTTATATGTTATGTGTGTCGGGTATAGCAATATAAATTATATATGTTATTCGATTAGGTATATCCGTAAGAATGATATCTGGACTATGTGATTTACAGCTCTGATGCAAATAATTGTTTTATCAAAATATAGTTAATATTTTTCGTTTTCACAAATAATCTCAGTTTCATGTAATGTAGGCGTTCTCTGTTTATCATGATAATGGGAACGTAGAAGAAAAAACTGTGCACTATGAAGATTGTTCAAATCTGTTAGTCAACGGCCTCCTAGATGTCTAGGCAGTGTAACTCTTCGAATTGGTGACTTGGGTTGTTGCTTATTGTATTTACAAAGCATTTTCCTCGTTTTACATTGTTATTCATTGAGATCAGTTTTAAAAGGTTTAATAATTCCAAAAGAAGATAAAAGAAGTGGAACTGAATAGGAGTTGATAGCTCTGAAGAGGTGTTTACTAGTTAAATGACTCTTGATGATAATTCTAAGTCTGTTATGATATAAACTTCTAATATTTTCTTTAACAAATCACAGGTGATCTTTCCGTTTACAATAGAAAGATTTTTACATTTAGGAATCCCCAATTTCATAGGCATACCATTGGAATAGTTGAAAATAATCTCTAGTAGCCTTTTCAATTGAGATCTAGTTCCTGCATATAATTTAATATCGTCCAAATAAATTAAGTGGGTGGAATTCAACTGATAGACTCTTTAATTTGAAGCCGAAAGTTGTAGCATTTAATTCATAAGATAATGGATTAAGGCAAAGACAAAACCAAAGGCCACTTGAAGAATCTCATTGAAAAATGCCTATTTTGATTGGAATGACTTCAGATGTTTTCGATTGTTTTGAAATATTCAAATGAAGATTGGTTCTCCAATTTTTCATCACAAATTCAAGAAAAAGACGAAGTGCCTTATCAATTCTATAAATTACCAATGTTTCTTGAAGCCATGAATGAGGAGAACTATCGAAAGCTTTTGGTAATCAATAAAAGTATTTTCTTCTCCGTTTGAGCTTGATTCAAAGCAACAGAAACAATTACAAGCTGCTCTTTAGTACCAAGGGGCTTTTTCCTACATCCTTCTTGTTGTCAGGAAAGAATGGTATAATTCTCAAAATGTGCATAAATTTTTCAAGAGATACATGCAGTTGAAATTTTATATCTTGTTAGAAGGCAAGTAATTGGTCTTTATTGAGATGGATCATTCGTTTTAGCACTTTTCGATTTTAAAAAATTAATTCCTTGTGTGAAAAATAAAGGAGATGAACTGTGAATTTCTTATGAGAATATTGCAGTTTAAAACATATATGAGCATTTTGACGAGTATTTGTTTGATCTCTAAAGTATTAGAGTATAGAAAGTTATTGAATTTAGAATTAGACGTTTTAAAAGTCATGAAATTATTTATGAACATTCTGTAAGGTAATGTTAAAATTCATGTGAAAAATTTAGCTAAGTCTACTATCATATTAAATTAATATTCATTTCTATAATTTACTAAATTTAGTTATGTGAAATATCATAAACATTATCTAATTATAATATATCATAATTTATAGAATTAAGCATAAGTTGAGTATGCATGAAATTCATGAATTAATTAATCATATCTAGATATGCCCATTAAATTATCACCGTTTTTAAATACATTAGTGTTCAATTGATTCAATTTCATTTTCCAAGAGAAGCCTAAAACACATGTTCGTCTACGTTACTGACTACAAAATTTAGACGTATAACGTAAACATTTTATCTGAGATGAGGACAGCAATATTTGCAAGCAACAAAAAGACTTATAGTTTGGTAGTTGAGTTCTTCCTGGACCTTTCTATGATTGTTTCAAAGAAAGTTCCGGCAATAAATTGGTGCCTTCTTCAAGACAAAATCATAGAAACTACATTTATTTTTGAATTTCCCCACGTAGCACATTACTAATGGATTTGCATAATTAATGAGCTTATATCACTCTCCTCTCTACCAAATAGACTATACCTGAGTATTATAATCTTCTAGTTGAAACGCAGGTCAAACAACATTCTGTCTGCAAAACGTACCTGTGAATTGCTAACCAGGAATATTTTTTTTATATTGTACACAATTTTGCTGACTATTTTGTATATGTTATATATGTATTGATATCATCATCATTTTGAATATTCAATTCATGAAAAAAAAATTTTCCTCAATCAGTTTCAGTAATAAATCGAAAATAATTTACTTCTTACAAGAATGTGTACAATTTAAAATAATCATTCCTTGTTCTCGATACATAGGATCGTTTTATTGGTAAAATTTTGTCGGGACAGCAAATCTACTGAAGGATTATAATCTTCAGGTATTCCGTTGGCAATTAACTGCCAATGTCTACGCCGAATCTGTATAATCACCTAGATCACGAATTATGTAATAAGTTATGGAATACATAATATAATAATGCCTGACGATCTGGACGTAGTTAATGTCCGAAATAAATTATGAATCTCATGCAACCGATCCTAAGGTAACTCCTTGTATCTCAAAAGATATTTTTAATGAATGATATAAAAAATATATACAGGTTGCTTCAACGAAAACTAAACAGATGCTATATCTACCAAGATATTCATTTCTGATCGAAACGAAAATTCAGGTCAATTTTTGTTTAAAGGGGGACACCTTTCGGGGTCAAAACTTGCCTGAAATATCAACCCCCTAAGCGGGGGTTGCAATCCTTGAATATTTTGAATATGGAAGATAAGTCGAGTGATGACTCAAAAGTAAGGTGGAATCTTTGTCTACATTGCTTTGAACGAAATGTTTTTTTAATTGAAAACTGTAAAATATATAGGGTGAGCAACTGAAAGATAGGGAAGACTATTTCCCTGAGACAATACAAGTTTCAGTGAAATAAAATGGAACAGATGCATGCTGATCAGTCATCATCAAGTACCATCCTTATCTCGAATTTCAACCCCTAGAGCAGGGGTGACTTCACTTGAAAATTTGGACGATGGTAGATGGCTCGAGTGATTCCTCGAAAGAGAGGTATTATCTTTGTCTGCATCCCCGTGAACAAATTTTCATTTTTGATTGAAAACTGTAGAAGATACAGAGTGAACTACTGAAAAAAAGAGGAGACTATCTATCGCCCTGAGCTATTCAAGTATTAGTGCGAAAAACAATGGAACATATTATTTCCAGATCAAAGGCTGTCCTCTTCCGAAACACCATTCACATCTCAAATTTCAAAGCCTAGAGCAGGGGTGACCACCTTGTGTTATTTTTAAAGCAGAAGATAGGTCCAGTTATATCCTTCGATAGTATTCTCTATTTTTTAGTGGCTCACTCTGTATCTTCTACAGTTTTCAGTCAAAAATGAAAATTCCTTCACGGGAATGCAGACAAAGATAATACCTTTCTTTCGAGTTGTCACTCGACCCATCTACCCTTTTCCAAATTTTCAAGGGTGGTCACCCCTGCTCTAGGGGTTGAAATTCAAGATAGGGATGGTACTTGATGATGACTGCTATTTATCAACATGGATCTGTTCCATTTTACTTCACTGAAACTTGAATAGTCTCAGGGAAATATTCTTCCCTATATTTCAGTGCTCATGTATCTTTTACAGTTTGCAATTATAAATATAAATTCGTTCAAGAAAATGTAGACAAAGATCAGTAGACCCATCTTCCTATTTTATTAACAAGGATTGCAACCCCTGCTTTTGATATTTCAGTTTTGTTTCCCAAAAGGTGAAAAACAAAAATTGACTTGCGTTTTGAATAGATAATATCTTGGTAGATATAGCCTCTGTTTACTTTTCGTTGAAGCGCCCTGTATGTGTTGAAAGGCTGGTATAGGAATATAAAATATTGCTGTCGAGAGAAGAAGTATATTTTATGAGTTTTATGAATCAACGAATATTCGAAGGGAAACGATTTTCGATATATATTTGAGAGCTGTCATCTTACAGAGGGAAAAAAATCCAAGAGAAGCAAGGATTCCTTTACGGCTTTCTGTGACTATTTGTCGAGAAATAAAAACTGGCTTCTAGAACACTTTTTCAAAAATGTCATAAAACCGCTGTTTTTCAGTTATTCACTTTTTCATGAAGTATAGCATTTTGAGAAACGTACATAAGCAATAAATACAGCGAAAACAAATAAAGTAATTCTCAACGGTTCTACCGATATAGCTATCTCGAATTTGAGGTCATAATGTAAAAAGAAAACAATTTTTGGTGAATCTCCTTAGAACCTAGAAAGTTAACATTTTTCTGTGTGAGCATTCAATATCATGAAGTTTTTAGTTTATGAAGAACAACGTCAAAAACCTTTGAGTATTTTCGTTCTGTAACCAAATTTTATATTCGTCATTAACATGATTCATCAAAATAGTATAAAATATATTATATGGCTCATTTATTAAAAGCAGAAAATTTCTCTTTTCATTTGAAACATTCTGAGTACTATGAGATATACTAAAAGCCCACTCGTTTGATTTTGTGATTCCTAAATATCTAATAATACGAAAACAAAATTTTACTGTCGTCACCTCATTGGTGAAACAAGAAAATTGAATGTAGTCAAATAGTCAATACTAATGAACATGAGGATTTTAATCAAACCAAGTAACACAAAAATTTTCTGAATGTTAAGTGCCAAAAGTCTTTCCAAGAGACGTATAAGATGCAACTTTCCAATTTCAAAGCGAAATCTAATTGTGAAAAATGAAATAAATCTAGACGAAATTTTTTGAAGATTACGGGATGAATTACTTTTACAAATTAATCGAATGGTGTCGCAAAATATCTTCCGAAATTCATTCCTATTCAAAAATAAATGTCTGTCCTACATTGAAATAATATTTATATGATTGTCTCTAAAAGTTCAATGTATACTACCAGTATTGGTTCATGTTTGTTAGATACGACGATATCTGTTAATGACCTATAAATTAGAATAGCCTTGAGGGTATTGTAGTTTTAGCTTATACCAAGTTTGGGAATTTTAGCTCCTTTGTTATATTTGAGTATCCTATTGTTTGGCACGAATTCAACTACAGTATTATAATTCTACTCGTTAGATGAAAACTGTGAAAAATAAATATACTTCTTGTGAAAATATATAGGTTATCTCATTGGACCTGCAATGATGCCTAGAGAAATAAATGAAATAGACAAAATTTCTCTTTTTCTAATATAAAAATATTATCATAAACAAAGTATCATCATTTTTCAAATTTCATCACGTGATCTCGTCAACTATATACTCAATATGAATATTAACGTCGGATGACTAGTATAAAGGTTTCCATTAAATTTCGTGTGGAAACTCTCGAAAGAATTGATTGTTCTTTGCCTATAATTCGAAATTTCTGACAGTCACAGGGCACTTAGAGTTAATATAAATTTCTTATAGGTGATCTCTCAGTTGATGAATTTGAATTTGAATACACGAGCGCGCTCATGTCTTGTTTTGGTACTAATAATTCCAATTTGTCAGCTGACCTTCGTTCATCCAACTGACGTCTTGTATTGTTCAAAGTATTATGCTAGTTTGGTTCTGATGAAATTTCAACCGGAAGAAAATCACAAAATTACCTTCGACTTTAATGTTCATCTGAACAGCTAACCTATAAACAAGCGCAGGCTGACGTTTTTCCATTTCAATATTATGTCAATTGATAAACTACCAAGGAAGTGAAGATATGGAAATCTATAAACTAGATTATAATTGCATTAATTTCAATATATCGGCGGAAAGATTAGCAGAATAAAATGGAAATAGAAACTCGGCTATTCATTATTTAGTGAATTCGCACAAATATCATCCCTTCAAAATTGATGAACTATGACCTACGGACTTCAAGCGAAGATTGGATTTCTTCACTTTTAAGAGAATAATAAACACTGATGAACTTAATAGGGGCAAAAATATTTAGCGGAGCCCCAAGACAAAATTCCATAAAAGCAGTATATGGTTTGATGTGTTTTGTATAAAAGACGATTAATAGCATGTTCTTTTTTTTTATGAAACTTCACGCTACCCTCTATTTTCGTAAATTACTTAGAATATATCCATCGTTGAATGTCAAAAGATGTGGTCTAGCAAGATGCAGCTCTAACACACAATGCATACATTTGTCGAATTTCTTCATCGCCGCTTTGAAAATAAACTGATTGGCTTCACCGCTCCAGTAAGGTGGCCAGCACTCTAGATTTTTTTCAGAGGATATATTAAAGACTCGATTCATGTTACAATACCATCTGGCATACAAATTTTCTGAACAAGGATTGGGGAGATATGTAGCCTCATCGCTGAAAGCGTTATAAAAAGTATTTTGTGTAGTGTGTCAATGCAGTATGGTGACCTCTTCGAAAATTCTTCACACAACAGGTCATTAAATTAAAACAGAAAATAGCTTCTATTCAGTTATGGAAGGTAATTCTTACTGTTATTTAATTTCCCAATTCATATTTTGATTTGATTTTGTTGATGCACTATAATTGAACTATAATTTTCCATTTTCCCGAATCATCTTAATAAACTATAACAGGTTCATAAGGTTTATTGAACAAAATTAGGTGAATGTTCAGTTGTTTCATATCTTCATCAAATTGAATGATAATACTGAAAAAATTGATAAACTAAGATAAAAAATAATAAATTGGGTGCACTATTTGAAAATTGACAAGTTTTCTCAATAAAAGCTTACTGCATGGCGACAATTTTCTTGGTATTCGTCAAAAACGAACAATATGTCAGCGCAATTTTTAGCAGAATATGAAATATTCGTGACTAATGTAATTGATGTAAATGTTAACAAGCAATATCCGTATTGATTTTCCTGATGAATTTCTGTCTTTTCGATCATATCGCAGACAGTTATTGAAATTAGAAGAAGAAAGATGTTAAAAATTGTCAATGTGATAAATGATAAAGTAATATATTGGTTTCACTGAAATCTTTCTTCACTTTTTGAACTTCATTCAAAACTATACCATAACAGAACAATATTATGAGGTGTCAGACTCATTTGATACTTACAATAATTTTTTTTGTTGCTTTTCTAATTTTTAAAATGATGAAGCTATGATCTATATCTTAAAATGTTAGGCATCCCTATTTTGAAGAATTTATTTTTGTAACCCTTCAAGGAGATTCTTATTCGTAAGAAAATTCATAGAAATTATTGAAAGTATAAGAAACATCATACCCATGATCTCAAATGAGAAGAGAAATTGATATTTTAATTGCAGAAATTTGTTCGAGCGAATATTTTCCTCTGTTTATTACTCCATTCTTTAGGTCAGATGAGTAATTGATATAACGAAATAAGCTAGAAATCCATTTTACTTTTAAATAAAATTATTTATTCATATTTATTTTATATATACAATATTTACAATGAATTTAATATGGAGCTGAATGCTTCAGTCAGAATATTTTCTATATTTGTTCAAAGTTAATAAAATTACATAAAAAATTGAAATTAATACTTTACAAAATACATTTACAAATACATCCAAATACATTCACAAACTTGGTTTTTTAAATATCGTTAAAAATTCTTTGAAATTTTTCAAGATTAGAAAATGCTGCAACTTGATCTTGTCATCGAATTGTAATACAACAGCTTTCTTTTTGCTAAAAAACTTGAAGCCGTTGAGTTCTTCTTCGTCTCCCAGAGGACAATATTGAAATTCGTTCTTGAATCCCGGAAATTCTTCTACTTCGTCCAATTTTATCATGAAACTATATCGTTCCAGGCAGTCCACAAAGCCAAAATTGAAGCCTAAATAATATAGTTTACAACTGATTAAATTGGCCCTCCAGATTATTTTGAACCGATATCCGAAGGCTGACATTATGACGAAACCGTCTTCATAAACCGATGACCTTCGACTCGTGTAAATATAATTCTGAGATGCAGACTTCCTGATGCATTCTGGGTGTTTCATTTTGTAATGATCCTCGACATCGTTATAGTGGAAAACGTCAACACAACTGGAAAAACTAGTGCAGCATGTGAATCCATATGCACAGTCTTCCTTGTGCTCATCCATTTCTTCCTTGGGAAGCACCTCCCCACATCCGTAATGATAAGACGGACACGGAAGGTGAATTCCGGTCTTTCTAGCACCGAAAAAAGTTTTTCTTTCGGTGATCTTTTTCGCCACGCACTTTCCACAAGTGAAATAGTCTCCTATCTTCGTGGTGTAAATTGAAGTCCCGAAAAAATGCTCTTGGCATTCGGAACATTTAATAATCGTATTGTACAATTCTCTGAGGAAGGAAGCCATTTCTGAAACAAAAACACTTTTATTAGGAAATTTATTAATTTGGTTTTTCATTTTATAGAATTTTCGATAAAATTCACTATTCTATGATTAATATTTATTTATAGAGAAAGAAATGTATTCATAAAATTATACTCGATAAAAAGGAAATGTGAAGAAATCCTTATGTTTTATGATTAATCATTTCAATTTTATTTTAAAAAAAGACTTGCTTTTACGATATGAGCACGTGGCCTCCAGCCTGAGTATAGAATTTAGAATAATTGTTTTTATAGTATTTGATATCAGTTAGACATCTTGACCTAATAATGAAAGTTGAGAAGTTTTTCTTATTTTGCTGATTTCAAGAATGTATAATTAACAACTAATTACTTTCCTGACATAATTTTGTTAAGTTTTCATATCAAAGGAAAATGATAAATTTTTAAACAAAATATTTTTTGGTGATATTTGAAAGAAACGCTACTCCGAAAACATTTCGTTAATTAAATGTATGCAATAGAATTTCATTATTTATAGTTATCAAATGACATCGAAATTTATTAGAATTTCCAATTTCAGGAGGCTACGCGGTCGTATCAAACAACAATAAATTTAGAAACAGAAAGAAACTTACCAGTTTAGAAGTTGCAGAAATCACAAAAATTTTAACTTGGCAGAACAGAAATTCACCTTCAAATGAAGAGGTCAACTGTCGAAGCGGAACTAAATGTTTTAGTTTGTGAAACATATTTAAATGCTTTCAATAACCCAATCCCAAATGATATTCAAATAGTACAAACAAATCATACTTCCCAAATTATGGTTAAGCTTAAGATATAATACCTTCAACAGTTTACCTGCTATTATTGGAATTCACAGGACATTATCAGATATCCACTTAAATATTGTATTTGCTCTTGCAGATAATATCTCCGGTTCATTCTTGGAAAATAATAATTAAGAGAAATAAGTACATTGAATGATGTGCAAATCGATATCTTTTTTTCGTGTTCATTTCTTCTCAGTATTCAGTTAATTACTAATTTGATATCGAGTTATCAAAACATTGGTTGTCAATTTCAAATAGAATATAATTCAAGCAGGATATTTCTTCAATAAGTGTTGAGCGTTTTGGTTCTAAGCTTCATCTGCACTTGTGAATAGTTTTTGAGAAATATTTAATGAACCTGAAAATATGATTTCCAGTAAAAATATACAGTCATTGAATCATTTCTGAACATTTTTAGGGTTACAAACAGTCCGCATAATTAGTGAAAGAAAATGGCTTTCATTGAAATTTTTAGAGAACTTGAAATGTTGTAATTTTTCTGTTTCTTAATTGGTTCGATGAATTTTCAATGAAGTCATGTGATTATTTATGGAGGTACGTAAATTCTCCATTACAGGTTTTTAATGAAACGCTGGAGTTACTGCTTATATAAAAGGAATGAGTAGCTAACCATTTTGCTGCTCGCAGAACTCAAGAATGGCTTAACTATATTCGTTGAATCCCGAAAGAGACTCTTATGAAGATAAACACTGAAAAAAATTAAATAGTAAAAATCTATTTCTCTACATAGGAGTTGAACGTTTCATGGGCATTATAACGGTTACGAAATCGAAGAGATGAAATTTTGTAATCAAAATTCTAATTATGGAGAGAGAAATATGAGCATCAGTGTTTTTGTGAGAAACTTTCCTAATGATGGGAAAAAGGCATAGAAATGATTGAATGAGATTTCTCTCCGTTCTAAAAGTTAAGATGAAAATATTATATGTACGATCTTGGTTATGAAGAAGAAGAAGATACTATTCCAGAATTATTCGGAAGAATCCTTAAAACTACTAAATAACAATTTAATTGTTGGATTATTTATAATGTTATTGATTTTCACAGCTTCAAAGTTGGATTATTTATAATGTTATTGAATATTATATATATATATATATATATATATATATATATATATATATATATATATATATAGAGTTATATATATATATATATATATATATATATATATATATATATATATATATATATATATATATATATATATATATATATATATATATATATATATATATATATATATATATATATATATATATATATATATATATATATATATATATATATATATATATATATATATATATATCACAAAGGGTTTAAATTTTTTGTAAAAATAATTATTTGAGGTGCGTGAAAGGGGTTGGTATGTTGTATATAATTACCACGTTTTGGAGTTGATATAAAAAAGTAAATTTGAGATCTTAATCACAGGGTCCAATAGTACCAAATAAAGGCTAAAAGGTTTCTATGGGATTTCACACAGTTTTGAAGATCGAGACGAACGTATTGTAGTTGAGAATTTGGTAACCATGTTAAATATTGTTTTTACAAATTTTGGAATAACCAAATTAACTCAGTTTTGAATTGGTAAAAGTTTAGTTTGAATTCCAGATCTTAATTACAAATTAGAAAAATAACAAAGTACGTGCAGTAGATGTTGATAGATTTATATAGAATTTCCCTTGGTTGGGGTATTTGAGAATTTACCGAAATAGAAGAATTAGGGTTTCATGATTTATGGAAAACTACCATTAAAATGCTAGTAGTGCAAGATTCTGTCTTGGGCGACTAAAATAAAGAATTAACATGCTTATGTTGATTGAACTTATATAAACCTTCTCATTCTTTGAAAATATGAAAGGACTGTGTGAATCCCGTAGATAAGAAAGTTGATAGGGACTTCCTAATTACTTAAGTCCCAGCGTAAAAAAGAACGTAAAATATTTTACAGCCGAGTTGGTTCAGTGATTTTTGATCTGATCAGATATGGAAAGCCAACGAGAAATTCAAGATTTACCATTTTCATTAACGTATTCTGTATGAAATTTACGAGAGAAGGCACCTGCTTTTGAATAATTTTGACATTTTGACCAAGTAAATTACGGTAAACACAAATGTGCAATTTTTCTGTAGTTTTGATAGAAAAAGGTTTGTTATTTTACAAAAAAAAAGTTAATATAATATTTCGAATCCAATTATATTTTCGTTCAAGAGAACAATTTTCCATTTCATCCATCAAAAATTATATCATATTCTATTCCTCTGAATGACTCAACAATATCCCTATTTTTCCGGATTATTCTTCACTAGAGCCCTTTGATAAATGAAAGAAAAATATTGATTCAGAATAAAGAATTCATGTCGAGATCACTAGGAATTCAATGGGGAAATGGAATTCAAGAGAAACCAGAATGAACGTTAAATTCCTGTATTTCCGGAAGTGACGTAGTTGCGATAAGACATATATTTTCTTCGACTATTTCATAAAATTGTTATAATTGGAAAATGTCACTTAGCTTGTTGAGTGTATAACAGTCAATTCATAAACTTGATGAAAAATTTCAAAGTCTGTCACTATGTGAAATTAATTCACCATCGAAAAAATTCACACTTTCGCGGCTACCGATTTGGGTAATGGAAAGAGTCCCTAGCTGGGAGGTTTCTATAACAGTAAAGTCAAAGAAGCCGAAAAAAGTTTTTAGAGAGCATGGCACTATGTATAAAGTAATCACCATTAAGAAATTTTACCTTCATAACTATCGAACACTAGCGTTAGTTCGGCGACATTCATGTTTCTTCCTTTAACATTACATAAAATTCTGAATCATATAAAAACAGTATCCTCGAACTGTTTTTAATTATACTACGTAATTATTCTTCGATAATCAATAGAATCTTTTCATACGGTTCGAAAAAAATTTCCCAAAATTGTAACGTTTTCAAGAAATAATCTAGTTGATACTCTGAAAAAAATTGCGCATGTTTTGAGTAATTTTATTTCTATGAGGATATGTGAATTATCAGCACCTCAGCTTGTTTCAGCAAAATATAGATAGGTTTCTAACTCTTCTATTTTCGGATTCGTCGTATTTTATGTACTACCCTTTTCAAGCTTATCATTGATATACAATCTGCATGTCTACTTTTATCATTCGTTTATAACGTAGGAGGTACGAATAAAGATGAGGTTACTCAAGGTTTTGATCTTCCACCTTGACAAATTCCAGCCAAACCCATTCTGCTATTCAAGCGTGAATATTTAACAAATTAATTCAATATATAAAATATTAGTAGAAACTATTTTCGGATTTTCCTCTAATGATTGTTACCATTTCCATCTGAAAGATTATGGAATCATTACGAATAAGAAAAAAAAGAATAACTGAATATATCGATAAGATCGATAGTGCATATATTTCATAAATTTATATATTTTGATAAAATTTTGCATATCTTTTGTCATTGTCCTAAATTTTCTCTCCACTAACTCGAACGAATTAGAAATGAGATAGGTATTTTCATTATTTGGACGATAACGTTGTTCTTGACATCATACAATAATCCCATACAAAAAAGGAAGCACAGTTTTACTCGAATTTCTCTATTTTCCGGTAAGGTTTTTCCATATTTGTTTCCACAAAAACTTTTCTCAGCGAATATTTGAAAATGCATTATAATTTATTAGTTTTAGGGTTTTAAGTTCAGTAATGTATTCGCATTTTATTTTATATTAATAGGAATTCCAAAGTTTCATGAAAAACCCACGAAGGAGAATTAATGAAATGTTTATTCCGGGTTTCTACTACGCCCCGTATATGAAAATTTCTCCTTAGAAGATTGTATAAAGACTAAAAGTACCTACCGATCCATCCATGAATGTATCAAGGGTTGATAAGTAACAAAACCCAAAAATATTGCCAAATCAATGCCAAATATCCAAATTTGAAGCCATGTACCTCAAAAACTAGATACATAAAAATGCATTATTGTTATCAGAGTGGGAAAAACACATCAAATGTTTCAGAAGATTTGACTGTATGCTAACTTTCTCCTATGAATAAGCGGAGTCCTCTGCATTTTTGATATTTAATCATAACAGAAATCAACAACGTATCTAGAATAGTCGCAAGAACTACAAATGTATTCATTCTTACAAAGACCCAAAAACGCGTCGATCTTTTCTTGAGGGACTTATTCCAGTATAAGATTATTATCTATGATATCATTCCTTACAGTAAAGGAGCCTACTGCACAATTTTTTGTGCAGGGATAATAGTTCACCTTTATGTAAATTGTTTTGACTTGCTTTAATATCATTTCATTCACACAGGGGTCTTTGCACTTGTTATGAACAACAGTAAATTTTGAAACAGGTAAAGACTTTACTTGTTTGGTATTTGCGAAATTCACAAGTGCGAAGCTGAGCTCAAAAATTTTGAATGGACAAAACGGAACTCTCAAATGAAGAGGAAAATGTCGAAGTGAAACAAAAATTTTAGCTACGGAACATCAACAGATATCTGTTTATATATTGAATATGCTCTCACATGATATCTCTTTCTCTCTTTCTTGGCAAAAACTTTATTCAAGAGAAATAAATTTTTAGTTTCAGAGATATTGAGCGAGAAATTTGTATTTTTTCACAATAGATTGATAGATTGGAACTTTATTAATAATAATAAAATTCAGATCACTTTATATATATATATATATATATATATATATATATATATATATATATATATATATATATATATATATATATATATATATATATATATATATATATATATATATATATATATATATATATATATATATATATATATATATATATATATATATATATATATATATATATATATATATATATATATATATATATATATATATATATATATATCAATAACAAACGGATGTGAGAATATATAAATATATCAAGGGTTGGCATTTTTAACGTTCTCACATCCGTTTGTTAATGTTCGTATCTTTCTCGAATTCCAGTGGGGGGTTCACCGTTCCGGCCGATAGGGGCGACCCTCGAACGTATTTACGAGATACGTCTTTTCTGGAATCGTTAGGGTACTCTGATGTAGCTTGTTAGGATGCTGAACAGCAATATGCGACACCGATGCGCACCTAATAACGACGAAACTGCAGTCTGCAGCTTCGTTCCTCGGCATTCTTCTCAGTTGCACTATTGTGGCTTCTGGGGGCTGCGTGCATTTCGGCACCCGGTAATTAATACCATTGCCAGGCAAACGTTATCATCAAAACATATCCTGGAATTATTATATATTAGGATATCACTAAATGTTATGAAAATACATCAATATATCGGGATATATACATATACTATAGCATTATCAGCCAATGACATGAATGTACCAATGAATATTGGCAGAGACTTTCCCCTCAGTAAAATCCAATGTACGGACCTTACTCAAGTAACACGAAATGTTATTCATTCATAGTTTTTTTTGTGTGAAGTGATGAACGATCGAATATTTAAAATTTTAGAGTATAGAAAGATATTGAATTTAGAATTAGACGTTTTAAAAGTCATGAAATTATTTATGAACATTCTGTAAGGTAATGTTGAAATTCATGTGAAAAATTTAGCTCAAGTCTACTATAATATCAAATTAATGTTCATACCTATAATTTACTAAATTTAGTTATGTGAAATATCATAAATATTATTTAATTATAATATATCATAACGTATACAATTAAGCATAAGTTGAGTATGCATGAAATTCATGAAATAATTAATCATATCTAGATATGCCCATTAAATTATCACCGTTTTTAAATACATTAGTATTCAATTGATTCAATCTCATTTTCTAAGAGAAGCCTAAAACAAATGTTCGTCTACCTAACTGACTACAAAATTTAGACTTATAACGTAAACATTTTATCTGAGATGAGGACAGCAATATTTGCAAGCCACAAAAAGACTTATAGTCTGGTAGTTGAGTTCTTCCTGGCCATTTCTATGATTGTTCCAAAGAAAAATCCGGCAATTAATTGGTGCCTTCTTCAAGACAAAATCATAGAAACTACATTTATTTTTGAATTTCCCCACGTACCACATTACTAATGGATTTGGATACTTAATGAGCTTTTATCACTCTACTCTCTACCAAATAGACTATATCTAAGTATTATAATCTTCTTGTTGAAACGCAGGTCAAACAACATTTTGTCTGCAAAACGTACCTGTGAATTGCTAACCAGGAATATTTTTTTTTATATTTTACACAATTTTGTTGATTATTTTGTATATGTTATATATGTATTAATATCAACATCATTTTGAATAATCAATTCATGCAAGAAAAATTTTCCTCAATCGGTTTCAGAAAAAAATCGAAAATAATTTACTTCTTACAAGAATGTGTACAATTTAAAATAATCATTCCTTGTCCTCGATACATAGGTTCGTTTTACTAGTAAAATTTTGTTGGGACTGCAAATCTACTACAGGATTATAATCTTTAGGTATTTCGTTGGCAATTAACTGCCAATGTCTACGCCGAATCTGTATAATCACCTAGTTCACGAATTATGTAATAAGTTATGGAATACATAATATAATAATGCCTAACGAACTGGACGTAGTTAATTTCCGAAATAAATTATGAATCTCATGCAACCGATCCTAAGGTAACTCTTTGTATTTCAACAGATCTTTTTAATAAATGATAGAAATAATATATACAGGTTGCTTCAACGAAAACTAAACAGATGCTATATCTACCAAGATATTCATTTCTGATCGAAACATAAAACCAGGTCAATTTTTGTTTCAAGGGGAACACTTCCTGAAATATCAACCCCCTAAGCGGGGTATGCAATCCTTCTTCATTTTGAATAGAGAAGAAGAGTCTAGTGATGACTCAAAAGAAAACTGGTATCTTTGTCTACATTTTCTTGAAAGAATTTATATTTTTATTTGCAAACTGTAAAAGATACAGGGTGAGCAACTGAAATATAAGGAAGACTATTTTCCTGAGACTATTCAAGTTTCAGTGAAGTAAAATGGAACAGATCCATGTTGATAAATAGCAGTCATCATCAAGTACCATCCCCATCTTGAATTTCAACCCCTAGAGCAGGGGTGACCACCCTTGGAAATTTGGAAAAGGGTAGATGGGTCGAGTTACAAGTCGAAGAAAAGGTATTATCTTTGTCTGCATACCCGTGAAAGAATTTTCATTTTAGACTGAAAACTGTAGAAGATCCAGAGTGAGCCACTGAAAAATAGCATGAGTAGAGTTAGGGGAAACAGAACGCTAAAATCTTACATTGGCGTTTTTGTTTGTTGAGCCACAACAGCGATTCATATTGAACTGATTTCGGATCTTTCTTCAGAGGCCTTTTAATGGCACTATGTCGATTTATTGCTAGAAGAGGTAGGTGCTCTGACATTCATTCAGACTGTGGTACCAATTTTGTGGCTAGTGAAAAATACTTAAAACAAATTATGACTCACGCGGCGGAAAAGGAAATGATAAAATGGCATTTCAATCCTACATCTGCTCCACAAATGGGCGGTTTTTGGAAAGTGGAGTCATGTCTGTAAAAAATTTGCTGGTTCGTTTAATAGGTTCACAAATTCTTACCCACGAGGAATTTAATAATGTTCTAACTCAGGTTGAATCTGTCTTAAATTCAAGACCTTTATGTCCGATCAGTACTGATCCAACCGACTTGAGTCCTCTCACTCCAGGTCATTTTTTAACGCGTGAGCCTTGAGGCGCCTTACCAGATCCAGATACGTCTCATATCAAAACGAATAGACTTACGCGCTGGCAACTCTTGCAAAGGTTACACCGTGATTTTTGGAATCGATGGCAACAGGAATACTTACATACACTTCATCAGAGAGCGAAATGGAATGATTCTTCAACTTCACCTTTTGTTGGAACCATGGTTCTTACTAAAAATGAAAATACGATACCACTCGAATGGCCTTTAGCCAGAATAGTATAGTTGTACCCGGGTAAGGATGGAATAGCTCGAGTAGCAACTGTGAGAACGTCGAGAGGATTTTTCAAGTGACCTCTAGTGAAATTATGCCCATTACCAACACAGTATTTCAGAAAATACTCAGGGTATTTTCAGCTGGGTGGGAATGTTTGGTTACCACTTCCATCAATTTTTTTATTTCATTTTTCTTCAATTTTATAGTTTTTCGTTTTCTTATTAACAATTCAAAATTTTATTATTCACCCACTTGCACATGTCGCAGCCGGTTCTCAAATTAAACTTTTGGCTTAATTTCATATATTTGTTTAAAAATATCTTTTTTCAAAATTTAGACTTACCTTCTTCCTTTCTACCTTCCTTCCTTACACCTTGGCAACACGGCTCAACATCAAGTGAGCAGAGCAACTGCATACAACACAAGACACAAGAAGAAATATACGCACACAAGAAGAAATATACGCACGCAAGAAGACGAACCACATTTTCTCAAAATTTTCTTCACATTACGAAACAAAATTAATAGTGAGTGAAAGTGCCGAATCGTGGAAAACTTTCATATCGACGAGGGCGAAATTTCTTCTACAAGTCAACGAAAAACTGTCATTGCTTTCCTTTTTCTGTTGCTCTCTCATTTCCTGTACACCCAATTGGTACGTCTTTTCTCTTACTTATCTTATCGTGTCATATACTTTCGATCATATTGTTGCGAGTATCTTTGCGAAAGAAAGAAGCAGGGTTTCCGCATAAAATGGGAAAATTGTAACAGCTTTTCCTAATAAAATACAGTCCGCTAAATCGTCAATTAAACATTTGGTCCTTCGGGCGAGCTGGATATTTCTATTTTCTATTGTGCACAAA
>JABFTP020000190.1:0-169920 GCA_013387265.2 Cryptolaemus montrouzieri | reverse complement strand
TCTTCATTCAGCAGTTTCTAAGCTCATGCTTCTATCTTTGTTTTAATATTTTAGCCTTTCTCTGAGCTTGCTTACCGTCAATTCTTTTTTTGATGTTAAAACTGTCCCTCTTTGTAAATTTTTCTAAATAATTCTTTTTGCGAATCTCATATTCCTTGATCATTTTCCGACGTCTGTTCCTACTTCACACTCTTCTGAAAAACTTGTCTTTCGTACTCAATGTCTGTCTTTCTTACCTCTTCAAAGTCTCCTATCAACTGCAATATCTCTTTCGTATTCCTTTCGCCTCATCAAACGACTTTTTTCATTGAGAATTTGGTCCTACATATTCTTCCGCTCTGCCGTTTCGCCTAATACTTCCGCTCGTTCCTGTAGTTCTTTCCTCCTGTTTGATTCTCTCTTGCATTTTCCTCATATCACAAATACTCACTATTTTATCTAGGCACAGTTCCTCATTTTCCTCGTTTATTCAATTCTGCCGAATATATGTTCCATATTTTTAGCAGAATTTTTCTTCCCAAACTCTCATTTCGCATTTTTCTCTCATTTTATTCATCGGGATATTTCTCCGAAACGCTTTCCTAAGATTCTCAAGGCACTCTCGTTTCACATTCTCCTCTTGCACATTTCCTGCACTTTCTCGATGAATATGCTATCACACAGTTGAAAACACTTAGTTCCTTTTCATATAGCACTTTCTGAGCACATGTTTTTGTCTCATCTCACCCATCTAGCTAAGTAGTTAGCGATCAACTGAAGAAGCATTTAGATTTAATTTAAACATTGAACTTATCGCAGAATGATGTTGAAAGTACAATAAATAAAAAGAATTCGGATATATCAGCTAATTCCAGAACACTTTTATATACCCTAAACTCAATTGAAAATATAATTGAAGCTATGAAACATTTATCGAATAAAATTGAACTGAAGCTGAAAGAATCTAACAATAATTTGATGACTTTTGGGTTAGCCTATCATAAGTTCAAAGATGGTATTACTAATCGTGTGACTGCACTGGAAACTGAAATACTTGAAAACGATAAAATGATAATATCGAATGAAGAACAACTAGAATGAATTTATTCATTCAGGATGTTGAAGATACAATTAAACCTTTATCAAGGATTGAAGATAGATTGGAATTACTCTACATTACTATTAATACAATGAATGATGAATTTAAGAATTTGAGTAGTGAGTTTTCATCTAGTGCCTCTAAAGCCACTATGCAGAGTGTTCTATCACCAATTCGGTCTAATAATGAACCACTCGCATGAAAAAATACTAGTTTTTAACGAACAACATAAGCCGACCCGAAATAATTTTCCACGTAGACGTACTGTCATAAAGGAAATCGATGATATATGGCAATGTGATTTGGGTCAATTAGATCTCTATGCCAACCAGAATAGAAAACATAAATTCATTCTAGTTGTTATTGAGCATGCATAGAATACGCAACAAAATGCGTCAGAGAAATACAGAAATGTGGAGGAAAAGGCTAGAGAGTATAGAACAGGTATAAAGAAAACATTGAATAGCGAAGTAATTGCGAAACGACAGGGCGGAAGAATATGCAGGTTCAAATACTCAGTGAAAAAGTCTGCTTGTGAGACTGGAGTTCGAAAGATGTTCTTCAGAAAAGTGTGAAGTAATTTTCCTAAATAATTCTTATTGCGCATCTCATATTCCTTGATCATTTTCCGAAGTCTGTTCCTACTTCACACTTTTCTGAAGAACTTGTCTTTCGAACTCAATCTCTGTCTTTCTTACCTCTTCAAAGTCTCCTATCACCTGCAATATCTCTTTCGTATTCCTTTCGCCTTAACAAACGACTTTTTTCACTGAGTATTTGAACCTGCATTTTCTTCCGCCCTGACGTTTCTTCCACCCTGTCGTTTCGCTAATTACTTCCGCCCTTTCATGTAGTTCTTTATTCCTGTTCAATACTCTCTAGCTTTTTCCCACATTTCACTTAATCACTAATTTCACTAGGCCATGCTCCTAATTTTCCTCGTTAACTCACTGCTGTACTTCGCAGTCTAGATCCTAGGAAAATGATCTTGAAAGATGAGAAGCGTAATAAGAATTTACCTGCAATATCTCTTTCGCATTCATTCATTCCTAGGAAAATGATCTAGGAAGATGAGAAGCGTAATAAGAATTTACCTGCAATATCTCTTTCGCATTCATTTCGCCTTAACAAACGACTTTTTTCATTGAGTATTTGAACCTGTATATTCCGCCCTGTCGTTTCGCCAATTACTTCCGCTATTCAATGTATTTCTTTATACCTGTTCTATACTCTCTAGCCTTTTCCTCACATTTCTGTATTTCTCTGACGCATTTTTGTTGCGTATTCTATGCATGCTCAATAACAACTAGAATGAATTTATGTTTTCTATTCTGGTTGGCATAGAGATCTAATTGACCCAAATCACATTGCCATATATCATCGATTTCCTCTATGACAGTACGTCTACGTGGAAAATTATTTCGGGTCGGCATATGTTGTTCGTTAACAACTTGTATTTTTTCATGCGAGTGGTTCATTATTAGACCGAATTGGTGATAGAACACTCTGCATAGTAGCTTTAGAGGCACTAGATGAAAACTCACTACTCAACTTCTTAAATTCATCATTCATTGTGTTAATAGTAATGTAGAGTAATTCCAATCTCTCTTCAATCCTTGATAAAGGTTTATTTGTTTCTTCAACATCCTGAATATTTTTCAATAGTTTCCTCGTTTGTTTTTCATTTGATATTATCATTTTATCGATTTCAAGTACATCAGTTTCCAGTGCAGTCAAACGACTAGTAATACCATGTTTGAACTTAAAAAGTAAAAGAGATATTTCATGTAAAGAGAGACTTTGAAGAGTAGAGAAATACAGAGAATGAGTAAGTATGAACAGTTCTTAAGCGAAGTGTGAGGAAGGAACAGAAGACAAAGGCAGAAAATGATCTAGGAAGATGAGAAGCGCAATAGGAATTCACTAGGAATAATAGCAAAGAGGACGAGCGTGAAAATCAAGGAAAGAATTGACGGTAAGCAGGATCTAAGGATAGCATAAATATTAAAACGAGAGACAAGAGCTCAAGCGTAGAAAGTGCTGTATGGTAGAGACGTAAGTGATTAGAGCAACTGACTGTTCTTCCCTACTTCCTACATTCTCCGTATTTCTTTCCTCTTCAAAGCCTCTCATTACCTGAAATATCTCTTTTACATTCTTTGTGCCTCTACGAAGGACTTTTTTACCGAGAATATGAACTTGCATATTCTTCCGCCCTGTCGTTTCGCCAATTACTTCCGCTCTTTCATGTAGTTCTTTATTCCTGTTCAATACCCTCTACCCTTTTTCTCAAATTTCACTTACACACTTTTTTCCATAGGAATAGCTCCTAATTTTCCTCGTTTCCTCACTTTTGTACTTCTGCCAAATTTCTGTTTCATATTTAAAGCAGACCACTTCCTACCAAACTCTCATTTGGCATTTCTTTTTCATTTTATTGATCGGGATATTTCTCTGAAACGCTCTACTGAGTATTTTCCCAAGGCTCTCACCATTCACATTCTCGTCTTGCACATTTCCTGCACTTATTCTAGCAATGTGCTGTCGCACATATCTAAGCATTTACGTCTCCACAATACAGCAATTTCTACGCTAGAGCTTCTGACTCTCTTTTTAATTTTTATGTTATTCTTAGATCTTGATAACCACAATTTTTTCATGATTTTACCGCTCTCCCTCTTCGTTATTCTTCCTAGTATATTCTTATTGGGCTTCTCTTCTTCCTAGATTATTTTTCGCCTTTGTCCCCTATTCCTTCCTCACACTTCGCTGAAGAACTGTTCTTCCATACTCATTCTATGTATTTCTTTCCTCTTCAAAGTCTCTCATCACCTGAAATATCTCTTTTACATTTCTTTCGCCTCTACGAACGACTTTTTTCACTGATAATTTGAACTTGCATATTCTTCTATCTAGCTTTTTTCTCACATTTCACTTACTCACTACTTTCACTAGGCCAAGCTCCTAAGTTTCCTTGTTAACTTACTGCTGTACTTCTGCCACATTTACGTTTCATATTTCTAGCAGACCACTTCCTCCCAACACCTCATTTGGCATAATTCTCTCATTTTATTGATCGGGTTATTTATCTGAAAAGCTTTCACGAGATTTTCCTAAGGCTCTGAAAATTCACATCCTCCTTTTGCACATTTCTTGCACTTACTCTAGCAATGAGCTGTCGCACAGATCTAATCACTTACGTCTCTACCATACAGCACTTTCTACTCTTGAGCTCTTGTCTCTCGTTTTAAGATTTATGCTATCCTTAAATCTGCTTACCGTCAATTCTTTCCTTGATTTTCACGCTCTTCCTCTTTGCTATTATTCCTAGTGAATTCCTATTGCCCTTCTCAGCTTCCTAGATCATTTTCTGCCTTTGTCTTCTGTTCCCTCCTCACACTTCGCTTAAGATCTGTTCTTACTTACTCATTCTCTGTATTTCTCTACTCTTCAAAGTCTCTCTTTACATGAAATATCTCTTTTACTTTTTAAGTTCAAACATAGTATTACTAATCGTGTGACTGCACTGGAAACTGATGTACTTGAAATCGATAAAATGATAATATCCAATGAAAAACAAACGAGGAAACTATTGAAAAATATTCAGGATCTTGAAGAAACAATTAAACCTTTATCTAGCGTTGACGAGAGATTGGAATTACTCTACATTACTATTAATACAATGATTGATGAATTTAAGAAGTTGGGTATTGAGTTTTCATCTAGTTCCCATAAAGCTACTACGCTGATTGTTCTACCACCAATTCGGTCTAACAATGAACCACTCGCATGAAAAAAAACAAGTTGTTAACGAACAACATAAGCCGACCCGAAATAACTTTCCACGTAGACGTACTGTCATAAAGGAAATCGATGACTTATGGCAATGTGATTTCGGTCAATAAGATCTCAATGCCAACCAGAAAAGAAAACATAAATTCATTCTAGTTGTTATTGAGCATGCATACGTTTGTTAAGGCGAAATGAATGCGAAAGAGATATTGCAGGTAAATTCTTATTACGCTTCTCATCTTCCTAGATCATTTTTCTAGGATCTAGACTGCGAAGTACAGAAGTGAGTTAACGAGGAAAATTAGGAGCATGGCCTAGTGAAATTATTGAGTAAGTGAAATGTGGGAAAAAGGCTAGAGAGTATTGAACAGGAATAAAGAACTACATGAAAGGGCGGAAGTAATTAGCGAAACAACAGGTAAGAAAGATAGAGATTGAGTACGAAATAACAGTTCTTCAGCAAAGTGTGAAGTAGGAACAGAAGGAAAAGGCGGAAATGATATAGGAAATGAGAAGCGCAATAAGAATTGATTAGGAAGAATAACAAAGAGATTCCATATCATATAGAGTCGTGAGTAATTTTTTCTGTTTGGAAATTGGTGGAGTACGAGTTTCAGGACAGAAGGGTTTATCACTCTGACGATCACGAATATGTTTGGGATATTCAAAGTTTACCGCCTGAAAATAACCAACTGGATTTTCATCGGGAATCATAGTAACGTAAAAGTCAGTATCACCAAATCCAAAGCCACCATAGGGAAGGTTTTGACTCATTGCACTGCCATAGAGATTATTAATGTCAGTAAAAAACGTGTGTTTTGAAGGAATTTGAGGGTTTAAGTCAATCATATATTTGTTAATACTTTCAGAATATTTGTTAGAACATTGGCATATTCCTCCACGTATACCCCTTTTCAGAAAGATCACCATCGTGATATCTTTGATAAGCTCTTATTTACACTTCATATACTTTAACATGCAGTCTCAGTTATATGAGGGTAAAGTGTCCTAGCTAGATGGGTCAGATGAGACAGAAACATGAGCTTAGAAAGTGCTGTATGAAAGAGACCTAATTGTTTTGAACTGTGTGATAGCACATCGATTGGGAAAGTGCGGGAAATGAGCAAGAGTAGAATGTGAATGGTGAGATCCTCGAGTTAATCTTGGAAAACTGTTTCATAGAAACATTCCGATCAACAAAATGAGAGAAAAATAACAAATGAGAGTTTGGGAGGAAGTGGTATGCATTGAAAACGGAACCAAAATGCGGCAGAGAAATTCAGAAGCCAGTAAACGAGAAAAATGAGGAAATGGGCCTAGACGTAAAAGTTAGTAGTTAAAATGTGAGGAAATGCCTAGAGAGTATAGAACAAGTAAAAAGAACTACAGGCAATAGCGGAAGTAGTTGGCGAAACGACAGGGCGGAAGAATATGCAGGTTCAAATTCTCAGTGAGAAAAGTCGTTTTTAAGGCGAAAGGAATACGAAAGGGATATTGCAGGTAATAAGAGACGTTGATGAGGTAAGAAAGACAGAGATTGAGTACGAAATAACAGTTCTTCAGCAAAGTGTGAAGTAGGAACAGAAGGAAAAGGCGGAAATGATCTAGGAAATGAGAAGCGCAATAAGAATTTATTAGGAAGAATAACAAAGAGATTCCTTATCATATAGAGTCGTGAGTAATTTTTTCTGTTTGGAAATTGGTGGAGTACGAGTTTCAGGACAGAAGGGTTTATCACTGTGACGATCATGAATATGTTTGGGATATTCAAAGTTTACCTCCTGAAAATAACCAACTGGATTTTCATCGGGAATCGTAGTAACGTAAAAGTCAGTATCACCAAATTCAAAGCCACCATAGGGAAGACTTTGACTCATTGCACTGCCATAGAGATTATTAATGTCAGTAAAGAGCGTGTATTTTGTAGGAATTTGAGGGTTTAAGTCAATCATATATTTGTTAATACTTTCAGAATATTTGTTAGAACATTGGCATATTCCTCCACGTATACCCCTTTCCAGAAAGTTTACCATCGTGATATCTTTGATAAGCTCTTATTTACACTTCGTATACTTGAACATGCAGTCTCAGTTATATGAGGGTAAAGTGTCCTAGCTAGATGGGTCAGATGAGACAGAAACATGAGCTTAGAAAGTGCTGTATGAAAGGGACCTAATTGTTTTGAACTGTGTGATAGCACATTGATTGGGAACGTGCTGGAAATGTGCAAGAGGAGAATGTGAATGGTGAGATCCTCGAGTTAATCTTGGGAAACTGTTTCATAGAAACATTCCGATCAACAAAATGAGAGAAAAATACCAAATGAGAGTTTGGGAGGAAGTGGTATGCATTGAAAACGGAACCAAAATGCGGCAGAGAAATTCAGAAGCCAGTAAACGAGAAAAATGAGGAAATGGGCCTAGAGGTAAAAGTTAGTAGTTGAAATGTGAGGAAATGCCTAGAGAGTATAGAACAGGTAAAAAGAACTACAGGAATAGCGGAAGTAGTTGGCGAAACGACAGGGCGGAAGAATATGCAGGTTCAAATTCTCAGTGAGAAAAGTCGTTTGTTAAGGCGAAAGGAATACGAAAGGGATATTGCAGGTAATAAGAGACGTTGATGAGGTAAGAAAGACAGAGATTGAGTACGAAATAACAGTTCTTCAGCAAAGTGTGAAGTAGGAACAGAAGGAAAAGGCGGAAATGATCTAGGAAATGAGAAGCGCAATAAGAATTTATTAGGAAGAATAACAAAGAGATTCCTTATCATATAGAGTCGTGAGTAATTTTTTCTGTTTGGAAATTGGTGGAGTACGAGTTTCAGGACAGAAGGGTTTATCACTGTGACGATCATGAATATGTTTGGGATATTCAAAGTTTACCTCCTGAAAATAACCAACTGGATTTTCATCGGGAATCGTAGTAACGTAAAAGTCAGTATCACCAAATTCAAAACCACCATAGGAAGACTTTGACTCATTGCACTGCCATAGAGATTATTAATGTCAGTAAAGAGCGTGTATTTTGTAGGAATTTGAGGGTTTAAATCCCTCATATATTTGTTAATACTTTCAGAATATTTGTTAGAACATTGGCATATTCCTCCACGTATACCCCTTTCCAGAAAGTTTACCATCGTGATATCTTTGATAAGCTCTTATTTACACTTCGTATACTTGAACATGCAGTCTCAGTTATATGAGGGTAAAGTGTCCTAGCTAGATGGGTCAGATGAGACAGAAACATGAGCTTAGAAAGTGCTGTATGAAAGGGACCTAATTGTTTTGAACTGTGTGATAGCACATTGATTGGGAACGTGCGGGAAATGTGCAAGAGGAGAATGTGAATGATGAGATCCTCGAGTTAATCTTGGGAAACTGTTTCATAGAAACATTCCGATCAACAAAATGAGAGAAAAATACCAAATGAGAGTTTGGGAGGAAGTGGTATGCATTGAAAACGGAACCAAAATGCGGCAGAGAAATTCAGAAGCCAGTAAACGAGAAAAATGAGGAAATGGGCCTAGAGGTAAAAGTTAGTAGTTGAAATGTGAGGAAATGCCTAGAGAGTATAGAACAGGTAAAAAGAACTACAGGCAATAGCGGAAGTAGTTGGCGAAACGACAGGGCGGAAGAATATGCAGGTTCAAATTCTCAGTGAGAAAAGTCGTTTGTTAAGGCGAAAGGAATACGAAAGGGATATTGCAGGTAATAAGAGACGTTGATGAGGTAAGAAAGACAGAGATTGAGTACGGAATAACAGTTCTTCAGCAAAGTGTGAAGTAGGAACAGAAGGAAAAGGCGGAAATGATCTAGGAAATGAGAAGCGCAATAAGAATTTATTAGGAAGAATAACAAAGAGATTCCTTATCATATAGAGTCGTGAGTAATTTTTTCTGTTTGGAAATTGGTGGAGTACGAGTTTCAGGACAGAAGGGTTTATCACTGTGCCGATCACGAATATGTTTGGGATATTCAAAGTTTACCTCCTGAAAATAACCTACTGGATTTTCATCGGGAATCGTAGTAACGTAAAAGTCAGTATCACCAAATTCAAAGCCACCATAGGGAAGACTTTGACTCATTGCACTGCCATAGAGATTATTAATGTCAGTAAAGAGCGTGTATTTTGTAGGAATTTGAGGGTTTAAATCCCTCATATATTTGTTAATACTTTCAGAATATTTGTTAGAACATTGGCATATTCCTCCACGTATACCCCTTTCCAGAAAATTTACCATCGTGATATCTTTGATAAGCTCTTATTTACACTTCGTATACTTGAACATGCAGTCTCAGTTATATGAGGGTAAAGTGTCCTAGCTAGATGGGTCAGATGAGACAGAAACATGAGCTTAGAAAGTGCTGTATGAAAGGGACCTAATTGTTTTGAACTGTGTGATAGCACATTGATTGGGAACGTGCGGGAAATGTGCAAGAGGAGAATGTGAATGGTGAGATCCTCGAGTTAATCATGGGAAACTGTTTCATAGAAACATTCCGATCAACAAAATGAGAGAAAAATACCAAATGAGAGTTTGGGAGGAAGTGGTATGCATTGAAAACGGAACCAAAATGCGGCAGAGAAATTCAGAAGCCAGTAAACGAGAAAAATGAGGAAATGGGCCTAGAGGTAAAAGTTAGTAGTTGAAATGTGAGGAAATGCCTAGAGAGTATAGAACAGGTAAAAAGAACTGCAGGGAATAGCGCAAGTAGTTGGCGAAACGACAGGGCGGAAGAATATGCAGGTTCAAATTCTCAGTGAGAAAAGTCGTTTGTTAAGGCGAAAGGAATACGAAAGGGATATTGCAGGTAATAAGAGACGTTGATGAGGTAAGAAAGACAGAGATTGAGCACGGAATAACAGTTCTTCAGCAAAGTGTGAAGTAGGAACAGAAGGAAAAGGCGGAAATGATCTAGGAAATGAGAAGCGCAATAAAAATTTATTAGGAAGAATAACAAAGAGATTCCTTATCATATAGAGTCGTGAGTAATTTTTTCTGTTTGGAAATTGGTGGAGTACGAGTTTCAGGACAGAAGGGTTTATCACTGTGACGATCAAGAATATGTTTGGGATATTCAAAGTTTACCTCCTGAAAATAACCAACTGGATTTTCATCGGGAATCGTAGTAACGTAAAAGTCAGTATCACCAAATTCAAAGCCACCATAGGGAAGACTTTGACTCATTGCACTGCCATAGAGATTATTAATGTCAGTAAAGAGCGTGTATTTTGTAGGAATTTGAGGGTTTAAATCAATCATATATTTGTTAATACTTTCAGAATATTTGTTAGAACATTGGCATATTCCTCCAGGTATACCCCTTTCCAGAAAGTTTACCATCGTGATATCTTTGATAAGCTCTTATTTACACTTCGTATACTTGAACATGCAGTCTCAGTTATATGAGGGTAAAGTGTCCTAGCTAGATGGGTCAGATGAGACAGAAACATGAGCTTAGAAAGTGCTGTATGAAAGGGACCTAATTGTTTTGAACTGTGTGATAGCACATTGATTGGGAACGTGCGGGAAATGTGCAAGAGGAGAATGTGAATGGTGAGATCCTCGAGTTAATCTTGGGAAACTGTTTCATAGAAACATTCCGATCAACAAAATGAGAGAAAATACCAAATGAGAGTTTGGGAGGAAGTGGTATGCATTGAAAACGGAACCAAAATGCGGCAGAGAAATTCAGAAGCCAGTAAACGAGAAAAATGAGGAAATGGGCCTAGAGGTGAAAGTTAGTAGTTGAAATGTGAGGAAATGCCTAGAGAGTATAGAACAGGTAAAAAGAACTACAGGGAATAGCGGAAGTAGTTGGCGAAACGACAGGGCGGAAGAATATGCAGGTTCAAATTCTCAGTGAGAAAAGTCGTTTGTTAAGGCGAAAGGAATACGAAAGGGATATTGCAGGTAATAAGAGACGTTGATGAGGTAAGAAAGACAGAGATTGAGTACGAAATAACAGTTCTTCAGCAAAGTGTGAAGTAGGAACAGAAGGAAAAGGCGGAAATGATCTAGGAAATGAGAAGCGCAATAAAAATTTATTAGGAAGAATAACAAAGAGATTCCTTATCATATAGAGTCGTGAGTAATTTTTTCTGTTTGGAAATTGGTGGAGTACGAGTTTCAGGACAGAAGGGTTTATCACTGTGACGATCATGAATATGTTTGGGATATTCAAAGTTTACCTCCTGAAAATAACCAACTGGATTTTCATCGGGAATCGTAGTAACGTAAAAGTCAGTATCACCAAATTCAAAGCCACCATAAGGAAGACTTTGACTCATTGCACTGCCATAGAGATTATTAATGTCAGTAAAGAGCGTGTATTTTGTAGGAATTTGAGGGTTTAAGTCAATCATATATTTGTTAATACTTTCAGAATATTTGTTAGAACATTGGCATATTCCTCCACGTATACCCCTTTCCAGAAAGTTTACCATCGTGATATCTTTGATAAGCTCTTATTTACACTTCGTATACTTGAACATGCAGTCTCAGTTATATGAGGGTAAAGTGTCCTAGCTAGATGGGTCAGATGAGACAGAAACATGAGCTTAGAAAGTGCTGTATGAAAGGGACCTAATTGTTTTGAACTGTGTGATAGCACATTGATTGGGAACGTGCGGGAAATAAGCTAGAGGAGAATGTGAATGGTGAGAGCCTCGAGTTATTCTTGGGAAACTGTTTCAAAGAAACATTCCGATCAACAAAATGAGAGAAAAATACCAAATGAGTGTTTGGGAGGAAGTGGTATGCATTGAAAACGGAACCGAAATGCGGCAGAGAAATTCAGAAGCCAGTAGACGGGAAAATGAGGAAATGGGCCTAGAGGTAAAAGTTAGTAGTTGAAATGTGAGGAAATGCCTAGAGAGTATAGAACAGGTATAAAGAGCTACAGCGAATAGCGGAAGTAGTTGGCGAAACGACAGAGCGGAAGAATATGCAGGTTCAAATTCTCAGTGAGAAAAAACTTTTGTTAAGGCAGAAGGAATACGAAAGTGATATTGCAGGTTATAAGATACGTTGATTAGGTAAGAAAGACAGAGGTTGAGTACGAAATAACAGTTCTTCAGCAAAGTGTGAAGTAGGAACAGAAGGAAAAGTCGGAAACGATGTAGGAAAAGAGAAGCGCAATAAGAATTTATTAGGAAGAATAACAAAGAGATTCCTTATCATATAGAGTCGTGAGTAATTTTTTCTGTTTGGAAATTGGTGGAGTACGAGTTTCAGGACAGAAGGGTTTATCACTGTGACGATCATGAATATGTTTGGGATATTCAAAGTTTACCTCCTGAAAATAACCAACTGGATTTTCATCGGGAATTGTAGTAACGTAAAAGTCAGTATCACCAAATTCAAAGCCACCATAGGGAAGACTTTGACTCATTGCACTGACATAGAGATTATCAATGTCAGTAAAGAGAGTGTATTTTGTAGGAGTTTGAGGGTTTAAGTCAATCATATATTTGTTAATACTTTCATAATATTTGTTAGAACATTGGCATATTCCTCCACGTAAACCCCTTTCCAGAAAGTTTACCATCGTGATATCTTTGATGAGCTCTTATTTACACTTCGTATACTTGAACATGCAGTCTCAGTTATATGAGGGTAAAGTGTCCTAGCGAGATGGGTCAGATGAAAGAGGAACATGAGCTCAGAAAGTGCTGTATGAAAGGGACCTATTGTTTAGAACTGTGTGATAGCACATTGTTTGGGAACTTGCGGTAAATGTGCTAGAGGAGAATGTGAATGGAGAGCCTCGAGTTATTCTTGGGAAACTGTTTCAAAAAACATCAACAAATCAACAAAATGAGAGAAAAATACCAAATGAGAGTTTGGGAGGAAGTGGTATGCATTGAAAACGGAACTGAAATGCGGCAGAGAAATTCAGAAGCCAGTAAACGAGAAAAATGAGGAAATGGGCCTAGAGGTAAAAGATAGTAGTTGAAATGTGAAGAAATGCCGAGAGAGTATAGAGTAGGTAAAAAGAACTACAGGGAATAGCGGAAGTAGTTGGCGATACGACAAGGCGGAAGAATATGCAGGTTCAAATTCTCAGTGAAAAAAGTCGTTTGTTAAGGCGAAAGGAATACGAATGGGATATTGCAGGTATTAAAAGACGTTGATGAGGTAAGAAAGGCAGAGATTGAGTACGAAGTAACAGTTCTTCAACAAAGTGTGAAGTAGGAACAGAAGGAAAAGTCGGAAATGATCTAGGAAATGAGAAGCGCAATAAGAATTTCTTAGGAAGAATAACAGAGAGATTCCTTATCATATAGAGTCGTGAGTAATTTTTTCTGTTTGGAAATTGGTGGAGTACGAGTTTCAGGACAGAAGGGTTTATCACTGTGACGATCATGAATATGTTTGGGATATTCAAAGTTTTCCTCCTGAAAATAATCAACTGGATTTTCATTGGGAATCGTAGTAACGTAAAAGTCAGTATCACCAAATTCAAAGCCACCATAGGGAAGACTTTGACTCATTGCTCTGCCATAGAGATTATTAATGTCAGTAAAGAGCGTGTATTTTGTAGGAATTTGAGGGTTTAAGTCAATCATATATTTGTTAATACTTTCAGTATATTTGTTAGAGCATTGGCATATTCCTCCACGTATACCCATTTCCAGAAAGTTTACCATCGTGATATCTTTGATAAGCTCTTATTTACACTTCGTATACTTGAACATGCAGTCTCAGTTATATAAGGGTAAAGTGTCCTAGCTAGATGGGTCAGATGAGACAGAAACATGAGCTTAGAAAGTGGTGTATGAAAGGGACTTAATTGTTTTGAACTGTGTGATAGCATATTGATTGAGAACGTGCGGGAAATGTGCAAGAGGAGAATGTGAATGGTGAGATATTCGAGTTAATCCTAGGAAACTGTTTCATAGAAATATTCCGATCAACAAAATGAGAGAAAAATACTAAATGAGAGTTTGGGAGGAAGTGGTATGCATTGAAAATGTTCGGACGCAGGATATTTCCATATGTTTGAAGGCTAAAGATAGTTCAGGTTCTTAATGCGCGATGTTTATAAAAGCGCCTAGGTAGACAGATGTACTTCTCATCCTCAAACGCCTATGCGCCCGAAAAACATCGCGCATAAACTCTTTGAACTATCTTTCGCCTTCATACGTCCAGAACTAACCTGCGTCCAAACATCCTTACGAAACAAACCACCTTGCACACAGAACTACCTCGTTATAAACGCTCAAGCGCCCCACAGTGTTTTATGCCTAAAATCCGTACTCTTCGAACCACCCCGCGCCTCGATAGGTACATCTGTCTGCCTAGGCGCTTTTATAAACTTCGCGCATAAACAACCTGAACTATCTTTAGCCTTCAAACGTATGGAAATATGCAGCGTCCGAACATTTACACGACTCAAACCACCTTGCACCCATTACTACCTTGTTATAAACGCTCAAGCGCCCCACAGTTTATTACGCCTAAAACTCGTACTCTTCGAACCACCTTGCGCCTCGATAGGTCATCCCCCTGAACGTTCAAACGCCTTGAACACCCAGTGCCCAAAAACAACCTTGCGCTTCGAACAATTGGGCACTCCGACTCTCCCGGCGAAAGAGTTTCTAGAATCCTCAAATGCCTAAGCTACTTGAACGTTCCATCATCTGCCATCCTGAATTACCTAGCAACTGACAAATCTTCCATACCCATTCTCTGTATTTCTTTCCTCTCCAAAGTCTCTCATTACCTGAAATATCCCATTTAAAATCCTTGTGCCTCTACGAACCACTAATTTTACTGAGAATATGAACTTGCATAATCTTCCGCCCTGTCGTTTCGCCAATTGCTTCCGCTCTTTCCTGTAGTTCCTCATTCCTGTTCAATACTCTCTAGCCTTTTTCTCACATTTCACTTACTTCTTTCACTAGGCCAAGCTCCTAATTTTCCTCGTCTGGACGTTCAGAGGGCCTGACCTATACAGGCGCGGACTGGTTCAAAGAGTACGAGTTTTAGGCGTAATACACTGTGGGGCGCTTGGGCGTTTATAACAAGGTAGTTCTGGGTGCAAGGAAAGACATCGCGCATAAACTCTTTGAACTATCTTTCGCCTTCATACGTCCAGAACTATCCTGCGTCCGTACATCCTTACGAAACAAACCACTTTGCAAACAGAACTACCACGTTATAAACGCTCAAGCGCCCCACAGTGTTTTACGCCTAAAACTCGTACTCTTCGAACCACCCCGCGCCTCGATAGGTCATCCCTCTGAACGTTCAGACGCCTTGAACACCCAGTGCCAAAAAACAACCTTGCGCTTCGATCAATTGGCACTCCGACTCTTCCGGCGAAAGAGTTTCTAGAATCCTCTAACGCCTAAGCTACTTGAACGATCCATCATCTGCCATCCTGAATTACCTAGCAACTGACTGTTTTTCTACACTAATTCTCTGTATTTCTTTCCTGCCCAAAGTCTCTCATTACCTGAGATATCTCATATACAATACTTGTGCCTCTACGAACGACTATTTCTACTGAGAATATGAACTTGCATAATCTTCCGCCCTGTCGTTTCGCCAACTGCTTCCGCTCTTTCCTGTAGTTCCTCATTCCTGTTCAATACTCTCTAGCCCTTTTCTCACATTTCACTTACTACTTTCACTAGGCCAAGCTCCTAATTTTCCTCGTGTAGACGTTCAGAGGGCCTGACATATACAGGCGAGGACTGGTTCAAATAGTACGAGTTTTAGGCGTAATACACTGTGGGGCGCTTGAGCGTTTATAACAAGGTAGTTCTGGTTTGAGTCGTGTAAATGTTCGGACGCAGGATATTTCCATTCGTTTGAAGGCTAAAGATAGTTCAGGTTGTTTATGCGCGATATTTATAAGAGCGCCTAGGCAGACAGATGTACTTCTCATCCCCAAACGCCTATGCGCCCGAAAAACATCGCGCATAAACTTTTTGATCTATCTTTCGCCTTCATACGTCCAGAACTATCCTGCGTCCGTACATCCTTACGAAACATACAACCTTGCACACAGAACTACCTCGTTATAAACGCTCAAGCGCCCCACAGTGATTTGCGCCTAAAACTCGTACTCTTTGAACCACCCCGCGCCTCGATAGGTCATGCCCTCTGAACGTCCAGACGCCTTGAACACCCAGTGCCCAAAACCAACCTTGCGCTTCGAAAAACTGGGCACTCCGACTCTCCCGGCGAAAGAGTTTCTAGAATCCTCAAACGCCTAAGCTACTTGAACGATCCATCATCTGCCATCCTGAATTACCTAGCAACTGACTGTTCTCCTACACTAATTCTCTGTATTTCTTTCCTGTCCAAAGTCTCTCATTACCTGAAATATCTCATTTAAAATACTTGTGCCTCTACGAACGACTATTTTTACTGAGAATATGAACTTGCATAATCTTCCGCCCTGTCGTTTCGCCAATTGCTTCCGCTCTTTCCTGTAGTTCCTCATTCCTGTTCAATACTCTTTAGCCTTTTTCTCACATTTCACTTACTACTTTCACAAGGCCAAGCTCCTAATTTTCCTCGTCTGGACGTTCAGAGGGCCTGACCTATACAGGCGAGGACTGGTTCAAAAAGTACGAATTTTAGGCGTATTACACTGTGGGGCGCTTGAGCGTTTATAACTAGGTAGTTCTAGGTGCAAGGTGGTTTGAGTCCTGTAAATGTTCGAACGCAGGATATTTCTATACGTTTGAAGGCTAAAGATAGTTCAGGTTGTTTATGCGCGATGTTTATAATGGCGCCTAGGCAGACAGATGTACTTCTCAACCCCAAACGCCTATGCGCCAGAAAGACATCGCGCATAAACTCTTTGAACTATCTTACGCCTTACCAGAACTATCCCGCGTCCGTACATCCTTATGAAACAAACCACCTTGCACACAGAACTACCTCGTTATAAACGCTCAGGCGCCTCACAGTGTTTTACGCCTAAAACTCGTACTCTTCGAATCACCCCGCGCCTCGATAGGTCTGGCCCTCTGAACGTCAAGACGCCTCGAACACCCAGTGCCCAAAAACAACCTTGCGCTTCGAACAATTGGGCACTCCGACTCTCCTGGCAAAAGAGTTTCTAGAATCCTCAAACACCTAAGCTACTTGAACGTTCCATCATCTGCCATCCTGAATTACCTAGCAACTGACTGTTCTTCTTTACTCATTCTCTGTATTTTTTTCCTCTCCAAAGTCTCTCATTACCTGAAATATCTCATTTACAATCCTTGTGCCTCTACGAACGACTATTTTTACTGAGAATATGAACTTGCATAATCTTCCGCCCTGTCGTTTCGCCAATTGCTTCCGCTCTTTCCTGTAGATCCTCGTTCCTGTTCAATACTCTTTAGCCTTTTTCTCACATTTCCTCACTCACTCCTTTCACTAGGCCAAGTTCCTAATTTTCCTCGTCTGGACGTTCAGAGGGCCTGACTTATACAGGCGCGGGTTGGTTCGAAGAGTACGAGTTTTAGGCGTAATACACTGTGGGGCGCTAGAGCGTTTATAACAAGGTAGTTCTGGGTGCAAGGTGGATTGAGTTATGTAAATGTTCGGACGCAGGATATTTCCATACATTTGAAGACTAAAGATAGTTCAGGTTGTTTATGCGCGATGTTTATAAGAGCGCCTAGGCAGACAGATATACTTCTCAACCCCAAACGCATATGCGCCCGAAAGACATCGCGCATAAACTCTTTTAACTATCTTTCCCTTCATACGTAGAGAACTATCCTGCGTCAGTACATCCTTACTACTCAAACCACCTTGCACCCAGAACTAAATTGTTATAAATGCTCAAGCGCCCCACAGTGTTTTACGCCTAAAACTCGTACTCTTCGAATCACCTCGCGCCTCGATAGGTCAGGCCCTCTGAACGTCCAGACGCCTTGAACACCCAGTGCCCAAAAACAACCTTGCGCTGCGAACAATTGGGCACTCCGAGTCTCCCGGCGAAAGAGTTTCTAGAATCCTCAAACGCCTAAGCTACTTGAACGTTCCATCATCTGCCATCCTGAATTACCTAGCAACTGACTGTTCTTCTATACTCATTCTCTGTATTTCTTTCCTCTCCAAAGTCTCTCATTACCAGAAATATCTCATTTACAATTCTTGTGCCTCTACGAACGACTATTTTTTGTGAGAATATGAACTTGCATTATCTTTCGTCCTGTCGTTCCGCCAATTGTTTCCGCTCTTTCCTGTAGTTCCTCATTCTTGTTCAATACTCTCTAGCCTTTTTCTCACATTTCACTTACTACTTTCACTAGGCCAAGGTCCTAATTTTCCTCGACTGGACGTTCAGAGGGCCTGACCTATACAGGCGCGGGGTGGTTCGAAGAGTACGAGTTTTAGGCGTAATACACTGTGGGGCGCTTGAGCGTTTATAACAAGGTAGTTCTGGTTTGAGTCATGTAAATGTTTGGACGCAGGATATTTCCATACGTTTGAAGGCTAAAGATAGTTCAGGTTGTTTATGCGCGATGTTCATAAGAGCGCCTAGGCAGTCAGATGTACTTCTCATCCCCAAACGCCTATGCGCCCGAAAGACATCGCGCATAAACTCTTTGAACTATCTTTCGCCTTCATACGTAAGGATGTACGGACGCAGGATAGTTCCTGCGTCCGTACATCCTTACGAATCAAACCACCTTGCACACAGAACTACCTCGTTATATACGCTCAAGCGGCCCACCGTGTTTTACGCCTAAAACTCGTACTCTTCGAACCACCCGCGCCTCGATAGGTCATCCCTCTGAACTTCCAGACGCCTTGAACACCCAGTGCCCAAAAACAACCTTGCGCTTCGAACAATTGGGCACTCCGACTCTCCCGGCGAAAGAGTTTCTAGAATCCTCAAACGCCTAAGCTACTTGAACCTTCCATCATCTGCCATCCTGAATTACCTAGCAACTGAATGTTCTTCCATACTCATTCTCTGTATTTCTTTCCTCTCCAAAGTCTCTCTTTACCTGAAATATCTCATTTACAATCCTTGTGCCTCTACGAACCACTATTTTTACTGAGAATATGAACTTAAATAATCTTCCGCCCTGTCGTTTCGCCAATTGCTTCCGCTCTTTCCTGTAGTTCCTCATTCTTGTTCAATACTCTTTAGCCTTTTTCTCACATTTCATTTACTCACCACTTTCACTAGGCCAAGCTCCTAACTTTCCTCGTCTGGACGTTCAGAGGGACTGACCTATACAGGCGCGGGGTGGTTCGAAGAGTACGAGTTTTAGGCGTAACACACTGTTGGGCGCTTGAGCGTTTATAACAAGGTAGTTCTGGGTGCAAGGTGGTTTGAGTCGTGTAAATGTTCGGACGCAGGATATTTCCATACGTTTGAAGGCTAAAGATAGTTCAGGTTGTTTATGCGCGTTATCTATAAGAGCGCCTAGGCAGACAGATGTACTTCTCATCCCCAAACGCCTTTGCGCCCGAAAAACATTGCGCTTAAACTCTTTGAACTATCTTTCGCCTTCATACGTCCAGAACTATCCTGCGTCCGTACATCCTTACGAAACAAACCACCTTGCACACAGAACTACCTCGTTATAAACGCTCAAGCGCCCCACAGTGTTTTACGACTAAAACTCGTACTCTTCGAACCACCCCGCGCCTCGATAGGTCATCCCTCTGAACGTCCAGACGCCTTGAACACCCAGTGCCCAAAAACAACCTTGCGCTTCGATTAATTGGGCATTCCGACTCTCCCGGCGGAAGAGTTTCTAGAATTCTCAAACGCCTAAGCTATTTCAATGTTCCATCATCTGCCATCCTGAATTACCTAGTAACTGACAGTTCTTCCATACTCATTCTCTGTATTTCTCTCCTCTCCAAAGTCTCTCATTACCTGAAATAACTCATTAACAATCCTTGTGCCTCTACAAACACTATTTTTACTGAGAATATGAACTTGCATAATCTTCCGCCCTGTCGTTTGGCCAATTGCTTCCGCTCTTTCCTGTAGTTCCTCATTCCTGTTCAATACTCTCTAGCCTTTTTCTCACATTTCACTTACTACTTTCACTAGGCCAAGCTCCTAATTTTCCTCGTCTGGACGTTCAGAGGGCCTGACCTATCCAGGCGCGGGGTGGTTCGAAGAGTACGAGTTTTAGGCGTAATACTTTGTGGGGCGCTTGAGCGTTTATAACAAGGTAGTTCTGGGTGCAAGATGGTTTGAGTCGTGTAAATGTTCGGACGCAGGATATTTCCATACGTTTGAAGGCTAAAGATAGTTCAGGTTGTTTATGCGCGATGTTTATAGGAGCGCCTAGGCAGACAGATGTACTTCTCATTCCCAAACGCCTATGCGCCCGAAAGACATCGCGCATAAACTCTTTGAAATATCTTTCGCCTTCATACGTCCAGAACTATCCTGCGTCCGTACATCCTTACGAAACAAACCACCTGGCACACAGAACTACCTCGTTATAAACGCTCAAGCGCCCCACAGTGTTTACGCCTAAAACTCGTACTCTTCGAACCACCCCGCGCCTCGATAGGTCATCCCTCTGAACGTCCAGACGCCTTGAACACCCAGTGCCCAAAAACAACCTTGCGCTTCGAACAATTGGGCACTCCGACTCTCCCGGCGGAAGAGTTTCTAGAATCCTCAAACGCCTAAGCTATTTGAACGTTCCATCATCTGCCATCCTGAATTACCTAGTAACTGACAGTTCTTCCATACTCATTCTCTGTATTTCTCTCCTCTCCAAAGTCTCTCATTACCTGAAATAACTCATTAACAATCCTTGTGCCTCTACGAAACACTATTTTAACTGAGAATATGAACTTGCATAATCTTCCGCCCTGTCGTTTCGCCAATTGCTTCCGCTCTTTCCTGTAGATCCTCATTCCTGTTCAATACTCTTTAGCCTTTTTCTCACATTTCACTTACTACTTTCACTAGGCCAAGCTCCTAATTTTCCTCGTCTGGACGTTCAGAGGGCCTGACCTATCCAGGCGCGGGGTGGTTCGAAGAGTACGAGTTTTAGGCGTAATACTTTGTGGGGCGCTTGAGCGTTTATAACAAGGTAGTTCTGGTTTGAGTCGTGTAAATGTTCGGACGCAGGATATTTCCATACGTTTGAAGGCTAAAGATAGTTCAGGTTGTTTATGCGCGATGTTTATAAGAGCGCCTAGGCAGACAGATGTACTTCTCGTCCCCAAACGCCTATGCGCCCGAAAGACATCGCGCATAAACTCTTTGAACTATATTTCGCCTTCATACGTTAGGATGTACGGACGCAGGATTGTTCCTGCGTCCGTACATCCTTACGAAACAAACCACCTTGCACACAGAACTACCTCGTTATAAACGCTCAAGCGCCCCACCGTGTTTTACGCCTAAAACTTGTACTCTTCGAACCACCCGCACCTCGATAGGTCATCCCTCTGAACGTCCAGACGCCTTGAACACCCAGTGCCCAAAAACAACCTTGCGCTTCGAACAATTGGGCACTTCGACTCTCCCGGCGAAAGAGTTTCTAGAATCCTCAAACGCCTAAGCTACTTGAACGTTCCATCATCTGCCATCCTGAATTACCTAGCAACTGAATGTTCTTCCATACTCATTCTCTGTATTTCTTTCCTCTCCAAAGTCTCTCTTTACCTGAAATATCTCATTTACAATCCTTGTGCCTCTACGAACCACTATTTTTACTGAGAATATGAACTTGCATAATCTTCCGCCCTGTCGTTTCGCCAATTGCTTCCGCTCTTTCCTGTAGTTCCTCATTCCTGTTCAATACTCTCTAGCCTTCTTCTCACATTTCACTTACTACTTTTACTAGGCCAAGCTCCTAATTTTCCTCGTCTGGACGTTCAGAGGGCCTGACCTATCCAGGCGCGGGGTGGTTCGAAGAGTACGAGTTTTAGGCGTAATACTTTGTGGGGCGCTTGAGCGTTTATAACAAGGTAGTTCTGGTTTGAGTCGTGTAAATGTTCGGACGCAGGATATTTCCATACGTTTGAAGGCTAAAGATAGTTCAGGTTGTTTATGCGCGATGTTTATAAGAGCGCCTAGGCAGACAGATGTACTTCTCATCCCTAAACGCCTATGCGCCCGAAAGACATCGCGCATAAACTCTTTGAACATTCTTTCGCCTTCATACGTCCAGAACTATCTTGCGTCCGTACATCGTTACGAAACAAACCACCTTGCACACAGAACTACCTCGTTATAAACGCTCAAGCGCCCCACAGTGTTTCACGTCTAAAACTCGTACTCTTCGAACCACCTTGCGCCTCGCTAGTTCATCATTCTGAACGTCCAGACGCCTTGAACACCCAGTGCCCAAAAACAACCTTGCGCTTCGAACAATTGGGCACTCCGACTCTCCAGGCGAAAGAGTTTCTAGAATCCTCAAACGCCTAAGCTACTTGAACGTTCCATCATCTGCCATCCTGAATTACCTAGCAACTGACTGTTCTTCTATACTCATTCTCTGTATTTCTTTCCTCTCCAAAGTCTCTCATTACCTGAAATATCTCATTTAAAATCCTTGTGCCTCTACGAACGACTATTTTCACTGAGAATATGAACTTGCATAATCTTCCGCCCTGTCGTTTCGCCAATTGCTTCCGCTCTTTCCTGTAGTTCCTCATTCCTGTTCAATACTCTTTAGCCTTTTTCTCACATTTCACTTACTACTTTCACTAGGCCAAGCTCCTAATTTTCCTCGTCTGGACGTTCAGAGGACCTGACCTATCCAGGCGCGGGGTGGTTCGAAGAGTACGAGTTTTAGGCGTAATACACTGTGGGGCGCTTGAGCGTTTATAACAAGGTAGTTCTGGGTGCAAAGTGGTTTGATTCGTGTAAATGTTCGGACGCAGGATATTTCCATACGTTTGAAGGCTAAAGATAGTTCAGGTTGTTTATGCGCGATGTTTATAACAGCGCCTAGGCAGACAGATGTACTTCTCATCCCCAAACGCCTATGCGTCCGAAAAACATTGCGCTTAAACTCTTTGAACTATCTTTCGCCTTCATACGTCCAGAACTATCCTGCGTCCGTACATCCTTACGAAACAAACCACCTCGCACACAGAACTACCTCATTATAAACGCTCAAGCGCCCCACAGTGTTTTACGCCTAAAACTCGTACTCTTAAAACCACCCCGCGCCTCGATAGGTCATCCCTCTGAACGTCCAGACGCCTTGAACACCCAGTGCCCAAAAACAACCTTGCGCTTCGAACAATTGGGCACTCCGACTCTCCCGGCGGAAGATTTCTTGAACGTCCAGACGCCTTGAACACCCAGTGCCCAAAAACAACCTTGCGCTTCGAACAATTGGGCACTCCGACTCTCCCCGCGAAAGAGTTTCTAGAATCCTCAAACGCCTAAGATATTTGAACGTTCCATCATCTGCCATCCTGAATTACCTAGCAACTGACTGTTCTTCCATACTCATTCTCTGTATTTCTTTCCTCTCCAAAGTCTCTCATTACCTGAAATAACTCATTAACAATCCTTGTGCCTCTACGAACGACTATTTTTACTGAGAATATGAACTTGCATAATCTTCCGCCCTGTCGTTTCGCCAATTGCTTCCGCTCTTTCCTGTAGTTCCTCATTCCTGTTCAATACTCTCTAGCCTTTTTCTCACATTTCACTTACTACTTTCACTAGGCCAAGCTCCTAATTTTCCTCGTCTGGACGTTCAGAGGGCCTGACCTATACAGGCGCGGGGAGGTTCGAAGAGTACGAGTTTTAGGCGTAATACACTGTGGGGCGCTTGAGCGTTTATAACAAGGTAGTTCTGGGTGCAAGGTGGTTTGAGTCGTGTAAATGTTCGAACGCAGGATATTTCCATACGTTTGAAGGCTAAAGATAGTTCAGGTTGTTTATGCGCGATGTTTATAAGAGCGCCTAGGCAGACAGATGTACTTCTCATCCCCAAACGCCTATGCGCCCGAAAGACATCGCGCATAAACTCTTTGAACTATCTTTCGCCTTCATACGTCCAGAACTATCCTGCGTCCGTACATCCTTACGAAACAAACCACCTTGCACACAGAACTACTTCGTTATAAACGCTCAAGCGCCCCACAGTGTTTTACGCCTAAAACTCGTACTCTTCGAACCACCCCGCGCCTCGATAGGTCATCCTCTGAACGTCCAGACGCCTTGAACACCCAGTGCCCAAAAACAACCTTGCGCTTCGAACAATTGGGCACTCCGACTCTCCCGGCGAAAGAGTTTCTAGAATCCTCAAACGCCTAAGCTATTTGAACGTTCCATCATCTGCCATCCTGAATTACCTAGCAACTGACTGTTCTTCCATACTCATTCTCTGTATTTCTTTCCTCTCCAAAGTCTCTCATTACCTGAAATATCTCATTTACAATCCTTGTGCCTCTACGAACGACTATTTTTACTGAGAATATGAACTTGCATAATCTTCCGCCCTGTCGTTTCGCCAATTGCTTCCGCTCTTTCCTGTAGTTCCTCATTCCTGTTCAATACTCTTTAGCCTTTTTCTCACATTTCACTTACTTACTACTTTCACTAGGCCAAGCTCTAATTTTCCTCGTCTGGACGTTCAGAGGGCCTGACCTATCCAGGCGCGGGGTGGTTCTAAGAGTACGAGTTTTAGGCGTAATACAATGTGGGGCGCTTGAGCGTTTATAACAAGGTAGTTCTGGTATGAGTCGTGTAAATGTTCGGACGCAGGATATTTCTATACGTTTGAAGGCTAAAGATAGTTCAGGTTGTTTATGCGCGATGTTTATAAGAGCGCCTAGGCAGACAGATGTACTTCTCATCCCCAAACGCCTATGCGCCCGAAAACATCGCGCATAAACTCTTTGAACTATCTTTCGCCTTCATACGTCCAGAAATATCCTGCGTCCGTACATCCTTACGACTCAAACCACCTTGCACACAGAACTACCTTGTTATAAACGCTCAAGCGCCCCACAGTGTTTACGCCTAAAACTCGTACTCTTCGAACCACCCGCGCCTCGATTGGTCATCCCTCTGAACGTCCAGACGCCTTGAACACCCAGTGCCCAAAACAACCTTGCGCTTCGAACAATTGGGCACTCCGACTCTCCCGGCGAAAGAGTTTCTAGAATCCTCAAACGCCTAAGCTACTTGAACGTTCCATCATCTGCCATCCTGAATTACCTAGCAACTGACTGTTCTTCCATACTCATTCTCTGTATTTCTTTCCTCTCCAAAGTCTCTCTTTACCTGAAATATCTCATTTACAATCCTTGTGCCTCTACGAACCACTATTTTTACTGAGAATATGAACTTGCATAATCTTCCGCCCTGTCGTTTCGCCAATTGCTTCCGCTCTTTCCTGTAGTTCCTCATTCCTGTTCAATACTCTCTAGCCTTTTTCTCACATTTCACTTACTACTTTCACTAGGCCAAGCTCCTAATTTTCCTCGTCTGGACGTTCAGAGGGCCTGACCTATACAGGCGCGGGGTGGTTCGAAGAGTACGAGTTTTAGGCGTAATACACTGTGGGGCGCTTGAGCGTTTATAACAAGGTAGTTCTGGTGCAAGGTGGTTTGAGTCATGTAAATGTTCGAACGCAGGATATTTCTATACGTTTGAAGGCTAAAGATAGTTCAGGTTGTTTATGCGCGATGTTTATAAGAGCGCCTAGGCAGACAGATGTACTTCTCATCCCCAAACGCCTATGCGCCCGAAAAACATCGCGCATAAACTCTTTGAACTATCTTTCGCCTTCATACGTCCAGAACTATCCTGCGTCCGTACATCCTTACGACTCAAACCACCTTGCACACAGAACTACCTCGTTATAAACGCTCAAGCGCCCCACAGTGTTTAACGCCTAAAACTCGTACTCTTCGAACCACCCCGCGCCTCGATAGGTCATTCCTCTGAACGTCCAGACGCCTTGAACACCCAGTGCCCAAAAACAACCTTGCGCTTCGAACAATTGGGCACTCCGACTCTCCCGGCGAAAGAGTTTCTAGAATCCTCAAACGCCTAAGCTACTTGAACGTTCCATCATCTGCCATCCTGAATTACCTAGCAACTGACTGTTCTTCTATACTCATTCTCTGTATTTGTTTCCTCCTTAAAGTCTCTCATTACCAGAAATATCTTTTTTACAATTCTTGTGCCTCTACGAACGACTATTTTTTGTCAGAATATGAACTTGCATTATCTTCCGCCCTGTCGTTTCGCCAATTGCTTCCGCTCTTTCCTGTAGTTCCTCATTCCTGTTCAATACTCTTTAGCCTTTTTCTCACATTTCACTTACTACTTTCACTAGGCCAAGCTCCTAATTTTCCTCGTCTGGACGTTCAGAGGGCCTGACCTATACAGGCGCGGGGTGGTTCGAAGAGTACGAGTTTTAGGCGTAATACACTGTGGGCAGCTTGAGCGTTTATAACAAGGTAGTTCTGGGTGCAAGGTGGTTTGAGTCGTGAAAATGTTCGGACGCAGGATATTTCCATACGTTTGAAGGCTAAAGATAGTTCAGGTTGTTTATGCGCGATGTTTATAAGAGCGCCTAGGCAGACAGATGTACTTCTCATCCCCAAACGCCTATGCGCCCGAAAGACATCGCGCATAAACTCTTTGAACTATCTTTCGCCTTCATACGTCCAGAACTATCCTGCGTCTGTACATCCTTACGAAACAAACCACCTTGCACACAGAACTACCTCGTTATAAACGCTCAAGCGCCCCACAGTGTTTTACGCCTAAAACTCGTACTCTTCGAACCACCTCGCGCCTCGATAGGTCATCCTCTGAACTTCCAGACGCCTTGAACACCCAGTGCCCAAAAACAATTTTGCGCTTCGAACAATTGGGCACTCCGACTCTCCCGGCGAAAGAGTTTCTAGAATCCTCAAACGCCTAAGCTACTTGAACGTTCCATCATCTGCCATCCTGAATTACCTAGCAACTGACTGTTCTTCCATACTCATTCTCTGTATTTCTTTCCTCTCCAAAGTCTCTCATTACCTGAAATATCTCATTTACAATCCTTGTGCCTCTACGAACCACTATTTTTACTGAGAATATGAACTTGCATAATCTTCCGCCCTGTCGTTTCGCCAATTGCTTCCGCTCTTTCCTGTAGTTCCTCATTCCTGTTCAATACTCTCTAGCCTTTTTCTCACATTTCACTTACTACTTTCACTAGGCCAAGCTCCTAATTTTCCTCGTCTGGACGTTCAGAGGGCCTGACCTATACAGGCGCGGGGTGGTTCGAAGAGTACGAGTTTTAGGCGTAATACACTGTGGGGCGCTTGAACGTTTATAACAAGGTAGTTCTGGGTGCAAGGTGGTTTGAGTCGTGTAAATGTTCGAACGCAGGATATTTCTATACGTTTGAAGGCTAAAGATAGTTCAGGTTGTTTATGCGCGATGTTTATAAAAGCGCCTAGGCAGACAGATGTACTTCTCATCCCCAAACGCCTATGCGCCCGAAAGACATCGCGCATAAACTCTTTGAACTATCTTTCGCCTTCATACGTCCAGAACTATCCTGCGTCCGTACATCCTTACGACTCAAACCACCTTGCACACAGAACTACCTTGTAATAAACGCTCAAGCGCCCCACAGTGTTTTACGCCTAAAACTCGTACTCTTCGAATCACCCCGCGCCTCGATAGGTCAGGCCCTCTGAACGTCCAGACGCCTTGAACACCCAGTGCCAAAAACAACTTTGCGCTTCGAACAATTGGGCACTCCGACTCTCCCGGCGAAAGAGTTTCTAGAATCCTCAAACGCCTAAGCTACTTGAACGTTCCATCATCTGCCATCCTGAATTAACTAGCAACTGACTGTTCTTCTACACTAATTCTCTGTATTTCTTTCCTGTCCAAAGTCTCTCATTACCTGAAATATCTCATTTACAATACTTGTGCCTCTACGAACGACTATTTTTACTGAGAATATGAACTTGCATAATCTTCCGCCCTGTCGTTTCGCCAATTGCTTCCGCTCTTTCCTGTAGTTCCTCATTCCTGTTCAATACTCTCTAGCCTTTTTCTCACATTTCACTTACTACTTTCACTAGGCCAAGCTCCTAATTTTCCTCGTCTGGACGTTCAGAGGGCCTGACCTATACAGGCGCGGGGTGGTTCGAAGAGTACGAGTTTTAGGCGTAATACACTGTGGGGCGCTTGAGCGTTTATAACAAGGTAGTTCTGGGTGCAAGGTGGTTTGAGTCGTGTAAATGTTCGACGCAGGATATTTCTATACGTTTGAAGGCTAAAGATAGTTCAGGTTGTTTATGCGCGATGTTTATAAGAGCGCCTAGGCAGACAGATGTACTTCTCATCCCCAAACGCCTATGCGCCCGAAAAACATCGCGCATAAACTCTGAACTATCTTTCGCCTTCATACGTCCAGAACTATCCTGCGTCCGTACATCCTTACGAAACAAACCACCTTGCACACAGAACTACCTCGTTATAAACGCTCAAGCGCCCCACAGTGTCTTACGCCTAAAACTCGTACTCTTCGAACCACCCCGCGCCTCGATAGGTCATCCCTCTGAACGTCCAGACGCCTTGAACACCCAGTGCCCAAAAACAACCTTGCGCTTCGAACAATTGGGCACTCCGACTCTCCCGGCGAAAGAGTTTCTAGAATCCTCAAACGCCTAAGCTACTTGAACGTTCCATCATCTGCCATCCTGAATTACCTAGCAACTGACTGTTCTTCTATACTAATTCTCTGTATTTCTTTCCTGTCCAAAGTCTCTCATTACCTGAAATATCTCATTTACAATCCTTGTGCCTCTACGAACGACTATTTTTACTGAGAATATGAACTTGCATAATCTTCCGCCCTGTCGTTTCGCCAATTGCTTCCGCTCTTTCCTGTAGTTCCTCATTCCTGTTCAATACTCTTTAGCCTTTTTCTCACATTTCATTTACTCACTACTTTCACTAGGCCAAGCTCCTAATTTTCCTCGTCTGGACGTTCAGAGGGCCTGACCTATACAGGCGCGGGGTGGTTCGAAGAGTACGAGTTTTAGGCGTAATACACTGTGGGGCGCTTGAGCGTTTATAACAAGGTAGTTCTGGGTGCAAGGTGGTTTGAGTCGTGTAAATGTTCGGACGCAGGATATTTCCATACGTTTGAAGGCTAAAGATAGTTCAGGTTGTTTATGCGCGATGTTTATAAGAGCGCCTAGGCAGACAGATGTACTTCTCATCCCCAAACGCCTATGCGCCCGAAAGACATCGCGCATAAACTCTTTGAACTATCTTTCGCCTTCATACGTCCAGAACTATCCTGCGTCCGTACATCCTTACGAATCAAACCACCTTGCACACAGAACTACCTCGTTATAAACGCTCAAGCGCCCCACAGTGTTTTACGCCTAAAACTCGTACTCTTCGAACCACCCCGCGCCTCGATAGGTCATCCTCTGAACGTCCAGACGCCTTGAACACCCAGTGCCCAAAAACAACCTTGCGCTTCGAACAATTGGGCACTCCGACTCTCCCGGCGAAAGAGTTTCTAGAATCCTCAAACGCCTAAGCTACTTGAACGTTCCATCATCTGCCATCCTGAATTACCTAGCAACTGACTGTTCTTCCATACTCATTCTCTGTATTTCTTTCCTCTCCAAAGTCTCTCATTACCTGAAATATCTCATTTACAATCCTTGTGCCTCTACGAACCACTATTTTTACTGAGAATATGAACTTGCATAATCTTCCGCCCTGTCGTTTCGCCAATTGCTTCCGCTCTTTCCTGTAGTTCCTCATTCCTGTTCAATACTCTCTAGCCTTTTTCTCACATTTCACTTACTACTTTCACTAGGCCAAGCTCCTAATTTTCCTCGTCTGGACGTTCAGAGGGCCTGACCTATCCAGGCGCGGGGTGGTTCGAAGAGTACGAGTTTTAGGCGTAATACACTGTGGGGCGCTTGAGCGTTTATAACAAGGTAGTTCTGGTTTGAGTCGTGTAAATGTTCGGACGCAGGATATTTCCATACGTTTGAAGGCTAAAGATAGTTCAGGTTGTTTATGCGCGATGTTTATAAGAGCGCCTAGGCAGACAGATGTACTTCTCATCCCCAAACGCCTATGCGCCCGAAAGACATCGCGCATAAACTCTTTGAACTATCTTTCGCCTTCATACGTCCAGAACTATCCTGCGTCCGTACATCCTTACGACTCAAACCACCTTGCACACAGAACTACCTCGTTATAAACGCTCAAGCGCCCCACAGTGTTTTACGCCTAAAACTCGTACTCTTCGAACCACCCGCGCCTCGATAGGTCATCCCTCTGAACGTCCAGACGCCTTGAACACCCAGTGCCCAAAAACAACCTTGCGCTTCGAACAATTGGGCACTCCGACTCTCCCGGCGAAAGAGTTTCTAGAATCCTCAAACGCCTAAGCTACTTGAACGTTCCATCATCTGCCATCCTGAATTACCTAGCAACTGACAGTTCTTCCATACTCATTCTCTGTATTTCTTTCCTCTCCAAAGTCTCTCATTACCTGAAATATCTCATTTACAATCCTTGTGCCTCTACGAACCACTATTTTTACTGAGAATATGAACTTGCATAATCTTCCGCCCTGTCGTTTCGCCAATTGCTTCCGCTCTTTCCTGTAGTTCCTCATTCCTGTTCAATACTCTCTAGCCTTTTTCTCACATTTCACTTACTACTTTCACTAGGCCAAGCTCCTAATTTTCCTCGTCTGGACGTTCAGAGGGCCTGACCTATACAGGCGCGGGGTGGTTCGAAGAGTACGAGTTTTAGGCGTAATACACTGTGGGGCGCTTGAGCGTTTATAACAAGGTAGTTCTGGGTGCAAGGTGGTTTGAGTCGTGTAAATGTTCGGACGCAGGATATTTCTATACGTTTGAAGGCTAAAGATAGTTCAGGTTGTTTATGCGCGATGTTTATAAGAGCGCCTAGGCAGACAGATGTACTTCTCATCCCCAAACGCCTATGCGCCCGAAAAACATCGCGCATAAACTCTTTGAACTATCTTTCGCCTTCATACGTCCAGAACTATCCTGCGTCCGTACATCCTTACGACTCAAACCACCTTGCACACAGAACTACCTTGTTATAAACGCTCAAGCGCCCCACAGTGTTTTACGCCTAAAACTCGTACTCTTCGAACCACCTCGCGCCTCGATAGGTCATCCCTCTGAACGTCCAGACGCCTTGAACACCCAGTGCCCAAAACCAACCTTGCGCTTCGAACAATTGGGCACTCCGACTCTCCCGGCGAAAGAGTTTCTAGAATCCTCAAACGCCTAAGCTACTTGAACGTTCCATCATCTGCCATCCTGAATTACCTAGCAACTGACTGTTCTTCTATACTCATTCTCTGTATTTCTTTCCTCTCCAAAGTCTCTCATTACCTGAAATATCTCATTTACAATCCTTGTGCCTCTACGAAACACTATTTTTACTGAGAATATGAACTTGCATAATCTTCCGCCCTGTCGTTTCGCCAATTGCTTCCGCTCTTTCCTGTAGTTCCTCATTCCTGTTCAATACTCTCTAGCCTTTTTCTCACATTTCACTTACTACTTTCACTAGGCCAAGCTCCTAATTTTCCTCGTCTGGACGTTCAGAGGGCCTGACCTATACAGGCGCGGGGTGGTTCGAAGAGTACGAGTTTTAGGCGTAATACACTGTGGGGCGCTTGAGCGTTTATAACAAGGTAGTTCTGGTTTGAGTCGTGTAAATGTTCGGACGCAGGATATTTCCATACGTTTGAAGGCTAAAGATAGTTCAGGTTGTTTATGCGCGATGTTTATAAGAGCGCCTAGGCAGACAGATGTACTTCTCATCCCCAAACGCCTATGCGCCCGAAAGACATCGCGCATAAACTCTTTGAACTATCTTTCGCCTTCATACGTCCAGAACTATCCTGCGTCCGTACATCCTTACGAAACAAACCACCTTGCACACAGAACTACCTCGTTATAAACGCTCAAGCGCCCCACAGTGTTTTACGCCTAAAACTCGTACTCTTCGAACCATCCCGCGCCTCGATAGGTCATCCCTCTGAACGTCCAGACGCCTTGAACACCCAGTGCCCAAAACCAACCTTGCGCTTCGAACAACTGGGCACTCCGACTCTCCCGGCGAAAGAGTTTCTAGAATCCCCAAATAGTTCAGGTAGTTTATGCGCGATGTTTATAAGAGCGCCTAGGCTGACATATATACTTCTCTTCCCCAAACGCCTATGCGCCCGAAACACATCGCGCATAAACTCTTTGAACACGCTTTCGCCTTCATACCTCCAGAAATTTTCTGCGTCCTAACAACCTTACGACTCAAACCACCTTGCGCACAGAACTACCTTGTTATAAACGCTCAAGCGCCCCACAGTGTTTTACGCCTAAAACTCGTACTCTTCGAACCACCTAGCGCCTCGATAGAACAGGCCCTCTGAATGTCCAGACGCCTAGAACACCCATTGCCCAAAACCAACCTTGCGCTTCGAACAATTGGGCACTCCGACTCTCCCGGCGAAAGAGTTTCTAGAATCCTCAAACGCCTAAGCTACTTGAACGTTCCATCATCTGCCATCCTGAATTACCTAGCAACTGACTGTTCTTCTATACTCATTTTTGAAGGCTGAATATAGTTCAGGTTGTTTATGCGCGATGTATATAGAAGCGCTTAGGCAGACAGATAAACTTCTCATTCCCAAACGCCTATGCGCCCGAAAGACATCGCGCATAAACTCTTAGAACTATCTTTCGCCTTGATACGTCGAGAACTATCCTGCGTCCGTACTTCCTTACGACTCAACCCACCTTGCACACAGAACTACCTTGTTATAAACGCTCAAGCGCCCAACAGTGTTTTACGCCTTAAACTCGTACTCTTCGAACCACCTCGCGCCTCGATAGGTCAGGCCCTCTGAACGTCCAGACGAGGAAAATTAGGAGCTTGGCCTAGTGAAAGTAGTGAGTGAAATGTGAGAAAAAGGCTAGAAAGTATTGAACAGGAATTAAGAACTACAGGATAGAGCTGAAGCAATTATGAGTTTTAGGCGTAAAACACTGTGAGGCGCTTGAGCGTTTATAACGAGATAGTTCTGTGCGCAAGGTGGTTTTTTTCGTAAGGATGTACGGACGCATGATAGTTCTGGACGTATGAAGGCGAAAGATAGTTCAAAGAGTTTATGCGCGATGTTTTTCGGGCGCATAGGCGTGTAGGGATGAGAAGTACATCTGTCTGTCTAGGCGCTCTTATGAACATCGCGCATAAACAACCTGAACTATCTTCAGCCTTCAAACGTATAGAAATATCCTGCGTACGAACATTTTTACGACTCAAACCACCTTGCACCCAGAACTACCTTTTTATAAACGCTCAAGCGCCCACAGTGTATTACGCCTAAAACTCGTACTCTTCGAACCACCCCGCGCCTGTATAGGTCAGGCCCTCTGAACGTCCAGACGAGGAAAATTAGGAGCTTTGCCTAGTGAAAGTAGTGTGAAAGTGAAATGTGAGAAAAAGGATAGAGAGTATTGAACAGGAATTAGGAACAACAGGAAAGAGCGGAAGCAATTGGCGAAACGACAGGGCGGAAGATTATGCATGTTCATATTCTCAGTAAAAATAGTCGTTCGTAGAGGAACATGGATTGTGAATGAGATATTTCAGGTAAAGAGAGACTTTGGAGAGGAAAGATATACTGAGAATGAGTATAGAAGAACAGTCAGTTGCTAGGTATTTCAGGATGGCAGATGATGAACGTTCAATTAGCTTAGACGTTTGAGGATTATAGAAACTCTTTCGCCGGGAGAGTCGGAGTACCCAGTTGTTCGAAGCGAAAGGTTGGTTTTTGTTACTGGGTGTCGAGGCGTCTGGACGTTCAGAGGGCCTGACCTATCCAGGCGCGGGGTGGTTCGAAGAGTACGAGTTTTAGGCGTAATACACTGTGGGGCGCTTGAGCGTTTATAACAAGGTAGTTCTGGTTTGAGTCGTGTAAATGTTCGGACGCAGAATATTTCTATACGTTTGAAGGCTAAAAATAGTTCAGGTTGTTTAAGGTCGATGTTTATAAGAGTGCCTGAACAGACAAATGTACTTCTCATCCCCAAACGCCTATGCGCCCGAAAAACATCGCGCATAAACTCTTTGAACACTCTGTCGCCTTCATACGTCCAGAAATATTCTGCGTCCTAACATCCTTACGACTGAAACCACCTTGCACACAGAACTACCTTGTTATAAACGCTCAAGCGCCCCACAGTGTTTTACGCCTAAAACTCGTACTCTTCGAACCTCCCCTCGCCTTGACAGGTCAGGCCCTCTGAACGTCAGGACGCCTTTAACTTCCAGTGCCCAAAACCAACCTTGCGCTTCGAACAACTGGGCACTCCGACTCTCACGGCGAAAGAGTTTCTAGAATCCTCAAACGCCTAAGCTACTTGAACGTTCCATTATCTGCCATCCTGAATTACCTAGAACTGACTGTATTTCTATACTCATTCTCTGTATTTCTTTCTTCTCCAAAGTCTCTCATTACCTGAAATATCTCATTCACAATTCTTGTTCCTCTACGAACGACTATTTTTACTGAGAATATGAACTTGTATAATCTTCCGCCCTGTCGTTTCGCCAATTGCTTCCGCTCTTTCCTGTAGTTCCTCATTCCTGTTCAATACTCTCTAGCCTTTTTCTCACATTTCACTTACTACTCTCACTAGGCCAAGCTCCTAATTTTCCTCGTCTGGACGTTCAGAGGGCCTGACCTATACAGGCGCGGGGTGGTTCGAAGAGTACGAGTTTTAGGCGTAATACACTGTGGGGCGCTTGAGCATTTATAACAAGGTAGTTCTGGTTGCAAGGTGGTTTGAGTCGTGTAAATGTTCGGACGCAGGATATTTCTATACGTTTGAAGGCTAAAGATAGTTCAGGTTGTTTATGCGCGATGTTTATAAGAGCGCCTAGGCAGACAGATGTACTTCTCATCCCCAAACGCCTATGCGCCCGGAAAACATCGCGCATAAACTCTTTGAACTATCTTTCGCCTTCATACGTCCAGAACTATCTTGCGTCCGTATATCCTTACGAAACAAACCACCTTGCACACAGAACTACCTCGTTATAAACGCTCAAGCGCCCTACTGTATTTTACGCCTAAAACTAGTACTAATCGAACCAACCCGCGCCTCGATAGGTCATGCCCTCTGAACGTCCAGACGCCTTGAACACCCAGTGCCCAAAACCAACCTTGCGCTGTGTACAACTGGGCACTCCGACTCTCCCGGCGAAAGAATTTCTAGAAACCTCAAACGCCTAAGCTACTTGAACGTTCCATCATCTGCCATCCTGAATTACCTAGCAACTGACTGTTCTTCTATACTCATTCTCTGTATTTCTTTACTCTCCAAAGTCTCTCATTACCTGAAATATCTCATTTACAATCCTTGTGCCTCTACGAACCATTATTTTTACTGAAAATATGAACTTGCATAATCTTCCGCCCTGTCGTTTCACCAATTGCTTCAGCTCTTTCCTGTAGTTCCTCACTCCTTTTCAATACTCTCTAGCCTTTTTCTCACATTTCACTTACTCACTACTTTCACTAGGCCAAGCTCCTAATTTTCCTCGTCTGGACGTTCAGAGGGCCTGACCTATCCAGGCGCGGGTTGGTTCGAAGAGTACGAGGTATAGGCGAAATACACTGTGGGGCGCTTGAGCGTTTATAACAAGGTAGTTCTGGGTCCAAGGTGGTTTGAGTCGTGTAAATGTTCGGACGCAGGATATTTCTATACGTTTGAAGGCTAAAGATAGTTCAGGTTGTTAATGCGCGATGTTTATAAGAGCGCCTAGGCAGACAAATGTACTTCTCATCCCCAAACGCCTATGCGCCCGAAAAACATCGCGCATGAACTCTTTGAACACTCTTTCGCCTTCATACGTCCAGAAATATTCTGCGTCCTAACATCCTTACGACTCAAACCACCTTGCACACAGAACTACCTTGTTATAAACGCTCAAGCGCCCCACAGTGTTTTACGCCTAAAACTCGTACTCTTCGAACCACCTAGCGCCTCGATAGGTCAGGCCCTCTGAACGTCCAGACGCCTTGAACACCCAGTGCCCAAAACCAACCTTGCGCTTCGAACAATTGGGCACTCCGACTCTCCCGGCGAAAGAGTTTCTAGAATCCTCAAACGCCTAAGCTACTTGAACGTTCCATCATCTGCCATCCTGAATTACCTAGCAACTGACTGTTGTTTCATACTCATTTTTGAAGGCTAAAGATAGTTCAGGTTGTTTATGCGCGATGTATATAAAAGGCCTAGGCCGACAGATAAACTTCTCATTCCCAAACGCCTATGCGCCCGAAAGACATCGCGCATAAACTCTCAGAACTATCTTTCGCCTTCATACGTCGAGAACTATCCTGCGTCCGTACTTCCTTACGACTCAACCCACCTTGCACACAGAACTACCTTGTTATAAACGCTCAAGCGCCCCACAGTGTATTACGCCTAAAACTCGTACTCTTCGAACCACCCCGCGCCTGTATAGGTCAGGCCCTATGAACGTCCAGACGAGGAAAATTAGGAGCTTTGCCTAGTGAAAGTAGTGTGAAAGTGAAATGTGAGAAAAAGGCTAGATATTATTGAACAGGAATTAGGAGCAACAGGAAAGAGCGGAAGCAATTGGCGAAACGACAGGGCGAAAGATTATGCATGTTCATATTCTCAGTAAAAATAGTCGTTCGTAGAGGAACATGGATTGTGAATGAGATATTTCAGGTAATGAGAGACTTTGGAGAGGAAAGATATACTGAGAATGAGTATAGAAGAACAGTCAGTTGCTAGGTATTTCAGGATGGCAGATGATGAACGTTCAAGTAGCTTAGACGTTTTAGGATTCTAGAAACTCTTTCGCCGGGAGAGTCGGAGTACCCAGTTGTTCGAAGCGAAAGGTTGGTTTTTGGTACTGGGTGTCGAGGCGTCTGGACGTTCAGAGGGCCTGACCTATCCAGGCGCGGGGTGGTTCGAAGAGTACGAGTTTTAGGCGTAATACACTGTGGGGCGCTTGAGCGTTTATAACAAGGTATTTCTGGTTTGAGTCGTGTAAATGTTCGGACGCAGAATATTTCTATACGTTTGAAGGCTAAAGATAGTTCAGGTTGTTTATGGGCGATGTTTATAAGAGTGCCTGGACAGACAAATGTACTTCTCATCCCCAAACGCCTATGCGCCCGAAAAACATCGCGCATAAACTCTTTGAACACTCTTTCGCCTTCATACGTCCAGAAATATTCTGCGTCCTAAGATCCTTACGACTGAAACCACCTTGCCCACAGAACTACCTTGTTATAAACGCTCAAGCGCCCCACAGTGTTTTACGCCTAAATTTCGTACTCTTCGAACCTCCCCACGCCTTGACAGGTCAGGCCCTCTGAACGTCAAGACGCCTTTAACAACCAGTGCCCAAAACCAACCTTGCGCTTCGAACAACTGGGCACCTGACTCTCACGGCGAAAGAGTTTCTAGAATCCTCAAACGGCTAAGCTACTTGAACGTTCCATTATCTGCCATCCTGAATTACCTAGAACTGACTGTATTTCTATACTCATTCTCTGTATTTCTTTCTTCTCCAAAGTCTCTCATTACCTGAAATATCTCATTTACAATCCTTGTTCCTCTACGAACGACTATTTCTACTGAGAATATGAACTTGTATAATCTTCCGCCCTGTCGTTTTGCCAATTGCTTCCGCTCTTTCCTGTAGTTCCTCATTCCTCTTCAATACTCTCTAGCCCTTTTCTCACATTTCACTTACTACTCTCACTAGGCCAAGCTCCTAATTTTTCTCGTCTGGACGTTCAGAGGGCCTGACCTATACAGGCGCGGGGTGGTTTGAAGAGTACGAGTTTTAGGCGTAATACAATGTGGGGCGTTTGAGCGTGTATAACAAGGAAGTTCTGGGTGCAAGGTGGTTTGAGTCGAGTAAATGTTCGGACGCAGGATATTTCTATACGTTTGAAGGCTAAAGATAGTTCAGGTTGTTAATGCGCGATGCTTATAAGAGCGCCTAGGCAGACAAATGTACTTCTCATCCCCAAACGCCTATGCGCCCGAAAACATCGCGCATAAACTCTTTGAACACTCTTTCGCCTTCATACGTCCAGAAACATTCTTCTACCTAACATCCTTACTACTCAAACCACCTTGCACACAGAACTACCTTGTTATAAACACTCAAGCGCCCCACAGTGTTTTACGCCTAAAACTCGTACTCTTTGAACCACTTCGCGCCTCGATAGGTCAAGCCCTCTGAACGTCCAGACGCCTTGATCACCCAGTACCCAAAACCAACCTTGCGCTTCGTACAACTTGGCACTCCGACTCTCCCGGCGGAAGAGTTTCTAGAATCCTCAAACGCCTAAGCTACTTGAACGTTCCATCATCTGCCATCCTGAATTACCTAGCAACTGACTGTTCTTCTATACTCATTCTCAGTATTTCTTACCTCTCCAAAGTCTCTCATTACCTGAAATATCTCATTTACAATCCTTGTGCCTTTACGAACGACTATTTTTACTGGGAATATGAACTTGCATAATCTTCCGCACTGTCGTTTCGCCAATTGCTTCTGCTCTTTCCTGTAGTTCCTCATTCCTGTTCAATACTCTCTAGCCTTTTTCTCACATTTCAATTACTCACGACTTTCACTAGGCCGAGCTCCTAATTTTCCTCGTCTGGACGTTCAGAGGGCCTGACCTATACAGGCGCGGTGTGATTCGAAGAGTACGAGTTTTAAGGGTAATACACTGTGGGGCGCTTGAGCGTTTATAACAAGGTAGTTCTGGGTGCAAGGTGGTTTTAGTCGTGTAAATGTTCGGACGCAGGATATTTCCATACGTTTGAAATCTAAAGATAGTTCAGGTTGTTTATGCGCGATGTTTATAAGAGCGCCTAGGCAGACAGATTTACTTCCCATCCCAAACGCTAATCCGCCCGAAAAACATCGCGCATAAACTCTTTGAACTATTTTTCGCCTTTATACGTCCAGAACTATCCTGCGTCCGTACATCCTTACGAAACAAACCACCTTGCACACAGAACTACCTCGTTATAAACGCTCAAGCGCCCCACAGTGTTTTACGCCCAAAACTCGTACTCTTCGAACAACCCCGCGCCTCAACAGGTCAGGCCCTCTGAACGTCCAGACGAGGAAAATTAGGAGCTTGGCCTAGTGAAAGTAGTGAGTGAAATGTGAGAAAAAGGCTAGAAAGTATTGAACAGGAATTAAGAACTACAGGATAGAGCTGAAGCAAGTATGAGTTTTAGGCGTAAAACACTGTGAGGCGCTTGAGCGTTTATAACGAGATAGTTCTGTGCGCAAGGTGGTTTGTTTCGTGAGGATGTACGGACGCATGATAGTTCTGGACGTATGAAGGCGAAAGATAGTTCAAAGAGTTTATGCGCGATGTTTTTCGGGCGCATAGGCGTGTAGGGATGAGATGTACATCTGTCTGTCTAGGCGCTCTTATAAACATCGCGCAAAAACAACCTGAACTATCTTTAGCCTTCAAACCTATAGAAATTTACTGCGTTCGAACATTTACACGACTCAAACCACCTTGCACCCAGAACTACCTTGTTATAAACGCTCAAGCGCCCCACAGTGTATTACGCCTAAAACTCGTACTCTTCGAACCACCCTGCGCCTGGATAGGTCAGGCCTCTGAACGTCCAGACGAGGAAAATTAGTAGTTTGGCATAGTGAAAGTAGTGAGTAAGTGAAATGTGAGAAAAAGGCTAGAGAGTATTGAACAGGAAAGAGGAACTACTGGAAAGAACGGAATCAATTGGCGAAACGACAGGGCGGAAGATTATGCAAGTTCATATTCTCAGTAAAATTAGTCGTTCGTAGAGGCACAAGTATAGTAAATGAGATCTTTCAGGTAATGAGAGACTTTGGAGAGGAAAGAAATACAGAGAATGAGTATAGAAGAACAGTCAGTGGCTATGTAATTCAGGATGGCAGATGATGGAAAGTTCAAATAGCTCAGGCGTTTGAGGATTCTAGAAACTCTTTCGCCGGGAGAGTCGGAGTGCCCAGTTGTTCGATGCGCAAGGTTGGTTTTGGGCACTGGGTGTTCAAGGCGTCTGGATGTTCAGAGGGCTTGACCTATCGAGGCGCGGGGTGGTTCGAAGAGTACGAGTTTTAGGCGTAAAACACTGTGGGGCGCTTGAGCATTTATAACAAGGTAGTTCTGTGTGCAAGGTGGTTTGAGTTGTAAGGAAGTACGGACGCAGGATAGTTCTCGACGTATGAAGGCGAAAGGTAGTTCAGAGAGTTAATGCGCGATGTCTTTCGGGCGCATAGGCGTTTGTGAATGAGAAGTACATCTGTCTGCCAAGGCGCTCTTATAAACATCGCGCATAAACAACCTGAACTATCTTAAGCCTTCAAACGTATAGAAATATCCTGCTTTCGAACATTTACACGACTCAAACCACCTTGCACGCAGAACTACCTTGATATTAACGCTCAAGCGCCACACAGTGTATTACGCCTCAAACTCGTACTCTTCGAACCACCACGCGCCTGTTTAGGTCAGGCCCCCTGAACGTCCTGACGAGGAAAATTAGGAGCTTGGCCTAGTGAAAGTAGTGAGTAAGTGAAATGTGAGAAAAGGCTAGAGAGTATTGAACAGAAACGAGGAACTACAAGAAAGAGCGGAATCAATTGGCAAAACGACAGGGCGGAAGATTATGCATGTTTATATTCTCAGTAAAATTAGTCGTTCGTAGAGGCACAAGTATAGTAAATGAGATCTTTCAGGTAATGAGAGACTTTGGAGAGGAAAGAAATACAGAGAATGAGTATAGAAGAACAGTCAGTTGCTATGTAATTCAGGATGGCAGATGATGGAACGTTCAAGTAGATTAGGCGTTTGAGGTTTCTAGAGACTCTTCCGCAGGGAGAGTCGGAGTGCCCAGTTATTCGAAGCGCAAGGTTGGTTTTGGCACTGGGTGTTCAAGGCGTCTGGACGTTCAGAGGGCCTGACCTGTCGAGGCGCAGGGTGGTTCGAAGAGTACGAGTTTTAGGCGTAAAACACTGTGGGGCGCTTGAGCGTTTATAACAAGGTAGTTCTGTGTGCAAGGTGGTTTGAGTCATAAGGATGTTAGGTCGCAGAATAGTTCTAGACGTATGAAGGCGAAAGAGTGTTCAAAGAGTTTATGCGCGATGTTTTTCGGGCGCATAGCCGTTTGAGAATGAGAAGTACATCTGTCTGCCTAGGCGCTCTTATAAACATCGCGCATAAACAACCTGAACTATCTTTAGCCTTCAAACGTATAGAAATATCCTGCGTCCGAACATTTACACGACTCCAACCACCTTGCACCCAGAACTACCTTGTTATAAACGCTCAAGCGCCCCACAGTGTATTACGCCTAAAACTCGTACTCTTCGAACAATCCCGCGCCTGTATAGGTCAGGCCCTATGAACGTCCAGACGAGGAAAATTAGGAGCTTTGCCTAGTGAAAGTAGTGTGAAAGTGAAATGTGAGAAAAAGGCTAGATATTATTGAACAGGAATTAGGAGCAACAGGAAAGAGCGGAAGCAATTGGCGAAACGACAGGGCGAAAGATTATGCATGTTTATATTCTCAGTAAAAATAGTCGTTCGTAGAGAAACATGGATTGTGAATGAGATATTTCAGGTAATGAGAGACTTTGGAGAGGAAAGATATACTGAGAATGAGTATAGAAGAACAGTCAGTTGCTAGGTATTTCAGGATGGCAGATGATGAACGTTCAAGTAGCTTAGACGTTTGAGGATTCTAGAAACTCTTTCGCCGGGAGAGTCGGAATACCCAGTTGTTCGAAGCGAAAGGTTGGTTTTGGTACTGGTGTCAAGGCGTCTGGACGTTCAGAGGGCCTGACCTATCCAGGCGCGGGGTGGTTCGAAGAGTACGAGTTTTAGGCGTAATACACTGTGGGGTGCTTGAGCGTTTATAACAAGGTAGTTCTGGTTTGAGTAGTGTAAATGTTCGGACGCAGAATATTTCTATACGTTTGAAGGCTAAAGATAGTTCAGGTTGTTTATGGGCGATGTTTATAAGAGTGCCTGGACGGACAAATGTACTTCTCATCCCCAAACGCCTATGCGCCCGAAAAACATCGCGCATATATTCTTTGAACACTCTTTCGCCTTCATACGTCCAGAAATATTCTTCGTCCTAACATCCTTACGACTGAAACCATCTTGCCCACAGAACTACCTTGTTATAAACGCTCAAGCGCCCCACAGTGTTTTACGCCTAAAACTCGTACTCTTCGAACCTCCCCACGCCTTGACAGGTCAGGCCCTCTGAACGTCAAGACGCCTTTAACACCCATTGCCCAAAACCAACCTTGCGCTTCGAACAACTGGGCACTCCGACTCTCACGGCGAAAGAGTTTCTAGAATCCTCAAACGGCTAAGCTACTTGAACGTTCCATTATCTGCCATCCTGAATTACCTAGAACTGACTGTATTTCTATACTCATTCTCTGTATTTCTTTCTTCTCCAAAGTCTCTCATTACCTGAAATATCTCATTTACAATCCTTGTTCCTCTACGAACGACTATTTTTACTGAGAATATGAACTTGTATAATCTTCCGCCCTGTCGTTTCGCCAATTGCTTCCGCTCTTTCCTGTAGTTCCTCATTCCTCTTCAATACTCTCTAGCCTTTTCCTCACATTTCACTTACTACTCTCACTAGGCCAAGCTCCTAATTTTCCTCGTCTGGATGTTCAGAGGGCCTGACCCATACAAGCGCGGGGTGGTTTGAAGAGTACGAGTTTTAGGCGTAATACACTGTGGGGCGCTTGAGCGTTTATAACAAGGTAGTTCTGGTTGCAAGGTGGTTTGAGTCGTGTAAATGTTCGGACGCAGGATATTTCTATTCGTTTGAAGGCTAAAGATAGTTCAGGTTGTTTATGCGCGATAATTATAAGAGCGCCTAGGCAGACAGATGTACTTCTCATCCCCAAACGCCTATGCGCCCGAAAACATCGCGCATAAACTCTTTGAACTATCTCTCGCCTTCATACGTCCAGAACTATCCTGCGTCCGTACATCCTTACGAAACAAACCACCTTGCACACAGAACTACCTCGTTATAAACGCTCAAGCGCCCCACAGTATTTTACGCCTAAAACTCGTACTAATCGAACCACCCCGCGCCTCGATAGGTCATGCCCTCTGAACGTCCAGACGCCTCGACCACCCAGTGCCCAAAACCAACCTTGCTTTTCGAACAACTGGGCACTCCGACTCTCCCGGCGAAAGAGTTTCTAGAATCCCCAAATAGTTCAGGTAGTTTATGCGCGATGTTTATAAGAGCGCCTAGGCTGACATATATACTTCTCTTCCCCAAACGCCTATGCGCCCGAAACACATCGCGCATAAACTCTTTGATCACGCTTTCGCCTTCATACCTCCAGAAATTTTCTGCGTCCTAACAACCTTACGACTCAAACCACCTTGCGCACAGAACTACCTTGTTATAAACGCTCAAGCGCCCCACAGTGTTTCACGCCTAAAACTCGTACTCTTCGAACCACCTAGCGCCTCGATAGGTCAGGCCCTCTGAATGTCCAGACGCCTAGAACACCCAGTGCCCAAAACCAACCTTGCGCTTCGAACAATTGGGCACTCCGACTCTCCCGGCGAAAGTGTTTCTAGAACCCTCAAACGCCTAAGCTACTTGAACGTTCCATCATCTGCCCTCCTGAATGACCTAGCAACTGGCTGTTAATTCATACTCATTTTTGAAGGCTAAATATAGTTCAGGTTGTTTATGCGCGATGTATATAGAAGCGCTTAGGCAGACAGATAAACTTCTCATTCCCAAACGCCTATGCGCCCGAAAGACATCGCGCATAAACTCTTAGAACTATCTTTCGCCTTGATACGTCGAGAACTATCCTGCGTCCGTACTTCCTTACGACTCAACCCACCTTGCACACAGAACTACCTTGTTATAAACGCTCAAGCGCCCCACAGTGTTTTACGCCTAAAACTCGTACTCTTCGAACCACCTCGCGCTTCGATAGGTCAGGCCCTCTGAACGTCCAGACGAGAAAAATTAGGAGTTTGGCCTAGTGAAAGTAGTGAGTGAAATGTGAGAAAAGGCTAGAAAGTATTGAACAGGAATTAAGAACTACAGGATAGAGCTGAAGCAAGTATGAGTTTTAGGCGTAAAACACTGTGAGGCGCTTGAGCGTTTATAACGAGATAGTTCTGTGCGCAAGGTGGTTTTTTTCGTAAGGATGTACGGACGCATGATAGTTCTGGACGTATGAAGGCGAAAGATAGTTCAAAGAGTTTATGCGCGATGTTTTTCGGGCGCATAGGCGTGTAGGGATGAGAAGTACATCTGTCTGTCTAGGCGCTCTTATGAACATCGCGCATAAACAACCTGAACTATCTTCAGCCTTCAAACGTATAGAAATATCCTGCGTTCGAACATTTTCACGACTCAAACCACCTTGCACCCAGAACTACCTTGTTATAAACGCTCAAGCGCCCCACAGTGTATTACGCCTAAAACTCGTACTCTTCGAACCACCCCGCGCCTGTATAGGTCAGGCCCTCTGAACGTCCAGACGAGGAAAATTAGGAGCTTTGCCTAGTGAAAGTAGTGTGAAAGTGAAATGTGAGAAAAAGGCTAGAGAGTATTGAACAGGAATTAGGAACAACAGGAAAGAGCGGAAGCAATTGGCGAAACGACAGGGCGGAAGATTATGCATGTTCATATTCTCAGTAAAAATAGTCGTTCGTAGAGGAACATGGATTGTGAATGAGATATTTCAGGTAATGAGAGACTTTGGAGAGGAAAGATTTACTGAGAATGAGTATAGAAGAACAACCAGTTGCTAGGTATTTCAGGATGGCAGATGATGAACGTTCAAGTAGCTTAGACGTTTGAGGATTCTAGAAACTCTTTCGCCGGGAGAGTCGGAGTACAAAGTTGTTCGAAGCGAAAGGTTGGTTTTGGTACTGGGTGTCAAGGCGTCTGGACGTTCAGAGGAATGACCTATCCAGGCGCGGGGTGGTTCGAAGAGTACGTGTTTTAGGCGTAATACACTGTGGGGCGCTTGAGCGTTTATAACAAGCTAGTTCTGGTTTGAGTCGTGTAAATGTTCGGACGCAGAATATTTCTATACGTTTGAAGGCTAAAGATAGTTCAGGTTGTTTATGGTCGATGTTTATAAGAGCGCCTAGGCAGACAAATGTACTTCTCATCCCCAAACGCCTATGCGCCCGAAAAACATCGCGCATAAACTCTTTGAACACTCTTTCGCCTTCATACGTCCAGAAATATTCTGCGTCCTAACATCCTTACGACTCAAACCACCTTGCACACAGAACTACCTTGTTATAAACGCTCAAGCGCCCCACAGTGTTTTACGCCTAAAACTCGTACTCTTCGAACCACCCCGCGCCTTGACAGGTCAGGCCCTCTGAACGTCAAGACGCCTTTAACACCCAGTGCCCAAAACCAACCTTGCGCTTCGAACAACTGGGCACTCCGACTCTCCCGGCGAAAGAGTTTCTAGAATCCTCAAACGCCTAAGCTACTTGAACGTTCCATTATCTGCCATCCTGAATTACCTAGAACTGACTGTATTTCTATACTCATTCTCTGTATTTCTTTCTTCTCCAAAGTCTCTCATTACCTGAAATATCTCATTTACAATCCTTGTTCCTCTACGAACGACTATTTTTACTGAGAATATGAACTTGTATAATCTTCCGCCCTGTCGTTTCGCCAATTGCTTCCGCTCTTTCCTGTAGTTCCTCATTCCTCTTCAATACTCTCTAGCCTTTTCCTCACATTTAACTTACTACTCTCACTAGGCCAAGCTCCTAATTTTCCTCGTCTGGATGTTCAGAGGGCCTGACCTATACAAGCGCGGGGTGGTTTGAAGAGTACGAGTTTTAGGCGTGAAACACTGTGGGGCGCTTGAGCGTTTATAACAAGGTAGTTCTGGTTGCAAGGTGGTTTGAGTCGTGTAAATGTTCGGACGCAGGATATTTCTATACGTTTGAAGGCTAAAGATAGTTCAGGTTGTTTATGCGCGATAATTATAAGAGCGCCTAGGCAGACAGATGTACTTCTCATCCCCAAACGCCTATGCGCCCGAAAAACATCGCGCATAAACTCTTTGAACTATCTTTCGCCTTCATACGTCCAGAACTATCCTGCGTCCGTACATCCTTACGAAACAAACCACCTTGCACACAGAACTACCTCGTTATAAACGCTCAAGCGCCCCACAGTATTTTACGCCTAAAACTCGAACTAATCGAACAACCCCGCGCCTCGATAGGTCATGCCCTCTGAACGTCCAGACGCCTCGACCACCCAGTGCCCAAAACCAACCTTGCTCTTTGAACAACTGGGCACTCCGACTCTCCCGGCGAAAGAGTTTCTAGAATCCCCAAATAGTTCAGGTAGTTTATGCGCGATGTTTATAAGAGCGCCTAGGCTGACATATATACTTCTCTTCCCCAAACGCCTATGCGCCCGAAACACATCGCGCATAAACTCTTTGAACACACTTTCGCCTTCATACCTCCAGAAATTTTCTGCGTCCTAACAACCTTACGACTCAAACCACCTTGCGCACAGAACTACCTTGTTATAAACGCTCAAGCGCCCCACAGTGTTTACGCCTAAAACTCGTACTCTTCGAACCACCTAGCGCCTCGATAGGTCAGGCCCTCTGAATGTCCAGACGCCTAGAACACCCAGTGCCCAAAACCAACCTTGCGCTTCGAACAATTGGGCACTCCGACTCTCCCGGCGAAAGTGTTTCTAGAACCCTCAAACGCCTAAGCTACTTGAACGTTCCATCATCTGCCATCCTGAATGACCTAGCAACTGACTGTTAATTCATACTCATTTTCGAAGGCTGAATATAGTTCAGGTTGTTTATGCGCGATGTATATAGAAGCGCTTAGGCAGACAGATAAACTTCTCATTCCCAAACGCCTATGCGCCCGAAAGACATCGCGCATAAACTCTTAGAATTATCTTTCGCCTTGATACGTCGAGAACTATCCTGCGTCCGTACTTCCTTACGACTCAACCCACCTTGCACACAGAACTACCTTGTTATAAACGCTCAAGCGCCCCACAGTGTTTTACGCCTAAAACTCGTACTCTTTGAACCACCTCGCGCCTCGATAGGTCAGGCCCTCTGAACGTCCAGACGAGGAAAATTAGGAGCTTGGCCTAGTGAAAGTAGTGAGTGAAATGTGGGAAAAAGGCTAGAAAGTATTGAACAGGAATTAAGAACTACAGGATAGAGCTGAAGCAATTATGAGTTTTAGGCGTAAGACACTGTGAGGCGCTTGAGCGTTTATAACGAGATAGTTCTGTGCGCAAGGTGATTTTTTTCGTAAGGATGTACGGACGCATGATAGTTCTGGACGTATGAAGGCGAAAGATAGTTCAAAGAGTTTATGCGCGATGTTTTTCGGGCGCATAGGCGTGTAGGGATGAGAAGTACATCTGTCTGTCTAGGCGCTCTTATGAACATCGCGCATAAACAACCTGAACTATCTTCAGCCTTCAAACGTATAGAAATATCCTACGTACGAACATTTTTACGACTCAAACCACATTGCACCCAGAACTACCTTTTTATAAACGCTCAAGCGCCCACAGTGTATTACGCCTAAAACTCGTACTCTTCGAACCACCCCGCGCCTGTATAGGTCAGGCCCTCTGAACGTCCAGACGAGGAAAATTAGGAGCTTTGCCTAGTGAAAGTAGTGTGAAAGTGAAATGTGAGAAAAAGGATAGAGAGTATTGAACAGGAATTAGGAACAACAGGAAAGAGCGGAAGCAATTGGCGAAACGACAGGGCGGAAGATTATGCATGTTCATATTCTCAGTAAAATAGTCGTTCGTAGAGGAACATGGATTGTGAATGAGATATTTCAGGTAAAGAGAGACTTTGGAGAGGAAAGATATACTGAGAATGAGAATAGAAGAACAGTCAGTTGCTAGGTATTTCAGGATGGCAGATGATGAACGTTCAAGTAGCTTAGACGTTTGAGGATTCTAGAAACTCTTTCGCCGGGAGAGTCGGAGTACCCAGTTGTTCGAAGCGAAAGGTTGGTTTTTGGTACTGGGTGTCGAGGCGTCTGGACGTTCAGAGGGCCTGACCTATCCAGGCGTGGGGTGGTTCGAAGAGTACGAGTTTTAGGCGTAATACACTGTGGGGCGCTTGAGCGTTTATAACAAGGTAGTTCTGGTTTGAGTCGTGTAAATGTTCGGACGCAGAATATTTCTATACGTTTGACGGCTAAAGATAGTTCAGGTTGTTTAAGGTCGATGTTTATAAGAGTGCCTGGACAGACAAATGTACTTCTCATCCCCAAACGCCTATGCGCCCGAAAAACATCGCGCATAAATTCTTTGAACACTCTGTCGCCTTCATACGTCCAGAAATATTCTGCGTCCTAACACCCTTACGACTGAAACCACCTTGCACACAGAACTACCTTGTTATAAACGCTCAAGCGCCCCACAGTGTTTTACGCCTAAAACTCGTACTCTTCGAACCTCCCTCGCCTTGACAGGTCAGGCCCTCTGAACGTAAGGACGCCTTTAACACCCAGTGCCCAAAACCAAACTTGCGCTTCGAACAACTGGGCACTCCGACTCTCAAGGCGAAAGAGTTTCTAGAATCCTCAAACGCCTAAGCTACTTGAACGTTCCATTATCTGCCATCCTGAATAACCTAGAACTGACTGTATTTCTATACTCATTCTCTGTATTTCTTTCTTCTCCAAAGTCTCTCATTACCTGAAATATCTCATTTACAATCCTTGTTCCTCTACGAACGACTATTTTTACTGAGAATATGAACTTGTATAATCTTCCGCCCTGTCGTTTCGCCAATTGCTTCCGCTCTTTCCTGTAGTTCCTCATTCCTCTTCAATACTCTCTAGCCTTTTTCTCACATTTCACTTACTACTCTCACTAGGCCAAGCTCCTAATTTTCCTCGTCTGGATGTTCAGAGGGCCTGACCTATACAAGCGCGGGGTGGTTTGAAGAGTACGAGTTTTAGGCGTAATACACTGTGGGGCGCTTGAGCAATTATAACAAGGTAGTTCTGGTTGCAAGGTGGTTTGAGTCGTGTAAATGTTCGGACGCAGGATATTTCTATACGTCTGAAGGCTAAAGATAGTTCAGGTTGTTTATGCGCGATAATTATAAGAGCGCCTAGGCAGACAGATGTACTTCTCATCCCCAAACGCCTATGCGCCCGAAAAACATCGCGCATAAACTATTTGAACTATCTTTCGCCTTCATACGTCCAGAACTATCCTGCGTCCGTATATCCTTACGAAACAAACCACCTTGCACACAGAACTACCTCGTTATAAACGCTCAAGCGCCCCACTGTATTTTACGCCTAAAACTCGTACTAATCGAACCAACCCGCGCCTCGATAGGTCATGCTCTCTGAACGTCCAGACGCCTTGAACACCCAGTGCCCAAAACCAACCTTGCGCTGTGTACAACTGGGCACTCCGACTCTCCCGGCGAAAGAATTTCTAGAATCCTCAAACGCCTAAGCTACTTGAACGTTCCATCATCTGCCATCCTGAATTACCTAGCAACTGACTGTTCTTCTATACTCATTCTCTGTATTTCTTTGTTCTCCAAAGTCTCTCATTACCTGAAATATCTCATTTACAATCCTTGTGCCTCTACGAACCACTATTTTTACTGAGAATATGAACTTGCATAATCTTCCGCCCTGTCGTTTCGCCAATTGCTTCAGCTCTTTCCTGTAGTTCCTCATTCCTGTTCAATACTCTCTAGCCTTTTTCTCACATTTCACTTACTCACTACTTTCACTAGGCCAAGCTCCTAATTTTCCTCGTCTGGACGTTATGAGGGCCTGACCTATCCAGGCGCGGGTTGGTTCGAAGAGTACGAGGTATAGGCGAAATACACTGTGGGGCGCTTGAGCGTTTATAACAAGGTAGTTCTGTGTGCAAGGTGGTTTGAGTCGTAAGGATGTTAGGACGCAGAATAGTTCTAGACGTATGAAGGCGAAAGAGAGTTCAAAGAGTTTATGCGCGATGTTTTTCGGTTGCATAGGCGTTTGGGAATGAGAAGTACATCTGTCTGCCTAGGCGCTCTTATAAACATCGTGCATAAACAACCTGAACTATCTTTAGCCTTCAAACGTATAGAAATATCATGCGTCCGAACATTTACACGACTCAAACCACCTTGCACCCAGAACTACCTTCTTATAATTGCTCAAGCGCCCCACAGTGTATTATGCTTAAAACTCGAACTCTTCGAACCACCCCGAGCCTGTATAGGTCAGGCCCTCTGAACGTCCAGACGAGGAAAATTAGGGGCTTGGCCTAGTGAAAGTAGTGTGTAAGTGAAATGTGAGAAAAGGGCTAGAGAGTATTGAACAGGAATGAGGAACTACAGGAAAGAGCGGAAGCAATTGGCGAAACGACAGGGCGGAAGATTAAGCATATTCATATTCTCAGTAAAAATACTCGTTCGTAGAAGAACATGGATTGTAAATGAGATATTTCAGGTAATGAGAGACTTTGGAGAGGAAAGAAATATTGAGAATGAGTATAGAAGAACAGTCAGTTGCTAGGTAATTCAGGATGGCAGATGATGGAACGATCAAGTAGCTTAGGCGTTTGAGGATTCTAGAAACTCTTTCGCCGGAAGAGTCGGAGTACCCAGTTGTTCGAAGTGAAAGGTTGGTTTTTGGCACTGGGTGTTCAAGGTTTCTGGACGTTCAGAGGGCCTGACCTATCGAGGCGCGGGGTGGTTCGAAGAGTACGATTTTTAGGCGTAAAACACTGTGGGGCGCTTGAGCGTTTATAACAAGGTAGTTCTGTGTGCAAGGTGGTTTGAGTCGTAAGGATGTACGGACGCAGGATAGTTCTCGACGTATGAAGGCGAAAGATAGTTCAAAGAGTTTATGCGCGATGTTTTTCGGACGCATAGGCGTTTGGGGATGAGAAGTACATCTGTCTGCCTAGGCGCTCTTATAAACATCGCGCATAAACAACCTGAACTATCTTTAGCCTTCAAACGTATAGAAATATCCTGCGTCCGAACATTTACACGACTCGAATCACCTTGCACCCAGAACTACCTTGTTATAAACGCTCGAGCGCCCCATAATGTATTACGCCTAAAACTCGTACTCTTTGAACCACCCCGCGCCTGTACAGGTCAGACCCTCTGAACGTCCAGACGAGGAAAATTAGGAGCTTGGCCTAGTAAAAGTAGTAAGTGAAATGTGAGAAAAAGGCTAGAGAGTATTGAACAGGAATGAGGAACTACAGGTAAGAGCGGAAGCAATTGGCGAAACGACAGGGCGGAAGATTATGCATATTCATATTCTCAGTGGAAATAGTCGTTCGTAGAGGAACATGTATTGTAAATGAGATATTTCAGGTAATGGGAGACTGTGGAGAGGAAAGAAATACAGAGAATGAGTATAGAAGAACAGTCAGTTGCTAGGAAATTCAGGATGGCAGATAGAATTTCTTTCGCCGGGAAAGTCGGAGTGCCCAGTTGTTCGAAGCGCAAGGTTGGTTTTGGGCACAGGGTGTTCAAGGCGTCTGGACGTTCAGAGCGCCTGACCAGTCGAGGCGCGGGGTGGTTCGAAAAGTACGAATATTAGGCGTAAAACAATGTGAGGCGTTTGAGCGTCTATAACAAGGTAGTTCTGTCAGCAAGGTGGTTTGAAACGTAAGCATGTTCGGACGCAGGATAGTTCTGGACGTTTGAAGACGAAAGATAGTTCAGGGAGTTTAAACGCGATGTTTTTCAGAGCGCCTAGTCAGACAGATGTACTTCTCATCATAAAACGCCTATGCGCCCAGGAAAACATCGCGCATAAACTTTCTATCTTTCGCCTTCGAACGTCCAGAACTATCCTGCGTCCGAACATCCTTACGACTCAAACCACCATGCACCCAGAACTACCTTGTTATAAGCGCTCAAGCACCCAACAGTTCTTGTCTCTCGTTTCAATATTTATGCTATCCTTAGATCTTGCTTACCGTCAATTCTTTCCATGATTTTCACGCTTTCCCTCTTTGTTATTATTCCTAGTAAATTCCTATTACGCTTCTCATCTTCCTATATCATTTCTTGACTTAGTTTTCTGTTCCTTCCTCACTTTTTGCTGAAGAACTGTTCTTTCCCACTTATTCTCTGTATTTCCCACCTCCTCAAAGTCTCTCATTACCTAAAATAACTCTTTCTTTCCTTTCGTCTCTACGAACGACTTTTTTCACCGAGATCACAGAGAATGAGTGGGAAAGAACAGTTCTTCAGCGAAAAGTGAGGAAGGAACAGAAGACGAAGGCAAGAAATGATATGGGAAGATAGGAAGTGGAATAGGAATTTACTAGGAATAATAACAAAGAGGAAGAGCGTGAAAATCTAGGAAAGAATTGACGGTAAGCAAGATCTAAGGATAGCATAAATATTAAAACGATAGCTCTTGTCTCTCGTTTTAATATTTATGCTAATCTTAGATCTTGCTTACCGTCAATTCTTTCCTTGATTTTCACGCTCTTCCTCCTTGTTATTCTTCCTATTAAATTCGTATTGCGCTTCTCATCTACCTATATGATTTTTTGCCTTTGTCTTCTGATCCTTATTCACACTTTGCTGAAGAACTGTTTTTCCCTACTCATTCTCTGTATTAGTCTCCTCTTCAAAGTCTCTCATTACCTAAAATATCTCTTTTACTCTCCTTTCGTCTCTACGAACGACTTTTTTCACCCAGAATTTGAACCTGCATATTTTTCCGCCCTGTCGTTTCGCCAATTGCTTCCGCTCTTTCCTGTAGTTCCTCATTCCTGTTGAATACTCTCTAGCCTTTTTCTCACATTTCGCTTGCTCACTACTTTCAATAGGCATAGCTCTTAATTTTCCTCGTCTAGACGTTCAGAGGGCCTGACCTATCGAGGCGCGGGGTGGTTCGACTCTCCGACTCTCCCGGCGAAGAAAATTCTAGAATCCTCAAACGCCTAATCTCCTTGAACGTTTCATCAACTAAAATTCTGAAATATTTAGCAACTGACTGTTCTTCACTACTCATTCTCTGTATTTCTATCCTCTTTTAAGTCTCTCATTACCTGAAATATCTCTACATGCTATGTGCCTCTACAAATGACTTTTTTTACCGAGAATATGAACTTGCATAATCTTTCGCCTGTCGTTTCGCCAATTACTTCCGCTCTTTAATGTGTTCTTTATTCCTGTTCTATACTCTCTAGCCTTTTTTCTACACATTTCACTTACTCACTACTTTCACTAGGCCAAGCTCCTATATTGCCTTGTAAATTTATAGCTGTACTTCTGCCTTATTTACGTTTCTTATTTCAAGAAGACATCTTCCACCCAAACCCTCATTTGGCATCATTCTCTCATTTTATTGATCGGGTAATTTCTCTGAAACACTATCATGAGATTTTCCCATATTCCATAGAGAATATTAATGTCAGTAAAGAGCGTGTATTTTGTAGGAATTTGAGGGTTTAAATCCCTCATATATTTGTTAATACTTTCAGAATATTTGTTAGAACATTGGCATATTCCTCCACGTATACCCCTTTCCAGAAAGTTTACGAACGTGATATCTTTGATAAGCTCTCATCTACACTTCGTATACTTGAACATGCCGTCTCAGTTATAAGAGGGGAAAGTGTCCTAGCTAGATGGGTCAGATGAGACAGAAACATGAGCTTAGAAAGTGCTCTATGAAAGGGGCCTAATTGTTTTGAACTAAGAAAGCACATTAATTGGGAACGTGCGGGAAATGTTCAAGAGGAGAATGTGAATGGTGAGAGCCTCGAGTTAATCTTGGGAAACTGTTTCATAGAAACATTCCGATCAACAAAATGAGAGAAAAATACCAAATGAGAGTTTGGGAGGAAGTGGTTTGCATTGAAAGTGGAACCAAAATACGGAACACAAATTGAGAAGCCAGTTGACGAGAAAAATGAGAAAATGGGCCTAGAGGTAAAAGTTAGTAGTTGAAATGTGAGGAAAAGCCTAGAGAGTATAGAACAGGTATAAAGAACTACAGGAAATAGCGGAAGTAGTTGGCGAAACGACAGGGCGAAAGAATATGCAGGTTCTAATTCTCAGTGAGAAAAGTCGTTTGTTAAGGCGAAAGGAATACGAAAGGGATATTGCAGGTGATAAGAGACGTTGATGAGGTAATAAAGACAGAGATTGAGTACGAAATAACAGTTCTTCAGCAAAGTGTGAAGTAGGAAGAGAAGGCAAAGGCGGAAATGATCTAGGAAATGAGAAGCGCAATAAGAATTTCTCAGGAAGAATAACAAAGAGATTCCTTATCATATAGAGTCGTGAGTAATTTTTTCTGTTTGGAAATTGGTGGAGTACGAGTTTCAGGACAGAAGGGATTATCACTGTGACGATCATGAATATTTTTGGGATATTCAAAGTTTACCTCCTTAAAATAACCAACTGGATTTTCATCGGGAATCGTGGTAACGTAAAAGTCAGTATCACCAAATTGAAAACCACCATAGGGAAGAGTTTGACACATTGCACTGCCAAAGAGATTATTAATATCAGTAAAGAGCGTGTATTTTGTAGGAATTTGGGGGTTTAGATCCCTCATATATTTGTTAATACTTTCAGAATATTTGTTAGAACATTGGCATATTCCTCCACGTATACCCCTTTCCAGAAAGTTTACGAACGTGATATCTTTGATAAGCTCCTATTTACACTTCGTATACTTGAACATGCCGTCTCAGTTATATGAGGGTAGAGTGTCCTAGCTAGATGGGTCAGATGAGACAGAAACATGAGCTTAGAAAGTGCTCTATAAAAGGGACCTAATTGTTTTGAACTGTGAGAAAGCACATTGATTGGGATCGTACGGGAAATGTGCAAGAGGAGAATGTGACTAGTGAGAGCCTCGAGTTAATCTTGCGAAACTGTTTCTTAGAAACATTCCGATCAAAAAAATGAGAGAAAAATACCAAATGAGAGTTTGGGAGGAAGTGGTATGCAATGAAAACGGAACAAAAATGCGGCACAGAAATTCAGAAGCCAGTAAACGAGAAAAATGAGGCAATGGGCCTAGAGGTAAAAGTTAGTAGTTGAAATGTGAGGAAAAGCCTAGAGAGTATAGAACAGGTATAAAGAACTACAGGGAATAGCGGAAGTAGTTTGCGAAACGACAGGGCGGAAGAATATGCAGGTTCAAATTCTCAGTGAGAAAAGTTGTTTGTTAAGGCGAAAGGAATACGAAAGAGATATTGCAGGTAATAAGAGACGTTGATGAGGGAAGAAAGACAGGGATTGAGTACGAAATAACAATTCTTCAGCGAAGTGTGAAGTAGGAACAGAAGGCAAAGCGGAAATGATCTAGAAAATGAGAAGCGCCATAAGAATTTCTTAGGAAGAATAACAAAGATTCATTATCATACAGAGTCGTGAGTAATTTTTTCTGTTTGGAAATTGGTGGAGTACGAATTTCAGGACAGAAGTGTTTAGCACTGTGACGATCATGTATATGTTTGGGATATTCAAAGTTTACCTCCTGAAAATAACCAACTGGATTTTCATCGGGAATAGTAATAACGTAAAAGTCAGTATCATCAAATTCAAAACCACCGTAGGGAAGAGTTTGACTCATTGCACTGCCATAGAGAATATTGATGTCAGTAAAAAGCGTGTATTTTGTAGGAATTTGAGGGTTTAAATCCCTCTTATATTTGTTAATACTTTCAGAATATTTGTTAGAACATTGGCATATTCCTCCACGTATACCCCTTTCCAGAAAGTTTACGAACGTGATATCTTTGATAAGCTCTTCTTTACACTTCGTATACTTGAACAAGCCGTCTCAGTTATAAGAGGGTAAAGTGTCCTAGCTAAATGGGTCAGATGAGACAGAAATATGAGCTTAGAAAGTGCTCTATGAAAGGGGCCTAATTGTTTTGAACTGTGAGAAAGCACATTGATTGGGAACTTGCGGGAAATGTGCAAGAGGAGAATGTGAATGGTGAGAGCCTCGAGTGAATCTTGGGAAACTGTTTCATAGAAACATTCCGATAAACAAAATGAGAGAAAAATACCAAATGAGAGTTTGGGAGGAAGTGGTATGCATTGAAAACGGAACCAAAATGCGGCACAGAAATTTGAAGCCAGTAAACGAGAAAAATGAGGAAATGGGCCTAGAGGTAAAAGTTAGTAGTTGAAATGCGAGGAAAAGCCTAGAGAGTATAGAACATGTACAAAGAACTACAGGGAATAGCGAAAGTAGTTGGCGAAACGACAGGGCGAAAGAATATGCAGGTTCAAATTCTCAGTGAGAAAAGTCGTTTGTTAAGGCGAAATGAATACGAAAGGGATATTGCAGGTAATAAGAGACGATGATGAGGTAAGAAAGACAGAGATTGATTACGAAATAACAGTTCTTCAGCAAAGTGTGAAGTTGGAACAGAAGGCAAAGGCGGAAATGATCTAGGAAATAAGAAGCGCAATAAGAATTTCTTAGGAAGAATAACAAAGAGATTCCTTATCATATAGAGTCGTGAGTAATTTTTTCTGTTTGGAAATTGGTGGAGTACGAGTTTCTGGACAGAAGGGTTTAGCACTGTGACGATCATGAATATGTTTGGGATATTCAAAATTTACCTCCTGAAAATAACCAACTGGATTTTCATCGGGAATGGTAGTAACGTAGAAGTCAGTATCACCAAATTCAAAACCACCGTAGGGAAGAGTTTGACCATTGCACTGCCATAGAGATTACTGATGTCAGTAAAAAGCGTGTATTTCGTAGGAATTTGAGGGTTTCAATCCCTTATATATTTGTTATTACTTTCAGAATATTTGTTAGAACATTGGCATATTCCTATACGTATACCCCTTTCCAGAAAGTTTACCATCGTGATATCTTTGATAAGCTCTTATTTACAATTCGTATACTTGAACATGCCGTCTCAGTTATATGAGGGTAAAGTGTCCTAGCTAGATGGGTCAGATGAGACAGAAACATGAGCTTAGAAAGTGCTGTATGAAAGGGACCTAATTGTTTTGAACTGTGAGAAAGCACATTGATTGGGAACGTGCGGGAAATATGCGAGAGGAGAATGTGAATGGTGAGAGCCTCGAGTTAATCTTGGGAAACTGTTTCATAGAAACATTCCGATCAACAAAATGAGAGAAAAATAGCAAATGAGAATTTGCATTGAAAACGGAACCAAAATGCGGCATAGGAATTCAGAAGCCAGTAAACGAGAAAAATGAGTAAATGGGCCTAGAGGTAAAAGTTAGTAGTTGAAATGTGAGGAAAAGCCTAGAGAGTATAGAACAGGTATAAAGAAATTCAGGGAAAAGCGGAAGTAGTTTTCGAAACGACAGGGTGAAAGAATATGCAGGTTCAAATTCTCAGTGAGAAAAGTCGTTTGTTAAGGCGAAAGGAATACAAAAGGGATATTGCAGGTAATAAGTGACGTTGATGAGGTAAGAAAGACAGAGATTGAGTACGAAATAACAGTTCTTCGGTAAAGTGTGAAGTAGAATCAGAAGGCAAAAGCGGAAATGATCTAGGAAATGAGAAGCGCCATAAGAATTTCTTAGGAAGAATAACAAAGATTCATTATTTTACAGAGTCGTGAGTAATTTTTTCTGTTTGGAAATTGGTGGAGTACGAGTTTCAGGACAGAAGTGTTTAGCACTGTGACGATCATGTTTATGTTTGGGATATTCAAAGTTTACCTCCTGAAAATAACCAACTGGATTTTCATCGGGAATAGTAATAACGTAAAAGTCAGTATCACCAAATTCAAAACCACCGTAGGGAAGAGTTTGACTCATTGCATTGTCATAGAGAATATTGATGTCAGTAAAAAGCGTGTATTTTGTAGGAATTTGAGGGTTTAAATCCCTCTTATATTTGTTAATACTTTCAGAATATTTGTTAGAACATTGGCATATTCCTCCACGAAAACCCCTTTCCAGAAAGTTTACGAACGTGATATCTTTGATAAGCTCTTCTTTACACTTCGTATACTTGAACAAGCCGTCTCAGTTATAAGAGGGTAGAGGGTCCTAGCTAGATGGGTCAGATGAGACAGAAATATGAGCTTAGAAAGTGCTCTATGAAAGGGGCCTAATTGTTTTGAACTGTGAGAAAGCACATTGAATGGGAACTTGCGGGAAATGTGCAAGAGGAGAATGTGAATGGTGAGAGCCTCGATTTAATCTTGGGAAACTGTTTCATAGAAACATTCCGATAAACAAAATGAGAGAAAAATACCAAATGAGAGTTTGGGAGGAAGTGGTATGCATTGAAAACGGAACCAAAATGCGGCACAGAAATTCAGAAGCCAGTAAACGAGAAAAATGAGGAAATGGGCCTAGAGGTAAAAGTTAGTAGTTGAAATGCGAGGAAAAGCCTAGAGAGTATAGAACATGTATAAAGAACTACAGGGAATAGCGAAAGTAGTTGGAGAAACGACAGGGCGAAAGAATATGCAGGTTCAAATTCTCAGTAAGAAAAGTCGTTTGTTAAGGCGAAATGAATACGAAAGGGATATTGCAGGTAATAAGAGACGATGATGAGGTAAGAAAGACAGAGATTGATTACGAAATAACAGTTCTTCAGCAAAGTGTGAAGTTGGAACAGAAGGCAAAGGCGGAAACGATCTAGGAAATGAGAAGCGCAATAAGAATTTCTTAGGAAGAATAACAAAGAGATTCATTATCATATAGAGTCGTGAGTAATTTTTTCTGTTTGGAAATTGGTGGAGTACGAGATTCAGGACAGAAGGGTTTATCACTGTGACGATCATGAATATGTTTCGGATATTCAAAATTTTTCTCCTGAAAAAAACCAACTGGATTTTCATCGGAAATGGTAGTAACGTAAAAGTCAGTATCACCAAAATCAAAACCACCGTAGGGAAGAGTTTGACACATTGCACTGCCATAGAGATTATAAATGTCAGTAAAGAGTGTGTATTTTGTAGGAATTTGAGGGTTTCAATCCCTTATATATTTGTTAATACTTTCAGAAAATTTTTGAGAACATTGGCATATTCCTATACGTATACCCCTTTCCAGAAAGTTTACCATCGTGATATCTTTGATAAGCTCTTATTTACAATTCGTATACTTGAACATGCCGTCTCAGTTATATGAGGGTAAAGTGTCCTAGCTAGATGGGTTAGATGAGACAGAAACATGAGCTTAGAAAGTGCTCTATGAAAGGGGCCTAATTGTTTTGAACTAAGAAAGCACATTGATTGGGAACGTGCGGGAAATGTGCAAGAGGAGAATGTGAATGGTGAGAGCCTCGAGTTAATCTTGGGAAACTGTTTCATAGAAACATTCCGATCAACAAAATGAGAGAAAATTACCAAATGAGAGTTTGCATTGAAAACGAAACCAAAAGTCGGCACAGAAATTCAGAAGCCAGTAAACGAGAAAAATGAGGAAATGTGCCTAGAGGGAAAAGTTAGTAGTTGAAATGTGAGGAAAAGCCTAGAGAGTATAGAACAGGTATAAAGAAATTCAGGGAATAGCGGAAGTAGTTTGCGAAACGACAGGGCGAAAGAATATGCAGGTTCTAATTCTCAGTGAGAAAAGTCGTTTGTTAAGGCGAAAGGAATACGAAAGGGATATTGCAGGTAATAAGAGACGTTGATGAGGTAAGAAAGACAGAGATTAAGTACAAAATAACAGTTTCTCAGTAAAGTGTGAAGTAGGAACAGAAGGCAAAGGCGGAAATGATCTAGGAAATGAGAAGCGCAATAAGAATTTCTTAGGAAGAATAACAAAGAGATTCATTATCATATAGAGTCATGAGTAATTTTTTCTATTTGGAAATTGGTGGAGTACGAGTTTCAGGACAGAAGGGTTTAGCACTGTGACGATCATGAATATGTTTATGATATTCAAAATTTACCTCCTGAAAATAACCAACTGGATTTTCATCGGGAATGATAGTAACTTAAAAGTCAGTATCACCAAATTCAAAACCACCGTAGGGAAGAGTTTGACTCATTGCACTGCCATAGAAATTATTAATGTCAGTGAAGAGCGTGTATTTTGTAGGAATTTGAGGGTTTAAATCCCTCATTTATTTGGTAATACTTTCAGAATATTTGTTAGAACATTGGCATATTCCTCCACGTATACCCCTTTCCAGAAAGTTTACCATCGTGATATCTTTGACAAGCTCTTATTTACACTTCGTATACTTGGACATGCCGTCTCAGTTGTATGGGGGTAAAGTGTCCTAGCTAGATGGGTCAGAAGAGACAGAAACATGAGCTTAGAAAGTGCTGTATGAAAGGGACCTATTTGTTTTGAACTGTGAGAAAGCACATTGATTGGGAACGTGCGGGAAATGTGCGAGAGGAGAATATGAATGGTAAGAGCCTCGAGTTAATCTAGGGAAACTGTTTCATTGAAACATTCCGATCAACAAAATGAGAGGAAAATACTAAATGAGAGTTTGGGAGGAAGTGGTATGCATTGAAAACGGAACCAAAATGCGGCACAGAAATTCAGAAGCCAGTAAACGAGAAAAATGAGAAAATGGGCTTAGAGGTAAAAGTTAGTATTTGAAATGTGAGGAGAAGCCTAGACAGTATAGAACAGGTATAAAGAACTACAGGGAACAGCGGAAGTAGTTGGCAAAACGACAGGGCGGAAGAATATGCAGGTTCAAATTCTCAGTGAGAAAAGTCGTTTGTTGAGGCGAAAGGAATACGAAAGGGATATTGCAGGTAATAAGAGACGTTGATAAGGTAAGAAAGACAGAGGTTGACTATGAAATAACAGTTCTTCAGCAAAGTGTGAAATAGGAACAGAAGGCAAAGGCGGAAATGATCTAGGAAATGAGAAGCGCAATAAGAATTTCTTAGGAAGAATAACAAAAAGATTCCTTAACATATAGAGTCGTGAGTAATTTTCTCTGTTTGGAAATTGGTGGAGTACGAGTTTCAGGACAGAAGGGTTTATCACTGTGACGATCATGAATATGTTTGGGATATTCAAAGTTTACCTCCTGAAAATAACCAACTGGATTTTCATCGGGAATCGTAGTAATGTAAAAGTAAGTATCACCAAATTCAAAGCCACCATTGTTAAGACTTTGACTCATTGCACTGCCATAGAGATTATTAATGTCAGTAAAGAGCGTGTATTTTGTAGGAATTTGAGGGTTTAACTCAATCATATATTTGTTAATACTTTCAGAGTATTTGTTAGAACATTGGCATATTCCTCCACGTATACCCCTTTCCAGAAAGTTTACGATCGTGATATCTTTGATAAGCTCTCATTCACACTTCGTATACTTGAACATGCAGTCTCAGTTATATGAGGGTAAAGTGTCCTAGCTAGATGGGTCAGATGAGACAGAAACATGAGCTTAGAAAGTGCTGTATGAAAGGCACCTAATTGTTTTGAACTGTGAGAAAGCACATTGATTGGGAACTTGCGGGAAATGTGCAAGAGGAGAATGTGAATGGTGAGAGCCTCGAGTTATTCTTGGGAAACTGTTTCAAAGAAACATTCCGATCAACAAATTGAGAGAAAAATACCTAATGAGAGTTTGGGAGGAAGTGGTATGCATTGAAAACGGAACCAAAATGCGGCAGAGAAATTCAGAAGCCAGTAAACGGGAAAAATGAGGAAATGGGCCTAGAGATAAAAGTTAGTAGTTGAAATGTGAGAAAAAGCCTAGAGAGTATAGAACAGGTATAAAGAACTACAGGGAATAGCGGAAGTAGTTGGCGAAACGACAGGGCGAAAGAATATGCAGGTTCAAATTCCCAGTGAGAAAAGTCGTTTGTTAAGGCGAAAGGAATACGAAAGGGATATTTCAGGTAATAAGAGACGTTGATGAGGTAATAAAGACAGAGATTGAGTACGAAATAACAGTTCTTCAACAAAGTGTGAAGTAGGAACAGAAGGCCAGGGCGGAAATGATCTAGGAAATGAGAAGCGCAATAAGAATTTCTTAGGAAGAATCACTAAGAGATTCCTTATTATATAGAGTCGTGAGTAATTTTCTCTGTTTGGAAATTGGTGGAGTACGAGTTTAAGGCCAGAAGGGTTTAGCACTGTGTCGATCATGAATATGTGTATTTGTTTATGAACTGAACGCTGGCTATAACGCACAAGGTTTAATTGATGACCTAGCTATCATGATTGAAGAGAAGCATGATTCGATTATATGAAACATAATGCAACAAGGCAAAAATATCGTAAATAAGTACTGTGCTGAAGAAAGATTGAGTATTCATCTGAACAAAACCACCCTAACTCAATTCACAAATCGAATGAGATGAAGCTGTTTCTGTTTCTGAAATAACATGCAATAATATTCTCAGATGAGGTTCGGTATCTGAGGATAACCTTTCATTGAAGACTCAACTACTATGGATGTTCACTGAAAATTTCAAAGAGACCTGTAGGCAAAAGCCCGAGATATTCTTTGTAAACTGCGATCTTATATGCATCGTTCCTACGATCGACGAAAAGAATAGCAGCTGTCACCCTAAACAAATTGCATCATTCAGTATTTGTGTGTATAACAATGGCAATGAATACAGAGCTCATTACTACTTTCGGTGATCTTGACGCTGTCTTACATCACATATAAGTGGAAAAATTTGTGCTACCTAAAGAATCAACAAAAGGTGCACAGATTTATACACCGACAAACAGTTATGCGGTGACTGGACCTGTTCATAGATCAGATCATCTACGCGTAGGATTATTGACAATGTGTAAAGCGATTTGATGAGGGAATACATTTGTCCCTTGCGCGTTTGACACTAAGTGTGAATTTGCTGATAAACTGGCCATATCATCTGCTGGCTATGCATCCTTCATGTTCTGAATCATTTTGCGGTTTGAGCAGTCCAAACATAAGGAAGGAACTGATATGATGAGAAGAACTTAAATAAAAATAATGCTGGAGTGAACTTCATATTTATAAGAAGTAGTAAATAATTCATCATTCACCTGTGAAGACTACATAACTTCATTATCTATCAAGCCACCTAGTAGAGTATTGGCTACTAGCAAACTATCTCGGTAGGATGGGCAATTCGGAAACGAGAAAATGTTGGTTGTGCAACTAAAAATAATGTTATGTCACCGAGTTTCAGACGACATCTGGTTTGGACTCGAATTTTCCCAAATATCACAGAGTTCAAACCAGATGTCGTAAAACTCGAAGATATTTCGTTATTTTTTGTTCCAGATCAGATGAGATAATCTTTATTCACACAATTGTAATATTTAATAATAAAACAAACAGTACATACGTCACAAAAGTATTAAGAAGATTCACAGCCTTGAATCATGTGACCTACCCCGACACTACTCACAAAACTCAATAACTGAGTAGGGCTCACATTCAATAACTTCCTCAGTTCTCTTCTAAAAATCTTCACATCAACAACTCTATGCAAAGTTCTGAAGAATTGAATAGTTTGAGACACACGAATTGGGCATTATCTTGAGTAGGACTCAGGGACCGAAGAGGATCCAAATAGGGAGCCATCTGTTTTGTACAGTAATGGTTCTTAAAGTTCTCAAACAGATCAGCAAGCTTTCCAAAAACATGAGGCACCTTAAAATGTAGAGACCACTAAGGATCATCAGACCATTCTTTTAAAAAACCCCACGGCAAGACTGCTTGTACTTCATCTTATACATTGTTCGAATTCCAATTTTTTGAGTAAGAAATATGCGAGTACCCATTTTCCGAAATCATCAAAGCATACTCTAACAGAGACTGAAAATATAAACAAAATATATTTAAATTAAAATGTCAGATTCAACGTGAGACTTCAGAATACGTGAAGTATGGATGCTTGAACATAATTCTTTATTGAGAGCAGTGATATGGTTCTCCCAATTCAAGTTTAGATCAACATGGAGACCAAGAAACTTCTTCGCTCTGATTTCAGATGTAATAAAATGAATTTGAGTGTGTTAGATCCTAAGTGATCTATTAGTATCAAAAAACATACATTCAGTCTTGTCCATGTTGAGATTTAATTTAGTATTACAACACCAAGATTGTGCCATGTGAAGAGATCTTTGATGTCCCTTATGGCCAGGGTATAATCCTTATTGGAGACCAAAACGTTTGAATCATCAGCGTAGAAAACAGTCTTAAGAGTGGCCCCAATAAAAAAACTCGGGAGATCATTAAAGTAAAAGATGAAGAGTAGTGGACAAAGGATGATTCCTTGAGGCACTCCCACATTGATTGTTGCATCCGTAGATACATAATTTTCTCCATCCAGCATCGTTGACACCACCTGTCGCCTGTCTCCCTGATAGCTTTTGATAAGTTCTAGTTGCCTTCCACGAATTCCACTGCTTCTAATTTTCTTAAAATCATCATAGAGTTCATGTATGCAGTCTATGTTCCGAGGTTTCACAACGGGAGGTGCATATGATTGTGAAAAATTTTTAGTCGCACAGCCACGTATGGAAGAGGCTCTTCTTTTCATTGGCATTCTTTTTCGTTCCACCTAAAATACCGCTTCTGCTGAACAGGTTGAGTTAGTTTAGATATTACCTCAATTACAGGGAATTTACCGAGAATAAACTTAATATGAAAAAATCATTATTCACTACTTCATTTTCTGGTACAGAAGAGCACCCCAGGTTTAATTGAAACTTAATTGATTCAACTCATCCAAACAAGCTCCACAACTATTTTGAGGGCGTGAATGTATAAGAAGACCTCCAAATTACAGAAACAATAGTACCCAGCAAAACTGAATTTGTATGAATTGTCTACAATATCAGTTGAGGAAGCAACGAATGAATAAAAATAGAGATATTAGAGTTGGAGCTCATTAAATTATTGGTTAATCCACACCATCGGCCATACATATTTCGGTATAGTTGCAAGTACATTTCGGAAACGTGTACAAATTCTTAAAACTGTTCATTTTATAGTATACAGGAAAAATTAAGTTGAAATAAATATAATTTTTTCGACACGTATGCAAACCTGCATATTTATTTGATTCTATTTAGTCTGTTTCAGTGTAAATTGTTTTTAATGTTTTTAGACTTAAGAGTTGCGATCCCATGAGATTTTAATCGTATAATCATCTCATCCTCTTCAGAAGCTGCGAAGTGTTTCAGTTTTTTTTATATTATGCACCAATGCAAAAAATTTTTTATGATTCATTTTTCTCATTCGGAAGAAAGTTTGGTAGTCATCTTGCTTCGTTGTCAATTTCTAGACAGACTGATTCTCATCGAGAACCACTGCTTTGATCGTTTTAGGTATTTATTTTTTTCATTTTTCGCCTCGGATATCTAGTAACAACCCGACCAATGTAACAATATCGTAGAATGCAATGATCAAAACCATTGAATATCCTTCAGCCATATATGAGCGTGTATGATATCAAAACATGAACAGGTTGGCCAGGAGTTGGGCATATAGGAACATGAATGTCCAACTTTCGTAATACATTCTGGATTCCAGAACGTCATGCAAAACGGAAGATAAACGAAAGAATGTTCTGTAGAATAATTGGTTTTTTATTTGCTAGCCTTTCTGTCAATGGTACTTTATTCTTCAAATAATTTAATTTCTACAAGGTCTGCGAGAAAACCGCCAAAACCGGACGTTTGGTTTGAATTTGCCTCAACGCATTCCGTACAGTTCTCGTGCATAAACCACATATTGGCCAACTGTCCAATAGAATATCCTCTAAAATTCCTGGAAAATTATTTAAAAAAAAAGTCTGGAGAAATAGCGCCGTTTAAACGAGGTGACAACACAAATGGTCAAACAAAATGTTGACCAACACATCTGGCCGAAATACTAATTTGGAACTATTGTTGGTGTCAGTTTTGAACAATTGCGTGAGGGTTTTCATGAGTCCAAAAATGTGAATTATAAGAATTTTTTATGCCATCTCTCTGAAATTCTGCCCCATCAGAGTAAAGAATTGAACCAACAAAAGCATTATCTTGTTCATGTTGGTGTGAAAACCAATAGTAAAATTGCACTCCTGCGGGTAAGTTCTCTGGGGACAGCGCTCAATTTCTTTGAGCTGGTAAGGGTGAGGCAATTGGTTCCATGAAGTTTTATGGACCGTATCTTTATATGAATTAAATAGGTTTGATTATTTCCGACTACCGCTTCTTAAATGCTTTCTTCTAGTTCAACTGTATGCGCGTTCCTTAAACAACCTGAGTTACTTGCATTTTCCTAAAATGTACCTAAATACGATTTCATACAAGAAATGTTAATCCTATAAATAATTACCCGTTTCCTTCAATCAGCGATCTATATTCACAAAAGTACACCAACTTGATAGTCTTCTGTTAGATAATGGCTCCAAATTTAGTCTTCTAGCACGCAAAGCATTACCAGAAGCTAGACCAAACATTAAAGGCATATCTGCATATTCTTCGAAAGTGTATTCCATATCTTAATTATCTTATGCATACTTTTGTGAATGTGTATCGCCGATTAAGGAAAAAGAGTAATATTCCGCAAAATATTAACTTTATCATTATGATACCTTATGTGGTTTATGCACGATGGTTCCCCACCACATCTTAGCACAACGGTTAGAGAATAAATAGAGATATGCTGCGTTAGAGAATAATACATTATTCTAAGGAGATGAAGAAACTATCTTCAAATTTATATTAATATACAAAGATCTTGTGTTTCAAAAAGCTAGATCTTGCATAAGAGTTAGTGATTATCAATATAAATAGATAATGTAAATAGTGTCTATGTAATAAGGTTTAATTATTTGAAATAAATTATAAATTAAATAAGCAGAAATATTTCTACCAAAAATATCGTTCGCTCTTTGAGCCGGTTTTTCTCGTAACTGGTTCATTTTTTTCGCGATTCAACAGATGTAGATTTCTCACGTAAGAAAATTAAAAATGTAAAAATTCAATTAAATTTGCAAATCTCTTATTCCCCAAAAACTAAGAGGGTACAAAGTGTTAGGGGTAGTTCATCCTGAAATCATATGGGCCGAAATTAAAAAACCAAAAACAACACCTTCTAAACTACTATTTTTGTGAACCAATGTCTCAAATTCCATGAAATAATGTTGAAAGGCAAAGATGTTATCGCAAAAAAACAGTTTATTCTTCAATTTTTAGGGGTAAATAACTTAGCAGGGATTCCGAGACACTGACACCTATATATATATATACTCCAGAAATAAACGAATGTGTTTGAATTTAAAAACTTATAATTTACAACATTCATCTCTGCACAATTATTGTTTTTGGCTTGACGAGTCCTCTATAGAGCAAATACCAGAATCTACAGCTGAAGCCAAAGCCAAAAATAATAATTGTGCAGAGATGAATGTTCTCTGATGGTGGCCCTGTGCCGAAACGCGTAAAAACACTCTGCAAATTATAAATTTTTAACCTCAAACACTTTCTGTTATCTTAACTCCGATTTCCCATTAAAAATATTTGTTCATTTTTAAGAAAAGGTGAGCAACCAAAATTCAACTCAACCTCTACAGAAAAAGGCAAGGATTCATGTATTTTCAATGACTGTAAAGTGGCAACTCAAATAAATACATGGCATCGAGATTGCAACTTACTACAAAACCATACTACGAAGAAAACTACAAGTATTCAACGAGCCTTCAGGATCTCAAGAAAGCAATATCTGGCGAGTCCTCTTTGTTCTAAGATGAAAGAAATTTAACATTGTACCTATATTCCTCAACTGCAAGCCAAAAATAATAATAAAATAATGGCCCTGTGCCGAAACGCATTAAAACACTCTGCAAATTATAAGCTTTAACCTCAAACACTTTCCGTTCTCTTAACCACGATTCCCCAGTAAAATGTCTGTTTATATATATATATATATATATATATATATATATATATATATATATATATATATATATATATATATATATATATAAAGAATAATTCTAATCAAACTACCTCCATGAAAAACTCACCGGAATGATAGCCAAGAACCAAAATAAGGCATAAAATTGCAACATAAACTTTCATTTAATCGGTCAAACCTGGAGCTTCTTCGAACAATAATATAATTGTTGTTTAATTTCTAGTCGTTTGTAGTAATGCTTTTACACGATAACGACAGGGTAAGATGCGAAAAATAGTTAATTTCGTAGTTCAACTGAATAATCGATAATCAATAAAAACAGTTTTATTTGACGTCGAGGCAAATAAATGACATAATTGAAGTAATTACATAGTACTTTTAACTAACAACTTTTCGTAAATTGCGCAAAATGTGTTACTCCAAATAAACAGGTCTTCTTGGAAAATATGTATACATTTTTGGTAACATTTAAATTATGGTTTGAACATTTTTAATTGATATATTTCGAAATGTCTTGACATAAATTTTTGTTTTCTTGATATGACATTTGTCATATTTTTCGAACGATTGTCATAATTTTTTTGCAAATTTTTCTTTAAATCAGACAAAGTCCACGAAGAAATAATATATGGGCGATGTTAACCCAAACTATTGGGTCCATAATGATTCTAAAACATCTATAGATCATAATCGGCATCACCTGCAAGACTGAACCTGGCCATAGGGACTCTCTCGGTCAAACAGAGAGGGAATTTGAGGAAATATCGCAGGTTATGTATTTTTTATTATCTCCTTAGTCCTTTTCATGACCTCGCTTGCTATGTAAACCTTTTCTTGGATTTGTTTAGACATATAAGAAGTATGATTATTGAAATATTTTTCTGCTGGTTTTCTCTTTCCATTGTTATAGATTTCTCTTCCAAACTTTCCTCCTTTCACCTTTATCTTTGTTTGATAATCATGGAAAGCAAGAGAGAATGAAGCGACTAAGCAGAAAAATCTGAAAAATCTTTGGTACACTTTATGTACACACGACACTACAACAATATAAACAGACAAGCTATTGCTAATGCAATAGCCACACGAAAACGAGTTTTTTCCTCAGGTTTGTTCACTCCTTATTGAATCATATACAAGATAGTATAGTTTCCCTGTTAAATTTCCTGAGCTCACACTTGTGTTTTTTCTGACACACACCAAATTTATAGATATAAGTATTTATTGTAAATACAATTATGCAAATTTTTGTAAATATATATCCTATTATATTATATATATATATATATATATATATATATATATATATATATATCTATAGGGGGTTTCACCCCGACGAGTTGCCCATAGATCTGTTCATGCAATCATACTGATTTCATGAAAAAATATAAATCCACCACCCGGTAATTATTACCACTGCCAGGCAATGATTATAATCAAAACATATCCTAGAATAATTATGTATTAGGATAACGTTAACTGTTATGAGAATATATCAATCTACCAGAGTATATACATACTATAGCATTATCAGACAATGATATCAATGTACCAAAGAGTAGTGTCAGAGGCTTTCTCCCAGGAAAAATCCAGTGTACGGACCTTAGTCAAGTAACACTGAATGTTACTCGTTAATAGTTTCCTCTGTGTGAAGTGGTGAACGATCGAATAGAATACTGCTCTGAATATAAATATGACAAAATTGTCAGTTCATTATATTACATTTATATAAAAAAATAAATAAAATATGAAACGAGATTCTGAGCAGTATAAACTAAAGAGAAAACCTATGACTCTACCTCATTATTTTTTTCGGAAAGAAACCTACGAAGAATATTACAAGATTTGATGACTGTTATCTTTTGTAACTGTTCAAACCAATTTTTCTTCAGACCCAAAATCTCAATACTTTTGTGAAGATTTCTAGGAATAACGCCTGTTGTAGAAATTATAATCGGTAGAATAAATATTTTCTTCATTTTGCACATTTTTTTAATCTCGTCGCCAAGCATCATATATTTAGAAATTTTTTCATTGTATTTTTTTGTATATTATGTGTGTCGGGTATAGCAATATCAATTATATATGTTATTTGATTCTGTTTATCATTAAGAACGATATCTGGTCTATTGTGTTTTACAGCTCTGTTGCAAAAATTGTTTTATCAAAATAAAGTTTATATTTGTCATTTTCACGAATAATCTCAAGTTCATATTTGTGAAATTTTTTCTTTTGGGAATTAGGTCATGTTTAATTCCTAGATTAAAATGAATAATATTAGCGACGGCATTATGTCTTTCTAAATAATCTGTTGAAGCAAGGACTGAGCAAGATGATAATATATGAAAAACTGTTTCTGAAGAAGAGAAACATCTACGGCAAGGATCATCTATATTTTCTTTGATGATGTGTTTTCTATAATTCCTCGTGAAAACAACGCAATTGCCAAGCCTTCTGTTTCAGCAAAAAATTCTTAAGATACGAACCATTTATTCGATGCGATTTCATCGATATAATCATATTTCAGAAAAATATTATATATATATATATATATATATATATATATATATATATATATATATATATATATATATATATATATATATATATATATATATATATATATATATATATATATATATATATATATATATATATATATATAGGGGTTTCACCCCGACGAGTTGCCCATAGATCTGTTCATGCAATCATACTGATTTCATGAAAAAATATAAATCCACCACCCGGTAATTATTACCACTGCCAGGCAATGATTATAATCAAAACATATCCTAGAATAATTATGTATTAGGATAACGTTAACTGTTATGAGAATATATCAATCTACCAGAATATATACATACTATAGCATTATCAGACAATGATATCAATGTACCAAAGAGTAGTGTAAGAGGCTTTCTCCCAGGAAAAATCCAGTGTACGGACCTTAGTCAAGTAACACTGAATGTTACTCGTTAATAGTTTCCTCTGTGTGAAGTGGTGAACGATCGAATAGAATACTGCTCCGAATATAAATATGACAAAATTGTCAGTTCATTATATTACATTTATATAAACAAATAAATAAAATATGAAACGAGATTCTGAGCAGTATAAACTAAAGAGAAAACCTATGACTCTACCTCATTATTTTTTTCGGAAAGAAACCTACGAAGAATATTACAAGATTTGATGACTGTTATCTTTTGTAACTGTTCAAACCAATTTTTCTTCAGACCCAAAATCTCAATACTTTTGTGAAGATTTCTAGGAATAACGCCTGTTGTAGAAATAATAATCGGTAGAATAAATATTTTCTTCATTTTCCACATTTTTTAATCTCGTCGCCAAGCATCATATATTTAGAAATTTTTCATTGTATTTTTTTGTATATTATGTGTGTCGGGTATAGCAATATCAATTATATATGTTATTTGATTCTGTTTATCATTAAGAACGATATCTGGTCTATTGTGTTTTACAGCTCTGTTGCAAAAAATTGTTTTATCAAAATAAAGTTTATATTTGTCATTTTCACGAATAATCTCAGGTTCATATTTGTGAAATTTTTTCTTTTGGGAATTAGGTCATGTTTAATTCCTAGATTAAAATGAATAATATTAGCGACGGCATTATGTCTTTCTAAATAATCTGTTGAAGCAAGGACTGAGCAAGATGATAATATATGAAAAACTGTTTCTGAAGAATAGAAACATCTACGGCAAGAATCATCTATATTTTGTTTGATGATGTGTTTTCTATAATTCCTGGTGAAAACAACGCAATTGCCAAGCCTTCTGTTTCAGCAAAAAATTCTTAAGATACGAACCATTTATTCGATGCGATTTCATCAATATAATCATATTTCAGAAAAATATTTCATTATATATATATATATATATATATATATATATATATATATATATATATATATATATATATATATATATATATATATATATATATATATATATATATATATATATATATATATATATATATATATATATATATATATATATATATATATATATATATATATATATATATATATATATATATATATATATATATATATATATATATATATATATTATATATATATATATATATATATATATATATATATATATATATATATATATATATATATATATATATATATATATATATATATATATATATATATATATATATATATATATATATATATATATATATATATATATATATATATATATATATATATATATATATATATATATATATATATATATATATATATATATATATATTCATAATCTCTTGGTAGCAAGATTCAATAGTTAATGAAATCTAACCCAGCTACCTGGCTAGCTGCACTGTTAGTGAGCAAATATGTTGAATATTCTAAGACCAGAGGACTGGTCGAATCCAGGTTCAAGGTATGGATGTTGTCCCTGAACAAAAAAGTGAAATTGGAAACAGTCGCCTAAAAAGGGAATAAACTTTCGCCAGAAAACTTGTAATCCTTGAAGTGGCAGTAATCTTATCATTGCACGGTCTATGAGATTGCTTAAGAATCCAGTATAAGCTGTCGGTCCACTGTGTAAAAGGGCTAAATTGTCGAGCACATTGTTTAAAAACGGAACAAACATTAACAGCTTACCTTACCCTACTTTAATCACAAACATGAGAACATATAGATCAATAAAATTTCCGAGTTCTTCTTCTTTAGTATCATACCAATCTTTTTTCGTCATTGTTGCAGTCATTTCCCAATCAATCTTGAAGTCATAACAAATATCACTACTAAATAGCCGTTTAGTATGTGGTAAATAAATAAACCGACTATTTATTATCCAACTTATACTTATACTTGTGAAAACTATTTGCATCAAGTTACACCTTTCTTAAATAAAGAAAATTAAAAGTTGTTTCTATTCCCATGATTTTCCTGCTTACTGTATGACTATTTATTTTCCAACTTATACTTATACTTAAACAGTTAGCAGGATAATCATGGGAATAGAAACAACTCTTCAATTTTCTTCATTTTGGAAAAGTGTAACTTGATGCAACTAGTATTCACTATTATTATGTTGATTTTCATTACAAAATGTTGTGAAAATTAGTTAACACCAGTTCACCAGTATCATTGAAGCAAAAACCATAATTGTTTGCTTACATTCCGGCAACATATTCTTAATTTTTATTTTTTGATTGACCTTAGGTAATAATATCGCTTTCAGAACTAGAAACGCCAGTTATTTTTTTTTCAGACATCCAGAATTTATTCATATTATTTATTCTACCCTACAAGTTTCTGTGTAGGCTTATCCCATTCGGTTATTTTTTGTGAAGTGACGCAGTTTGAAATTACTATAAGTGTAAGCCACTTGGTTTCATGGTAGCCGAGCTTCTTTAAAGCTGAAACTTGAATAGTGTGGATATAAAGAACGGAAAATATTTGAATTGTGGAGGCCGTTACTTGATGTAGATCCATGATATAAATGAGATAAAAACACAAGGTTTAACTTTAATCTACACTTTATTTGAAAAAATTCGACGACGTTTCGCTGACACAGCAGCTTTATCAAGAATGAAAAATAGAATGAAGAGTATGGTATTATAAACAAATCGTAGAACAAGTTGGATGAATAACAGGAATATCCACACCGAGCCATTGTACAGTTAGTATGAAAGGTAATAAAAACTAATTAAACAAGTTAAGTATGGGTGAGTAATTCAAATCTACCTGTTCATTCAAAAGCTTGTCCGAATGTTTGAATCTATTGATTTCTAATGCTTCTAGGAGATCTAATTTTGAACTTTTTGATTTTATATGTAATATGTCAAAGTTTTATTGAATGAATGGTTTTCTTTTATTAGGTGGTTTGAATAATTTGAATCAGATTTATTTTTATCGAAGCTACGTTTATGTTCAGATGTTCTTATGCCAAAACTCCTATAGGTCCTACCGATATAAATTTTATCACAAGAACCGCAATTGAGTTTATAGATTCCTGATTTACTTGATTTTTCAACACGAGATTTATTATTTTTAATATGTTTACCTAAGTTATTAGAAGTTTTGAAAGCTATATTAAGATTTTGTTTGACGAGAAAGGATTTGATATTTGTACTTGCAGAACCGCAGAATGTTAAACTGTTGAATATTTTATAGTCTTTATGAATAGGATATACTTCATTTATTGCTTTCTGATAGATTTTTTACGAATGATTAGACCTATCATATCCGGATTATATGAATTATTAATGGCTATCTGTTTCATGATGTTTAACTCTTTATTATAATCTTCTACTGATAAAGGTAAATTGAGTAACCGATGTACCATGCTGTTTAAAGCTGCAACTTTGTGTTGAATTGGATGTAATGAGTAGTTATGTATAATTGTATCAGTATGTGTTGGTTTACGAAAGACCGAAAAACATGATTATTATTTTGTTTAGTGATTTTAAGTCCAAAAATTAATGGAATCATTCTGTTCAATTTCTATCGTGAATGTAATGTTCAAATGGACGGAATTAATGAAATTAACAAATAAGTCTAATTGACGATTAGTTCCAATGAAACATACTAAGATGTCGTCAACATACCTATACCAATAAAGAAATTTGGAAATGAGTGGATGTGTATGAATTTTCTGTTCAATATTATTCATAAAAATCTCTGCTAAAAGTGGACTCGAAGGATTTCCCATGATCAAACCATTTTCACTACTGTAATAGATGTTGTTGAAAGAAAAATAATTTTGTTCAATGCAAACGTCCAACAGATTCAATATTTCTGATTTAATTATGTGGTTAACATGATTCGAATTCAACATGTTTTCGATTAATATTTTGACATCACCTGGAGGAACACTTGGGTATAAATTCTCAACATCAAACGAAATAAGTTTTGCGTTAGGTGGTAGGTTAACGTTTTTTATGTTATTTATCAATTCGAAAGAATTTTTTATAGAAAATTTTGATTTGAATGAACAATAATTATTAATGATATCTATAAGGTAGTGCGACAATTTCACGGCTGGGGCTGTAACGTAAGATACGACTGGTCTAACGGGGTTATTTACTTTATGCAATTTAGTGAGTGAATACAGTTGAGGTGGTTGAGGGTTTGGTAAAATTAATTTGTATTTATCTATTGCTTTAATTAAAGATTTTGCGTCATTTATTGCAATTTTAATATTTTTCTGGAATTTGAAAAAAAAAAACTCTCATTTGGTATTTTTCTCTCATTTTGTTGATCGGAATGTTTCTATGAAACAGTTTCCCAAGATTAACTCGAGGCTCTCACCATTCACATTCTCCTCTTGCACATTTCTCGCACGTTCCCAATCAATGTGCTATCACACAGTTCAAAACAATTAGGTCCCTTTCATAGAGCACTTTCTAAGCTCATGTTTCTGTCTCATCTGACCCATCTAGCTAGGACACTTTACCCTCATATAACTGAGACGGCATGTTCAAGTATACGAAGTGTAAATAAGAGCTTACCTAAGATATCACGATGGTAGAATTTCTGGAAAGGGGTATACGTGGAGGAATATGCCAATGTTCTAACAAATATTCTGAAAGTATTAACAAATATATGAGGGATTTAAACCCTCAAATTCCTACAAAATACACGCTCTTTACTGTTATTGATAATCTCTATGGCAGTGCAATGAGTCAAACTCTTCCCTACGGTGGTTTTGAATTTGGTGATACTTACTTTTACGTTACTACCATTCCCGATGAAAATTTAGTTGGTTATTTTCAGGAGGTAAATTTTGAATATCCCAAACATATTCATGATCGTCACAGTGCCAAACCCTTCTGTCCTGAAACTAGTACTCCACCAATTTCCAAACAGAAAAAATTACTCACGAATCTATATGATAAGGAATCTCTTTGTTATTTTTCCTAAGAAATTCCTATTGCGCTTCTCATTTCCTGGATCATTTCCGCCTTTGCCTTCTGTGCCTACTTCACACTTTGCTGAAGAACTGTTATTTCGTACTCAATCTCTGTCTTTCTTACCTCATCAACGTCTCTTATTACCTGCAATATCACTTTCGTATTCCTTTCGCCTTAACAAACGACTTTTCTCACTGAGAATTTGAAACTGCATATTCTTTCGCCCTGCCGTTTCGCCAACTACTTCCGCTATTCCCTGAATTTCTTTATACCTGTTCTATACTCTCTAGGCTTTTCCTCACATTTCAACTACTAACTTTTACCTCTATGCCCATTTCCTCATTTTTCTTGTTTACTGGCTTCTGAATTTCTGTGCCGCATTTTGGTTCCGTCTTCAATGCATACCACTTCCTCCCAAACTCTCATTTGGTTTTTTTCTCTCATTTTGTTGATCGGAATATTTCTATGAAACAGTTTCCCAAGATTAAATCGAGGCTCTTACCATTCACATTCTCCTCTTGCACATTTCCCGCACGTTCCAAATCAATGTGCTTTCTCACACTTCAAAACAATTAGGTCCCTTTCATACGGCACTTTCTAAGCTCATGTCTCTCATCTGACCCATCTAGCTAGGACACTTTACCCTCATATAATTGAGACGGCATGTTCAAGTATACGAAGTGTAAATAAGAGCTTATCAAAGATAACACGAAGGTAAACTTTCTGGAAAGGGGTGAACGTGGAGGAATATGCCAATGTTCTAACAAATATTCTGAAAGAATTAACAAATATATGAGGGACTTAAACCCTCAAATTCCTACAAAATACACGCTCTTTGATGACATTAATAATCTCTATGGCAGTGCAATGAGTCAAACTCTTCCCTACGGAGGTTTTGAATTTGGTGATACTGACTTTTACGTTACTACAATTCCCGATGAAAATCCAGTTGGTTATTTTCAGGAGGTAAACTTTGAATATCGCAAACAAATTCATGATCGTCACAGTGCTAAACAGAAAAAATTACTCACGACTCTATATGATAAGGAATCTCTTTGTTATTCTTCCTAAGAAATTCTTATTGCGCTTCTCATTTCCTAGATCATTTCCGCCTTTGCCTTCTGTTCCTACTTCTCACTTTGCTGAAGAACTGTTATTTTGTACTCAATCTCTGTCTTTCTTTCCTCATTAACGTCTCTTATTTCCTGCAATACCCCTTTCGTATTCCTTTCGCCTTAACAAACGACTTTTCTCACTGAGAATTTGTACCTGCATATTCTTTCGCCCTGACGTTTCGCCAACTACTTCCGCTATTTCCTGTAGTTCTTTATACTTGTTCCATACTCTCTAGGCTTTTCCTCACATTTCAAGTATTAACTTTTACCTCTAGGCCCATTTCCTCATTTTTCTCGTTAACTGTCTTCTCAATTTTTAATGCCGCATTTTGGTTCCGTTTTCAATGGATACCACTTCCTCCCAAACTCTCATTTGGTATTTTTCTCTCATTTTGTTGATCGGAATATTTCTATGAAACAGTTTCCCAAGATTAACTCGAGGCTTTCACCATTCACATTCTCCTCTTGCACATTTCCCGCACGTTCCCAATCAATGTGCTATCACAGAGTTCAAAACAATTAGGTCCCTTTCATACAGCACTTTCTAAGCTCATGTTTCTGTCTCATCTGACCCATCTAGCTAGGACACTATACCCTCATATAACTGAGACGGCATGTTCAAGTATACGAAGTGTGAATGAGAGCTTATCAAAGATATCACGATGGTAAACTTTCTGGAAAGGGGTATACGTGGAGGAATATGCCAATGTTCTAACAAATATTCTGAAAGTATTGACGAATATATGAGGGATTTAAACCCTCAAATTCCTACAAAATACACGCTCTTTACTGACATTAATAATCTCTATGGCAGTACAATGTGTCAAACTCTTCCCTACGGTGGTTTTGAATTTGGTGATACTGACTTTTACGTAACTACCATTCCCGATAAAAATCCAATTGGTTATTTTCAGAAGGTAAACTTTGAATATCCCAAACATATTCATGATCGTCACAGTGATGAACCATTCAGTCCTGAAACTCGTACTCCACCAATTTCCGAACAGAAAAAATTACTCACGACTCTATATGATAAGGAATTTCTTTGTTATTCTTCCTAAGAAATTCCTATTGCGCTTCTCATTTCCTAGATCATTTCTGCCTTTGCCTTCTGTTCCATCTTCACACTTTGCTGAAGAACTGTTATTTCGTACTCAATCTCTGACTTTCTTACCTCATCAACGTCTAATATTACCTGCAATATCCCTTTCGTATTCCTTTCGCCTTAACAAACGACTTTTCTCACTGAGAATTTGAACCTGCATATTTTTTCGCCCTGTCGTTTCGCAAACTACTTCCGCTATTCCCTGAAGTTCTTCATACCTGTTCTATACACTCTAGGCTTTTCTTCACATTTCAACTACTAACTTTTACCTCTAGGCCCTTTTCCTCATTTTTCTCGTTTAAAGGCTTCTGAATTTCTGTGCCGCATTTTGGTTCCATTTTCATTGCATACCATTTCCTCCCAATATCTCATTTGGTATTTTTCTCTCATTTTGTTGATCGGAATGTTTCTATGAAACAGTTTCCTAAGATTAACTCGAGGCTTTCACAATTCACATTCTCCTCTTGCACATTTCCCGCACGTTCCCAATCAATGTGCTATCACACAGTTCAAAACAATTAGGTCCCTTTCATAGAGCACTTTCTAAGCTCATGTTTCTGTCTCATCTGACCCATCTAGGTAGGACACTTTACCCTCATATAACTCTAACGGCATGTTCTAGTATACGAAGTGTAAATAAGAGCTTATCAAAGATATCACGATGGTAAACTTTCTGGAAAGGGGTATACGTATAGGAATATGCCAATGTTGTAACAAATATTCTGAAAGTAATAACAAATATATGAGGGATTTAAACCCTCAAATTCCTACAAAATACAGGCTCTTTACTGACATTAATAATCTCTATGGCAGTGCAATGTGTCAAACTCTTCCCTATGGTGGTTTTGAATTTGGTGATACTGACTTTGACGTAACCACGATTCCCAATGAAAATCCAGTCGGTTATTTTCAGGAGGTAAACTTTGAATATCCCAAACATATTCATGATCGTCACAGTGAAGAACCCTTCTGTCCTGAAACTCGTACTCCACCAATTTCAAAACAGAAAAAATTACTCCGTTCCGTTTTCAATGCATACCACTTCCTCCCTAACTCTCATTTTGTATTTTACTCTCATTTTGCTGATTGGAATGTTTCTATGAAACAGTTTCCCAAGATTAACTCGAGGCTTTCACCATTCACATTCTCCTCTTGCACATTTCCCGCACGTTCCCAATCAATGTGCTATCACAGAGTTCAAAACAATTAGGTCCCTTTCATACAGCACTTTCTAAGCTCATGTTTCTGTCTCATCTGACCCATCTAGCTAGGACACTATACCCTCATATAACTGAGACGGCATGTTCAAGTATACGAAGTGTGAATGAGAGCTTATCAAAGATATCACGATGGTAAACTTTCTGGAAAGGGGTATACGTGGAGGAATATGCCAATGTTCTAACAAATATTCTGAAAGTATTGACGAATATATGAGGGATTTAAACCCTCAAATTCCTACAAAATACACGCTCTTTACTGACATTAATAATCTCTATGGCAGTACAATGTGTCAAATTCTTCCCTACGGTGGTTTTGAATTTGGTGATACTGACTTTACGTAACTACCATTCCCGATAAAAATCCAATTGGTTATTTTCAGAAGGTAAACTTTGAATATCCCAAACATATTCATGATCGTCACAGTGATGAACCATTCAGTCCTGAAACTCGTACTCCACCAATTTCCGAACAGAAAAAATTACTCACGACTCTATATGATAAGGAATTTCTTTGTTATTCTTCCTAAGAAATTCCTATTGCGCTTCTCATTTCCTAGATCCTTTCTGCCTTTGCCTTCTGTTCCATCTTCACACTTTGCTGAAGAACTGTTATTTCGTACTCAATCTCTGACTTTCTTACCTCATCAACGTCTAATATTACCTGCAATATCCCTTTCGTATTCCTTTCGCCTTAACAAACGACTTTTCTCACTGAGAATTTGAACCTGCATATTTTTTCGCCCTGTCGTTTCGCAAACTACTTCCGCTATTCCCTGAAGTTCTTTATACCTGTTCTATACACTCTAGGCTTTTCTTCACATTTCAACTACTAACTTTTACCTCTAGGCCCATTTCCTCATTTTTCTCGTTTAAAGGCTTCTGAATTTCTGTGCCGCATTTTGGTTCCATTTTCAATGCATACCATTTCCTCCCAATATCTCATTTGGTATTTTTCTCTCATTTTGTTGATCGGAATGTTTCTATGAAACAGTTTCCCAAGATTAACTCGAGGCTTTCACCATTCACATTCTCCTCTTGCACATTTCCCGCACGTTCCCAATCAATGTGCTATCACACAGTTCAAAACAATTAGGTCCCTTTCTTCATAGAGCACTTTCTAAGCTCATGTTTCTGTCTCATCTGACCCATCTAGGTAGGACAATTTACCCTCATATAACTCTAACGGCATGTTCTAGTATACGAAGTGTAAATAAGAGCTTATCAAAGATATCACGATGGTAAACTTTCTGGAAAGGGGTATACGTATAGGAAGATGCCAATGTTCTAACAAATATTCTGAAAGTATTAACAAATATATGAGGGATTTAAACCCTCAAATTCCTACAAAATACAGGCTCTTTACTGACATTAATAATCTCTATGGCAGTGCAATGTGTCAAACTCTTCCCTATGGTGGTTTTGAATTTGGTGATACTGACTTTGACGTAACCACGATTCCCAATGAAAATCCAGTCGGTTATTTTCAGGAGGTAAACTTTGAATATCCCAAACATATTCATGATCGTCACAGTGAAGAACCCTTCTGTCCTGAAACTCGTACTCCACCAATTTCAAAACAGAAAAAATTACTCCGTTCCGTTTTCAATGCATACCACTTCCTCCCTAACTCTCATTTTGTATTTTACTCTCATTTTGCTGATTGGAATGTTTCTATGAAACAGTTTCCCAAGATTAACTTGAGGCTCTCACCATTCACATTCTCCTCTTGCACATTTCCCGCACGTTCCCAATCAATGTGCTTTCTCACAGTTCAAAACAGTTAGGTCCCTTTCATACAGCACTTTCTAAGATCATGTTTCTGTCTCATCTGACCCATCTAGCTAGGACACTTTACCCTCATATAACTGAGATTGCATGTTCAAGTATACGAAGTTTAAATAAGAGCTTATCAAAGATATCACGATGGTAAACTTTCTGGAAAGGGGTACACGTGGAGGAATATGCCAATACCCTAACAAATATTCTGAAAGTATTAACTAATATATGAGGGATTTAAACCCTCAAATTCCTACAATATACACGCTCTTTACTGACATTAATAATGTCTATGGCAGTGCAATGAGTCAAACTCTTCCCTACGGTGGTTTTGAATTTGGTGATACTGACTTTTACGTTACTACCTTTTCCGATGAAAATCCAGTTGGTTATTTTCAGGAGGTAAAATTTGAATATCCCAAACATATTCATGATCGTCACAGTGATAAACCCTTTTGTCCTGAAACTCGTACTTCATCAATTTCCAAACAGAAAAAATTACTCACGACTCTATATGATAATGAATATCTTTGTTATTCTTCATAAGAAATTCACATTGCGCTTCTCATTTCCTAGATCATTTCCGACTTTTCCTCCTGTTCCTACCTCACACTTTGCTGATGAACTGTTATTTCGTACTCAATATCTATCTTTCTTACTTCTTCAAAGTCTCTCATTTCCTGAAATATCTCTTTCGTGTACCTTTCGCCTCAACAAACGACTTCTTTCACTGAGAATTTGGACCTGCATATTTTTCCGCTCTGTCGTTTCGCCTATTACTTCCACTCGTTTCTGTAGTTCTTTCCTCCTGTTTGATTCTCTCTTGCATTTTCCTCATATCACAAATACCCACATTTTTATCAAGGCCCAGTTCCTCATTTTTCTCGTATACTCGCTTCTGTACTTCTGCCAATTTCTCGTTCCATATGTTAAGCAGAATAATTTTTCCCAAACTCTCATTTGGCATTTTTCTCTCATTTTATTTATCGGGATATTTCTCTGAAATGTTTTTCTAAAATTTTTTCAAGGCACTCACTTTTCACATTCTCCTCTTGCACATGTCCTGCACTTTCTCAATCAATATGCTATCACACAGTTCAAAACACTTAGGTCCTTTTCATTCAGCACTTTCTGAGCTCATGTTTCTGTATCATCTCACCCATCTAGCTACGTCACTTTACCCTCGTATACCTGAGACTGCATGCTCAAGTATACAAAGTGTAAATTAGAGCTTATCAAAGATATCACGATGGTAAACTTTCTGGAAAAGGGTTTACGTGGAGAAATATGCCAATGTTCAAACAATTCATCTGAAAATGATAACAGATATGTGACGGATTTAAACCCTCAAATTCTACAAAATACACACTCTTTACTGACATTAATAATCTTTATGGCGGTGCAATGAGTCAAAGTCTTCCCTATGGTGGTTTCGAATTTGATGATACTGACATTGACGTTACTACGATTCCTGTTGAGATTCTAGTTGGCTATTTAAAGGAGATAAACTTGGAATATCCCAAATATATTAATGATCGTCATAGTGATTTACTCAGCTGTCCTGAAACTCGTACTCCATCAAATTCCAAACAGGAAAAATCAATCACTACTCCATATGATAAGAAACCCTCTTTGTTATTCTTCCTAAAAACTTTTCATTGGTGAGAGCCCTGGAAAAATCCGAGGAAAGCGTTTCAGAGAAATATCCCGATCATTAAAATGAGAGTTTGGGAGGAAGTAGTCTGCTTAAAGTATGAAACGTAAATGTGGCAGAAGTACAGAAGTTTGTAAACGAGGAAAATTAGGAGCTTGGCCTAGGGAAAGTAGTGAGTAAGTGAATTGAGAAAAAAGGCTAGAGAATATTGAACAGGAATAAAGATCGACAGGAAAGAGCGGAAGTAATTGGCGAAACGACAGGACGTAGGAATATGCAGGTTCAAATTCCCGGTGAAAAACGCCGTTTGTCGAGGCAAAAGGTATGTAAAAGAGATGTTTCAGGTAATGAGAGACTTTGAAGAGGAAAGAAATACAGAGAATGAGTAAGGAAGAACAGTTCTTCAGAAAAATGTAGAGAAGGATGAGAAGACAAAGGCGGAAAATGATCTAGGAAGATGGGGAGCACAATAAGAATTTAATAGCAGGAATAACATAGAGGGAGAGCATGAAAATCAAGAAATGAATTGACGGTAGGCAAGATCTAAGGATAGCATAAATATTAAAACGAGAGACAAAAGCTCAAGCGTAGAAAGTGCTGTATGAAAAAGGGGTTAGTGTTTAGATCTGTGCGATAGCACATTGCTACAGCAAGTGCAGGAAATGTGCAAGAGGAGAATATTGAGAGTCCTGGGAAAATCTGAGGAAAGCGTTTCAGAGAAATATCCTGATCATTAAAATGAGAGTTTGGGAGGAAGTAGTCTGCTTAAAATATGAAACGTAAATGAGGCAGAAGTATGTATACGAGGAAAATTAGGAGCATGGCCTAGGGAAATAGTGAGTAAGTGAATTGTGAAAAAAAGCTAGAGAGTATTGAACAGGAATAAAGATCTCCAGAAAAGAGCGGAAGTAATTAACGAAACGAGAGGACGTAAGAATATGCAGGTTCAAACTCTCGGTGAAAAAAGTCGTTTGTAGAGGCAAAAGGTATGTAAAAGAGATATTTCAGGTAATGAGAGACTTTGAAGAGGAAAGAAATACAGAGAATGAGTAGGGAAGAACAGTTCTAAAGAAAAGTTAGAAGAAGGAACAGAAGACAAGGGCGGAAAATGATCTAGGAAGATGAAAAGCGCAATAAGAGTTTACTAGGGAGAATAACAAAGAAAAACAGCGTGAAAATCAAGGATGAAATTGACGGTAGGCACGATCTAATGATAGCATAAATATTGAATCGAGAAACAAATGATCAAGCGTAGAAAGTGCTGTATCAAAGAGACGTAAGTGTTTAGATCTGTGCGATAGCACATTGCTAAAGTTAGTGCAAGAAATGTGCAAGAGGAGAATGAGAATGGTGAGAGCCTTGGACAATCTCAGGAAAGCTTTTCAGAGAAATATCCCGATCAATAGAATGAGAGAATAATGTGAAATGAGAAATAAGGAGGAAGTAGTCTGCTTAAAATATGAAACGTAAATGTGGCAGAAGAACAGAAGTAAGTAAACGAGGAAAACTAGGAGCTTGGCCTATGGAAAGTAGTGAGTAGATGAATTGTGAGGAAAAGGCTAGAGAGTATTGAACAGGAATAAAGTAGTACAGGAAAAAATGGAATTATCTGGCGAAACGACAGGGCGGAAGAATAAGCAGGTTCAAATTCTCGGTGAAAAAAGTTCTTTTTTCTGTTCCTGCTTCACACTTTGCTGAAGAACTGTTATTTCGTACTCAATCTCTATCTTTCTTACCTCATCAACGTCTCTTATTACCTGCAATATTTGAATTTGAACCTGCATATTCTTACGCCCTGTCGTTTCGCCAACTACTTCCGCTATTCCCTGTAGTTCTTTATACCTGTTCTATATTCTCTAGGCTTTTCCTCACATTTCAACTACTAACTTTTACCTCTAGGCCCATTTCCTCATTTTTCTCGTTAACTGGCTTCTCAATTTTTGTGTTGCATATTGATTTCGTTTTCAATGCATACCACTTCCTCCCAAACTCTCATTTGGTATTTTTCTCTCATTTTGTTGATCGGAGTGTTTGTATGAAACAGTTTCCCAAAATTAACCCGAGGCTCTGACCATTCACATTCTCCTCTTGCACATTTTCGCACGTTTCCAATCAATGTGCTATCACACAATTCAAAACAATTAGGTCCCTTTCATAAAGCACTTTCTAAGCTCATGTTTCTGTCTCATCTGACCCAACTAGCTAGGACACTTTACCCTCATATAACTGAGACGGCATGTTCAAGTATACGAAGTGTAAATAAGAGCTTATCAAAGATATCACGATGGTAAACTTTCTGGAAAGGGGTATACGTGGAGGAATATGCCAATGTTCTAACAAATATTCTGAAAGTATTAACAAATATATGAGGGATTTAAACCCTCAAATACCTACAAAACACACGCTCTTTACTGACATTAATAATCTCTATGGTAGTGCAATGTGTCAAACTCTTCCCTATGGTGGTTTTGAATTTGGTGATGCTGACTTTTACGTTACCACGATTCCCGATGAAAATCCAGTTGGTTATTTTCAGGAGGTAAACTTTTAATATCCCAAACAAATTTCCAAGATTAACTCGAGGCTCTCACCATTCACATTCTCTTCTTGCACATTGCCCGCACGTTCCAAATCAATGTGTTATCACACAGTGCAAAACAATTGGGTCCCTTTAATACAGCACTTTCTAAGCGCATGTTTCTGTCTCATCTGACCCATCTCGCACCGATTGTCAGGCCCTCTGAAAGTCCAGACCAGGAAAATTAAGAGCCATGTCTAAAGAAAGTAGTGAGAAAGTGAAATGTAGAAAAGGGCTAGAGAGTATTCAACAGGAAAGAGGAACTACAGGAAAGAGCGGAAGCAATTGGCGAAACGACAGGGCGGAAAAATATGCAGGTTCAAATTCTCGGTGAAAAAGTCGTTCGTAGAGACGGAAGAAAAGTAAAAGAGATATTTTAGGTAATGCGAGACTTTGAAGAGGAGAGAAATAAGAAGAATGAGTGGGGAAGAACAGTTCTAAGGTGAAGTGTGAGGAAGGAACAGATGACAAAGGCAAAAAATAAAATGGGAAGATGAGAAAGAAGCGCAATAGGAATTTACTGGGAATAATAACAAAGAAGGAGAGCTTGAAAATCAATGAAAGAATTAACGGTAAGCAAGACGAAAGGATAGCATAAGTATTAAAACGAGAGACAAGAGCTCAAGCGTAGAAAGTGCTGTATTGTACAGACATAAGTGTTTAGATCCGTGCGATAGCACATTGCTAGAGTAAGTACAAGAAATCTGCAAGAGGAGAATGTGAATGGTAAGAGGCTTGGGAAAATCTCGTTTCGTGAAAAAATTAGTCTGCTGGGCCTTCGCCTGCCGCTCGAGAGCCATTCGAAAAATCCCCGTCCCAGTTCAACCACATTCCATCACCTCCAGTTTGACCGAAAAGTGCCTCACGCGTTTAGTATATATACACTAGCAGTCCGGCAGATCTTCTTTGTAAATCAAACACCTAGACGGTCAGATCTACTCTGTATAGATCTGTGCGATAGCACATTGCTAGAGTAAGTACAAGAAATTCGCAAGAGAAGAATGTGAATGGTGAGAGCCTTGGGAAAATCTGAGGAGAGCATTTCAGAGAAATATCCCGATCGATATAATGAGAGAATGATGCCAATTAAGGGTGTGGGGGGAAGTGGTCTGCAATGTGCTATCGCACAGATCTAAACACTTACATCTGTTTCTACAATACAGCATTTTCTACGCTTGTGCTTTTGTCTCTCGTTTTAATATTCATTATATCTTTAGATCTTGCTAACCGTCAATTCTTTTCTTGATATTCGCGCTGTCTCTTTTTGTTATTCTTCCTAGTAAATTCTTATTGCGCTTCTCATCTTTCCAGATCATATTCCTAGGATCTAGACTGCGAAACACAGCAGTAAGTTTACGAGGAAAATGATGAGCTTGGCCTAGTGAAAGTAATGAGTAAGTGAAAAGGTAGAAAAACGCTAGAGAGTATTGAACAGGAATAAAGAATTACATGAAAGGGCGGAAGTAATTGGCGAAACGAAATGGCGGAGGAATAAGTAAGTTCAAATTCGCATGGAGAAAAATCGTTTGTAGAGAAAAAAAGAATGTGAAAGAGATATTTCAAGTAATGAGAAACTTTGAAGAGGAAAAAAATACAGAGAATAAGTAAGGGAGAACAGTTCTTCAGAAAAGTGTGGAGAAGGAACAGAAGACAAAGGCGGAAAATAATCTAGGGAGATGAGAAGCGCAATAAGGATTCACTAAGGAGAATAACAAAGAGGGACAGCGTGAAAATCAAGGAGATGATTGACGATTAGCAAGATCTAAGGACAACATAAATATTTAAACGAGAGAAAAGAGATCAAGCGTAGAAGGTGCTGTATGGTAGAGACGTAAGTGTTTAGATCTGTGGGATAGAACATTGCTATAATTAGTGCAAGAAAAGTGCAAGAGGAGAATGTGAATGATGAGAAACTTGGGAAAATCTCAGGAAAATATTTCTGAGAAATGTCTTGATCGATAAAATGAGAGAATGTCGCCAAATGAGGGTTTGGGAGGGAGTGGTCTGCTTTAAATATGAAACATAAATGTGGCAGAAGTACGGCTGTAAGTTAACGAGGAAAATTAGGAGTTTGGCCTAGAGAAAGTAGTGAGAAAGTAAAAAATGAGGAAAAGGCAAGGGAGTTTTCAACAGGAATGAAGAACTACATGAAAGAGCGGAAGTATTTGGCGAAACGACAGGGCGGGAGCTTATGCAAGTTCATAGTCTCGGTAAAAAAAGTCGTTCGTAGAGGCAAAAGGAATGTAAAAGAGATATTTCAGGTAATTAGAGACTTTGAAGAGGAAATAAATACAGAGAATGAGTAAGGAAAAACGGTCAGTTGCTAGGTAATTCAGGATGGCAGATGATGGAACGTTCAAGAAGCATAGGCGTTTCAGGATTCTAGAAACTCTTTCGCCGGGAGAGTCGTTGTGCCCAGTTGTTCTAAACTCTTACGTCTCTACCATTTAGCACTTTCTACGCTTCAGCTTTTGTCTCTCGTTTCAATATATATGCTATCCTTAGATCTTGCTAACCGTCAATTATTCCCTTAATTTTCACGCTGTCCCTCTTTTTTATTCTTCCTAGTAAATTCTTATTGCGCTTCTCATCTCCCCAGATCATCTTCTCCCTTTGTCACCTCTTCCTTCTTTACACTTTTCTGAAGAACTCTTCTTCTATACTCATTCTCTGTATTCCTTTCTTCTTCAAAGTCTCTCATTACCTGAAATATATCCTTTTCATCCCTTAAGTCTCTACGAACGACTATTTTTACCGAGAGTATGAACTTGCATAATCTTCCGCCCTGTCGTTTTGCCAATTACTTCCGCTCTTTCCTGTAGTTCCTAATTCCTGTTAAATACTCTCTAGCCTTTTTCTCACATTGAACTTTCTCACTACTTTCAGCAGGCCAAGCTCCTAATTTTCCTTGTCCCTTATGCGCGATGTTTTTCAGAACGCCTATGCAGACAGATGTACCTCTCATCCCAAAACGCCTATGCGCCCCGGAAAACATCGCTCATAAATCCCTGCAATATATTTCACCTTCAAACGTCCAGAACTATCCTGCGTCCAAACATCCCTACGACTCAAACCACCTTGCACCCAGAACTACCTTGTTATAAACGCTGAAGCGCCCCACAGTGTTTTACGCCTAGAACTCGTACTCTTCGAACCACTCCGCGCCTCGATAGGTCAGGCCCTCTGAACATCAAGACGAGGAAAAATAATAGCTATGCCTAGTGAAAGTATTGAGTAGGTTCAATAATCTTTAGCCTTCTTCTCACATTTCACTTACTCACTACTTTCACTTCGCCAAGCTCCTAATTTTCCTCGTTAGCTTACTGCTGTACTTCGAGTTCAGATCCTAGGAGAATGATCTAGGAAGATGAGAAACGCAATAAGAATTTACTAGGTAGAATAACAAAAAGGGACAGCGTGAAAATCAAGAAGGAGAGAATAAACGGTTAGCAAGATCTAAGGATTGCATAAATATTAAAATGAGTGACAAAACCTCAAACGTAGAAAATGCTGTATTGTAGAGACATAAGTGTTTAGATCTGTGCGATAGCACATTGCTCTAGTAAGTGCAATAAATGTGCAAGAGGAGAATGTGAATGGTGAGAGTCTAGGGAAAATCTCAGGAAGGCATTTCATAGAAATATCCCGATCGATAAAATGAGAGAATGATGCCAAATGAGGCTGTAGGAGAAAGTGGTCTGCTTGAAATATGAAATGTAAATGTGGCAGAGGTACAGCAGTAAGTTAACAAGGAAAATTAGGAGCTTGGCTTGTGAAAGCAGTGAAGTGAAATGTGAGAAAAAGGCTAGAGAGTATTGAACTGGAATGAAGAACTACATGAAAGAGCGGAAGTAATTGGCGAAACGACAGGGCGGAAGAATATGCAAGTGCAAGTTCTCGGTGACAAAAGTCGTTGGTAGAGGCGAAAGGAATGTGGGAGATATTTCAGGAAATGAGAAATTTGAAGAGGAAGGAAATACAGAGAATGAGTAAGGAAAAACAGTTCTTCGGAAAAGTGTGAGCTTTTGTCTCTCGTTTTAATATTCATGCTAACCGTCAATTCTTTCCTTGATTTTCACGCTGTCCCTTTTTGTTATTCTTCCTAGTATATTTTTATTGCGCTTCTCATCTTTCTTGATCATTTTCCTAGGATCTAGTCTGCGAAGGGCGCAAGGTTTTTCTGTCAACCTAGGAATTTGATATACAAGGTAGATCTCCCACCTAGGCGATTTTGGGTGCAAAGTAGATCCGCTCGTCTAGGTGTTTGATTTCCAAGGTAAATCTGCCGGCCTGCTAGTGTATATATATATATAATAAACATGTGAGGCACTTTTCGGTGGAAATGAAGGGGGTGGAATGTGGTTGCACAGTGACAGGGGCTCTCGAGGGGCAGGCAAAAGCAAGGCCGACTAAATTTTTCACGAAACAAGATTTTCCCAGGACTCTCACCATTCACATTCTCCTCTTGCGCATTTCTTGCACTTACACTAGCAATGTGCTGTCGCACAGATCTAAACACTTACGTTTCTATCTTACAACACTTTCTACGCTTGAGCTTTTGTCTCTCGTTTTAATATTTATGCTATTCTTAGATATTGCGTCCAGTCAATTCTTTCCTTGATTTTCACGCTGTCCTTCTTCGTTATTCTTCCTAATAAAGTCTTATTGCGCTTTCTATTTTTCTAGATCATTTTCCGACTTTGTCTTCTGTTCATTCTTCTCACTTCTTTGAAAAACTGTTCTTCCCAACTCATTCTCTGAATTGCTCCTCTTCAGAGTCTCTCATTACCTGAAATATCTCTTTTACATTACTTTTGCCTCTACGTACGACTTTTTTCACCGAGAATTTGAACCTGCATGTTCTTCCGCCCTGTCGTTCCGCCAATTACTTCCGCTCTATCATGTAGTTCTTCATTCCAGTTCAATACTCCCTAGCCATTTTCTCAAATTTCTCTTAATCACAACATTCTCTAGGCCAAGCTCCTAAATTTTTCTCGTTTACGTACTTCTGTTTTTCTGCCACACTTACGTTTCATATTTTTAGCAGACCATTTCCTCCCAAACTCTAATTAGGCATTATTCTATAATTTCATTGATCGGGATATTCCTCTGAAACGCTTTCCTGAGATTTTTCCAAGGCTCTCACCATTCACAACCTTCTCATGCACATTTCTTGCATCTACTCTAGTAATGTGCAATTGCACAGATCCCAACACTCACGTCTCTACCATACAGCACTTTCTACGCTTGAGCTTCTGACTCTCGTTTCAATATTTATGTTATTCTTAGACCTTGCGTAGAGTCAATTCTTTCCTTGATTTTCACTCTGTCCCTCTTTGTTTTTCCTCCTGATAAATTATTTTTGCGCTTCCTATCTTCCTAGATCATTTTCCGCTTTTTTCTTCTGTTCTTTCTTCACATTTTTCTGAAGAACTGTTCTTCCTTACTCATTCTCTGTATTTCTTTTCCCTTCAAAGTTTCTCATCACCAGAAATATCTCGGAAAATGATATAAGGAGATGAGAAGCGCAATAAGAATTAACTAGGAAGAATAACACAGAGTGGCAGCGTGGAAATCAAGGAAATAATTGACGGTTGGCAAGATCTAAGGATAGCATAAATATTAAAACTGGAGACTAAAGCTTCAGCGTAGAAAGTGCTGTATGTTAGAGACGTAAGTGTTTAGATCTGTGCGATAGCACATTGCTCGAGTAGGTACAAGAAATGCGCAAGAGGAGAATGTGAAAGTTTAGAGCCATGAAAAAATCTTGTTTCGAAAAAAATTCAGTCAACCAGGCCTTCGCTTGCCGCTCGAGAGCTCCGTTCCTGGTTCAACCACATTCCATCCCCTCTCTTATTGTGCTTCTCATTTTCCAAGGTCATTTTCCGCAGACCACTTCCTCCCAAACTCTCATTTGGCATACTCTTTATTTTCCCTAGGCCCAGTTCCTCCTTTTCCTTGTTCACTCGCTTCTGTGCTTCTGTCGAATTTTCGTTCCATATTTTAAGCAGACCACTTCCTCGGAATATTTCTCTGAAACGCTTTCCTATGAATTCCTCAAGGCACTCACGTTTCACATTCTCCTCTTGCACATTCCCTGCACTTTCTCAAGCAATGTGAACACAGTTCAAAACTCTTAGGTCCTTTACATACAGCACTTTCTAAGCTCATTTTTCTGTTTCGTCTGACCCATCTAGCTACGTCACTTTACCCTCGTATAACTGAGACTGCTTGCTCAAGCATACGAAGTGTAAATAAGAGCTTATCAATGATATCACGATGGAAAACTTTCTGGAAAGGGGTATACGTGGAGAAATATGCTAATGTTCAAACAATTATTCTGAAAGTAATAACAAATATATGAGGGATTTAAACCATCAACTTTCTACGAAATACACACTCTATCCTGACATTAATAACCTTTTTGGCAGTCCAATGAGTCAAAGTCTTTCCTATGGTGATTTTGAATTTGGTGCCACTGACTTTGACGTTACTACGGTTCTCAATGAGAATTCAGTTAGTTATTTTCAGGAGGTAAACTAAGAATATCCTTAACATATTCATGATCGTCATAGTGATAAACCCTTCTGTCCTGAAACTGGTACTCCACCAAATTCCAAACAGAAAAAATTACTCACGACTCTATATGATGAGGAATCTCTTTGTTATTCTTCCTAAGAAATTTTTATTGCACTTCTCATTTCCTAGATCATTTCCGCCTTTGTTTTCTGTTCCTACTTCACAATTTGCTTAAGAACTGTAATTTCGTACTCAATCTCTGTCTTTCACACCTCATCAAAGTCTCTCATTACCTGCAATATCCCTTTCGTATTCCTTTCGCCTTAACAAACGACTTTTCTCACTGTGAATTTGAACCTGCATACTCTTCCGCCCTGTCGTTTCGCCAACTATTTCCGTTATTCCCTGTAGTTCTTTATACCTGTTCTATACTCTCTAGGCTTTTCCTCACATTTCAACTACTCACCTTTACCTCTAGGCACATTTCCTCATTTTTCTCGTTTACTGGCTTCTGAATTCCTCTGCCGCATTTTGGTTCCGTTTTCAATGCATACCACTTCCTCCAAAACTCTCATTTGGTATTTTTCTCTCATTTTGTTGATCGGAATATTTCTATGAAACAGTTTCCCAAGATTAACTCGAGGCTCTCACCATTCACATTCTCCTCTTGCACATTTCCCGCACGTTCCCAATCAATGTGCTATCACACAGTTATAAACAATTAGGTCCATTTCATATAGCACTTTCTAAGCTCATGTTTCTGTCTCATCTGACTCATCTAGCTAGGACACTTTACCCTCATATAACTGAGACGGCATGTTCAAGTATACGAAGTGTAAATAAGAGCTTATCAAAGATATCACTATGGTAAAATTTCTGGAAAGGGGTATACGTGGAGGAATATGCCAATGTTCTAACAAATATTCTGAAAGTAATAACAAATATATGAGGTATTTAAACCCTCAAATTCCTACAAAATACACGCTCTTTACTGACATCAATAATCTCTATGGCAGTGCAATGAGTTTCTTTATACCTGTTCTAATCACTCTAGGCTTTTCCTCACATTTCAACTACTAACTTTTACCTCTAGGCCCATTACCTCATTTTTCTCGTTTACTGGCTTCTGAATTTCTGTGCCGCATTTTGGTTCGTTTTCAATGCATACCACTTCCTCCCAAACTCTCATTTGGTATTTTCCTCTCATTTTGTTGATCGGAATATTTCTATGAAAGAGTTTCCCAAGATTAACTCGAGGCTCTCACCATTCACATTCTCCTCTTGCACATTTCCTGCACATTCCCAATCAATGTGCTATCACACAGTTCAAAACAATTAGGTCCCTTTCATACAGCACTTTCAAAGCTCAAGTTTCTGTCTCATCTGACCCATCTAGCTAGGACACTTTACCCTCATATAACTGAGATGGCATGTTCAAGTATACGAAGTGTAAGTAAGAGCTTATCAAAGATATCACGATGGTAAACTTTCTGGAAAGGGGTATACGTGGAGGAATATGCCAATGTTCTAACAAATATTCTGAAAGTATTAACATATATATGAGGGATTTAAACCCTCAAATTCCTCCAAAATACACGCTCTCTACTGACATTAATAATCTCTATGGTAGTGCAATGTGTCAAACTCTTCCCTATGGTGGTTTTGAATTTGGTGATACTGACTTTTACGTTACCACGATTCCCGACAAAAATCCAGTTGGTTATTTTCAGGAGGTAAACTTTTAATATCCCAAACATATTCATGATCGTCACAGTGATAAACCCTTCTGTCCTGAAACTCGTAATACACCAATTTCCGAACAGAAAAAATCACTCACAACTCTATATGATAAGGAATCTCTTTGTTATTCTTCCTAAGAAATTCTTATTGCGCTTCTCATTTCCTAGATCATTTACGCCTTTACCTTCTGTTTCTACTTCACACTTTGTTGAAGAACTGTTATTTCATACTCTATCTCTGTCTTTCTTACCTCATCAACGTCTCTTATTACCTGAAATATCCCTTTCGTATTCCTTTCGCCTTAACAAACGACTTTTCTCACTGAGAATTTGAACCTGCATATTATTTCGCTCTGTCGTTTCGCAAACTACTTCCGCTATTCCCTGTAGTTCTTTATACCTGTTCTATACTGTCTAGGATTCTCTTCACATTTCAACTACTAACTTTTACCTCTAGGCCCATTTCCTCATTTTTCTCGTTAACTAGCTTCTCAATTTTTGTGTTGCATTTTGGTTTCGTTTTCAATGCTTACCACTTCCTCCCAAACTCTCATTTGGTATTTTTCTCTCATTTTGTTGATCGGAATGTTTCTATGAAACAGTTTCCCATGATTAACTCGAGGCTCTCACCATTCACATTCTCCTCTTGCACATTTCCCTCACGTTACAATCAATGTGTTATCACACAGTTCAAAACAATTAGGCCCCTTTCATACAGCACTTTCTAAGCTCATGTTTCTGTCTCATCTGACCCATCTAACTAGGACACTTTACCCTCATATAACTGAAACGGCATGTTCAAGTATATGAAGTGTAAGTAAGAGCTTATCAAAGATATCACGATGGTAAACTTTCTGGAAGGAGGTATACGTGGAGGAATATGCCAAAGTTCTAACAAATATTCTGAAAGTATTAACAAATATATGAGGGATTTAAACCCTCAAATTCTTACAAAATACACGCTTTTTATTGACATTAATATTCTCTATGACAGTGCAATGAGTCAAATTCTTCCCTACGCTGGTTTTGAATTTGGTGATACTGACTTTTACGTTACTACGATTCCTGATGAAAATCCAGTTGGTTATTTTCAGGAGGTAAACTTTGAATATCTCAAACATATTCATGATCGTCACAGTGATAAACCCTTCTGTCCTGAAACTCGTAATCCACCAATTTCCAAACAGAAAAAATCACTCACAACTCTATATGATAAGGAATCTCTTTGTTATTCTTCCTAAGAAATTCTTATTGTGCTTCTCATTTCCTAGATCATTTACGCCTTTGCCTTCTGTTCCTACTTCACACTTTGTTGAAGAACTGTTATTTCGTACTCTATCTCTGTCTTTCTTACCTCATCAACGTCTCTTATTACCTGAAATATCCCTTTTGTATTCCTTTCGCCTTAACAAACGACTTTTCTCACTGAGAATTTGAACCTGCATATTCTTTCGCCCTGTCGTTTCGCAAACTACTTCCGCTATTCCCTGTAGTTCTTTATACCTGTTCTATTCTGTCTAGGATTTTCTTCACATTTCAACTATTAACTTTTACCTCTAGGCCCATTTCCTCATTTTTCTCGTTTACTGGCTTCTGAATTTCTGTGCCGCATTTAGGTTCCGTTTTCAATGCATACCACCTGCTCCTAAACTCTCATTTGGTATTTTTCTCTCATTTTGTTGATCGGAATGTTTCTATGAAACAAATTTCCAAGATTAACTCGAGGCTCTCACCATTCACATTCTCTTCTTGCACATTTCCCGCACGTTCCCAATCAATGTGTTATCACACAGTGCAAAACAATTAGGTCCCTTTAATACAGCACTTTCTAAGCTCATTTTTCTGTCTCATCTGACCCATCTCGCCTCGATATGTCAGGCCCTCTGAACGTCCAGACGAGGAAAATTAAGAGCCATGCCTAGTGAAAGTAGTGAGAAAGTGAAATGTAGAAAAAGGCTAGAGATTATTCAACAGGAATGAGGAACTACAGGAAAGAGCGGAAGCAATTGGCGAAACGACAGGGCGGAAAAATATGCAGGTTCAAATTCTCGGTGAAAAAAGTCGTTCGTAGAGACGGAAGAAAAGTAAAAGAGATATTTTAGGTAATGCGAGACTTTGAAGAGGAGAGAAATAAGAAGAATGAGTGGGGAAGAACAGTTCTAAGGTGAACTGTGAGGAAGGAACAGATGACAAAGGCAGAAAATAAAATAGGGAGATGAGAAAGAAGCGCAATAGGAATTTACTAGGAATAATGACAAAGAAGGAGAGCTTGAAAACCAATGCAAGAATTAACGGTAAGCAAGACGAAAGGATAGCATAAGTATTAAAAAGAGAGACAAGAGCTCAAGCGTAGAAAGTGCTGTATTGTACAGACATAAGTGTTTAGATCTGTGCGATAGCACATTGCTAGAGTAAGTACAAGAAATGTGCAAGAGGAGAATGTGAATGGTAAGAGGCTTGGGAAAATCTCGTTTCGTGAAAAAATTAGTCTGCTGGGCCTTCGCCTGCCGCTCGAGAGCCATTCGAAAAATCCCCGTCCCAGTTCAACCACATTCCATCACCTCCAGTTTGACCGAAAAGTGCCTCAGGCGTTTAGTTTATATACACTAGCAGTCCGGCAGATCTTCCTTGTAGATCAAACACCTAGACGGGCAGATATACGCTGTATAGATCTGTGCGATAGCACATTGCTAGAGTAAGTACAAGAAATTCGCAAGAGGAGAATGTGAATGGTGAGAGCCTTGGGAAAATCTCAGGAAAGCATTTCAGAGAAATATCCCGATCGATATAATGAGAGAATGATTCCAATTAAGGGTGTGGGGGGAAGTGGTCTGCAATGTGCTATCGCACAGATCTAAACACTTACATCTGTTTCTACAATACAGCATTTTCTACGCTTGTGCTTTTGTCCTTCGTTTTAATATTCATTATATCTTTAGATCTTGCTAACCGTCAATTCTTTTCTTGATATTCACGCTGTCTCTTTTTGTTATTCTTCCTAGTAAATTCTTATTGCGCTTCTCATCTTTCCAGATCATATTCCTAGGATCTAGACTGCGAAACACAGCAGTAAGTTTACGAGGAAAATGATGAGCTTGGCCTAGTGAAAGTAAGTAGTAAGTGAAAAGTTAGAAAAAGGCTAGAGAGTATTGAACAGGAATAAAGAATTACATGAGAGGGCGGAAGTAATTGGCGAAACGAAATGGAGGAGGAATAAGTAAGTTCAAATTCGCATGGAAAAAAATCGTTTGTAGAGAAAAAAAGGATGTGAAAGAGATATTTCAAGTAATGAGAAACTTTGAAGAGGAAAAAAATACAGAGAATAAGTAAGGGAGAACAGTTCTTCAGAAAAGTGTGGAGAAGGAACAGAAGACAAAGGCGGAAAATGATCTAGGGAGATGAGAAGCGCAATAAGAATTCACTAAGAAGAATAACAAAGAGGGACAGCGTGGAAATCAAGGAGATGATTGACGATTAGCAAGATCTAAGGACAACATAAATATTTAAACGAGAGAAAAGAGATCAAGCGTAGAAAGTGATGTATGGTAGAGACGTAAGTGTTCAGATCTGTGCGATAGAACATTGCTATAATTAGTGCAAGAAAAGTGCAAGAGGAGAATGTGAATGATGAGAGCCTTGGGAAGATCTCAGGAAAATATTTCAGAGAAATATCTTGATCGATAAAATGAGAGAATGTCGCCAAATGAGGGTTTGGGAGGGAGTGGTCTGCTTTAAATATGAAACATAAATGTGGCAGAAGTACAGCTGTAAGTTAACGGGGAAAATTAGGAGCTTGGCCTAGAGAAAGTAGTGAGAAAGTGAAAAATGAGGAAATGGCAAGGGAGTATTCAACAGGAATGAAGAACTACATGAAAGAGCGGAAGTATTTGGCGAAACGACAGGGCGGGAGCTTATGCAAGTTCATAGCCTCGGTAAAAAAAGTCGTTCGTAGAGGCAAAAGGAATGTAAAAGAGATATTTCAGGTAATGAAAGACTTTGAAGAGGAAATTAGTACAGAGAATGCGTAAGAAAAAACAGTCAGTTGCTAGGTAATTCAGGATGGCAGATGATGGAACGTTCAAGGAGCATAGGCGTTTAAGGATTCTAGAAACTCTTTCGCCGGGAGAGTCGTTGTGCCCAGTTGTTCGAAATCTAAACTCTTACGTCTCTACCATTTAGCACTTTCTACGCTTCAGCTTTTGTCTCTCGTTTCAATATATATGCTATCCTTAGATCTTGCTAACCGTCAATTATTCCCTTAATTTTCACGCTGTCCCTCTTTGTTATTCTTCCTAGTAAATTCTTATTGCGCTTCTCATCTCCCCAGATCATCTTTTCCCTTTGTCACCTCTTCCTTCTTTACACTTTTCTGAAGAACTCTTCTTCTATACTCATTCTCTGTATTCCTTTCTTCTTCAAAGTCTCTCATTACCTGAAATATATCTTTTACATCCCTTAAGCCTCTACGAACGACTATTTTTACCGAGAGTATGAACTTGCATAATCTTCCGCCCTGTCGTTTTGCCAATTGCTTCCGCTCTTTCCTGTAGTTACTAATTCCTGTTCAATACTCTCTAGCCTTTTTCTCACATTTAACTTACTCACTACTTTCACCAGGCCAAGCTCCTAATTTTCCTCGTCCTTTATGCGCGATGTTTTTCAGAACGCCTAGGCAGACAGATGTACCTCTCATCCCCAAACGCCTATGCGCCCCGGAAAACATCGCTCATAAATCCCAGCACTATATTTCGCCTTCAAACGTCCAGAACTATCCTGCGTCCCAACATCCCTACGACTCAAACCACCTTGCACCCAGAACTACCTTGTTATAAACGCTGAAGCGCCCCACAGTGTTTTACGCCTAGAACTCGTACTCTTCGAACCACCCCGCGCCTCGATAGGTCAGACCCTCTGAACATCAAGACGAGGAAAAATAATAGATATGCCTAGTGAAAGTAGTGAGTAGGTTCAATAATCTTTAGCCTTCTTCTCACATTTAACTTACTCACTACTTTCACTTCGCCAATCTCCTAATTTTCCTCGTTAGCTTACTGCTGTACTTCGAGTCTAGATCCTAGGAGAGTGATCTAGGAAGATGAGAAACGCAATAAGAATTTACTAGGTAGAATAACAAAAACGGACAGCGTGAAAATCAAGAAGGAGAGAATAAACGGTTAGCATGATCTAAGGATTGCATAAATATTAAAACGAGTGACAAAAGCTCAAACGAAGAAAATACTATATTGTAGAGATATAAGTGTTTAGATCTGTGCGATAGCACATTGCTCTAGTAAGTGCAATAAATGTGCAAGAGGAGAATGTGAATGGTGAGAGTCTAGGGAAAATCTCAGGAAAGCATTTCATAGAAATATCCACATCGATAAAATGAGAGAATGATGCCAAATGAGGCTGTAGGAGGAAGTGGTCTGCTTGAAATATGAAATGTAAATGTGGCAGAGGTACAGCAGTAAGTTAACAAGGAAAATAAGGAGCTTGGCTTTTGAAAGCAGTGAAGTGAAATGTGAGAAAAAGGCTAGAGAGTATTGAACTGGAATGAAGAACTACATGAAAAAGCGGAAGTAATTGGCGAAACGACAGGGCGGAAGAATATGCAAGTTCAAGTTCTCGGTGACAAAAGTCGTTGGTAGAGGCGAAAGGAATGTGAAAGAAATTTCAGGAAATGAGAAACTTTGAAGAGGAAGGAAATACAGAGAATGAGTAAGGAAAAACAGTTCTTCGGAAAAGTGTGAGCTTTTGTCTCTCGTTTTAATATTCATGCTAACCCTAGATCATGCTAACCGTCAATTCTTTCCTTGATTTTCACGCTGTCCCTTTTTGTTATTCTTCCTAGTAAATTTTTATGCGCTTCTCATCTTCCTAGATCATTTTCCTAGGATCTAGTCTGCGAAGGGCGCACAGGCGTTTGGGGATGAGAGGTCCATCTGTCTGTCTAGGCGTTTTAATTGCGAGGTAGATATGCACGCCTAAGCGTTTGATATAAAAAATCGATCTTCCCGCCTAGGCGTTAAATATACAAGGTATTTCTGTCAACCTAGGAATTTGATATACAAGGTGGATCTGCCCACATAGGCGTTTTTGGGTGCAAAGTAGATCCGCCCGTCTAGGTGGTTGATTTACAAGGTAGATCTGCCGGCCTGCTAGTGTATATATATACTAAACGCGTGAGGCACTTTTCGGTCGAAATGAAGGGGGTGGAATGTGGTTGCACAGAGACAGGGGCTCTCGAGCGGCAGGCAAAAGCAAGGCCGACTAAATTTTTCACGAAACAAGATTTTCCCAGGACTCTCACCATTCACATGCGCATTTCTTGCACTTACACTAGCAATGTGCTGTCGCACAGATCCAAACACTTACGTTTCTACCTTACAACACTTTCTACGCTTGAGCTTTTGTCTGTCGTTTTAATATTTATGCTATTCTTAGATATTGCGTCCATTCAATTCTTTCCTTGCTTTTCACGCTGTCCTTCTTTGTTATTCTTCCTAATAAAGTCTTATTGCGCTTTCTATCTTTCTAGATCATTTTCCGCCTTTGTCTTCTGTTCATTCTTTTCACTTATTTGAAAAACTGTTCTTCCCAACTCATTCTCTGAATTGCTCCTCTTCAGAGTCTCTCATTACCTGAAATATCTCTTTTACATTACTTTTGCCTCTACGTACGACTTTTTTTAACCGAGAATTTGAACCTGCATGTTCTTCCGCCCTGTCGTTCCGCCAATTACTTCCGCTCTATCATGTAGTTCTTCATTCCAGTTCAACACTCCCTAGCCATTTTCTCACATTTCTCTTAATCACAACATTCTCTAGGCCAAGCTCCTAATTTTTCTCGTTTACGTACTTCTGTTTTTCTGCCACACTTACGTTTCATATTTTAAGCAGACCATTTCCTCCCAAACTCTAATTTGGCATTATTCTATCATTTCGTTGATTGGGATATTCCTCTGAAACGCTTTCCAGAGATTTTTCCAAGGCTCTCACCATTCTCAACCTCCTCATGCATATTTCTTGCATCTACTCTAGCAATGTGCAATTCCACAGATCCCAACACTCACGTCTCTACCATACAGCACTTTCTACGCTTGAGCTTCTGACTCTCGTTTTAATATTTATGTTATTCTTAGATCTTGCGTAGAGTCAATTCTTTCCTTGATTTTCACTCTGTCCCTCTTTGTTATTCCTCCTGATAAATTATTTTTGCGCTTCCTATCTTCCTAGATCATTTTCCGCCTTTGTCTTCTGTTCCTTCTCCACATTTTTCTGAAGAACTGTTCTTCCTTACTCATTCTCTGTATTTCTTCCCCCTTCAAAGTTTCTCATCACCAGAAATATCTCGGAAAATGATATATGGAGATGAGAAGCGCAATAAGAATTAACTAGGAAGAATAACACAGAGGGGCAGCGTGAAAATCAAGGAAATAATTGACGGTTGCCAAGATCTAAGGATAGCATAAATATTAAAACTGGAGACTAAAGCTTCTGCGTAGAAAGTGCTGTACGTTAGAGACGTAAGTGTTTAGATCTGTGCGATAGCACATTGCTCGAGTAGGTACAAGAAATGCGCAAGAGGAGAATGTGAAAGTTTAGAGCCATGGAAAAATCTTGTTTCGAAAAAAATTCAGTCAACCAGGCCTTCGCTTGCCGCTCGAGAGCTCCCTTCCCGGTTCAACCACATTCCATCCCCTCTCTTATTGTGCTTCTCATTTTCCAAGGACATTTTCCGCAGACCACTTCCTCCCAAATTCTCATTTGGCATCATTCTCTCATTTTTTTTGTCGGTATATTTCTCTGAAATACTTGCCTGAGATATTCCTAAGGCTCTCACCATTCACATTCTCCTCTTGCACATTTCTTGCACTTACTCTAGCAATGTGCTGTCGCACAGATCTGAACACTTACGTCTCTACCATACAGCACTTTTTACGCTTGAGCTCTTGTCTCTCGTTTTACTATTTATGCTCTGCCTTTGTCTTCTGTTCCTACTTTCGCCTTAACCAGCGACTTTTTCCACTGGGAATTTTGACCTGCATACTCTTCCGCTCAACCGTTTGGCCAATTATTTCCGCTCATTGCTGTAGTTCTTTCCTCCTGTTCGATATCTTCTTGCCTTTACCACTTATCACAAATACTCTTTATTTTCCCTAGGCCCAGTTCCTCCTTTTCCTCGTTCACCCGCTTCTGTGCTTCTGTCAAATTTTCGTTCCATATTTTAAGCAGACCACTTCCTCGGAATATTTCTCTGAAACGCTTTCCTATGAATTTCTCAAGGCACTCACGTTTCACATTCTCGTCTCTTGCACATTCCCTGCACTTTCTCAAGCAATGTGAATACAGTTCAAAACTCTTAGGTCCTTTTCATACAGCACTTTCTAAGCTCATTTTTCTGTTTCGTCTGACCCATCTAGTTACGTCACTTCACCCTCGTATAACTGAGACTTCTTGCTCAAGCATACGAAGTGTAAATAAGAGCTTATCAATCATATCACGATGGTAAACTTTCTGGAAAGGGGTATACGTGGAGAAATATGCTAATGTTCAAACAAGTACTCTGAAAGTAATAACAAATATATGAGGGATTTAAACCAACAACTTTCTACGGAATACACACTCTCTCCTGACATTAATAACGCTTTTGGCAGTCCAATGAGTCAAAGTCTTCCCTATGGTGGGTTTGAATTTGGTGACATTGACGTTACTACGGTTCTCGATGAGAATCCAGTTAGTTATTTTCAGGAGGTAAACTAGGAATATCCTAAACATATTCATGATCGTCACAGTGATAAACCCTTCTGTCCTGAAACTCGTACTCGACCAATTTCCAAACAGAAAAAATTACTCACGACTCTATATGATAAGGAATCTCTTTGTTATTCTTCCTAAGAAATTCTTATTGCGCTTCTCATTTCCTAGATCATTTCCGCCTTTGTCTTCTGTTCCTACTTCACAATTTGCTTAAGAACAGTTATTTCGTACTCAATCTCTGTCTTTCACACCTCAACAAAGTCTCTTATTACCTGCAATATCCCTTTCGTATTCCTTTCGCCTTAACAAACGTTTTTTCTCACTGTGAATTTGAACCTGCATATTCTTCCGCCCCGTCGTTTCGCCAACTACTTCCGTTATTCCCTGTAGTTCTTTATACCTGTTCTATACTCTCTAGGCTTTTCCTCACATTTCAACTACTCACCTTTACCTCTTGGCACTTTTCCTCATTTTTCTCGTTAACTGGCTTCTGAATTTCTCTGCCGCATTTTGGTTCCGTTTTCAATGCATACCACTTCCTCCCAAACTCTCATTTGGTATTTTTCTCTCATTTTGTTGATCGGAATATTTCTATGAAAGTGTTTCCCAAGATTAACTCGAGGCTCTCACCATTCACATTCTCCTCTTGCACATTTCCCGCACGTTCCCAATCAATGTAATATCACACAGTTCAAAACAATTAGGTCCCTTTCATATAGCACTTTCTAAGCTCATGTTTCTGTCTCATCTGACCCATCTAGCTAGGACACTTCACCCTCATATAACTGAGACGGCATGTTCAAGTATACGAAGTGTAAATAAGAGCTAATCAAAGATATCACTATGGTAAAATTTCTGGAAAGGGGTATACGTGGAGGAATATGCCAATGTTCTAACAAATATTCTGAAAGTAATAACAAATATATGAGGTATTTAAACCCACAAATTTCTACAAAACACACGCTCTTTACTGACATCAATAATCTCTATGGCAGTGCAATGAGTCAAACTCTTCCCTACGGTGGTTTTGAATTTGGTGATACTGACTTCTACGTTACTACGATTCCCGATGAAAATCCAGTTGGTTATTTTCAGGAGGTAAACTTTGAATATCCCAAACAATTTCATGATCGTCACAATGATAAACCCTTCTGTCCTGAAACTCGTACCCCACCAATTTCCAAAGAGAATAAATTACTCACGACTTTATATGATAAGGAATCTCTTTGTTATTCCTCCTAAGAAATTCTTATTGCGCTTCTAATTTCCTAGATCATTTCCGCCTTTGCTTTCTGTTCCTACTTCTCACTTTGCTGAAGAACTGTTATTTCGTACTCAATCTCTGTCTTTCTTACCTCATCAACGTCTCTTATTACCTGCAATGTCCCTTTCGTATTTCTTTCGCCTTAACAAACGACTTTTCTCACTGAGAATTTGAACCTGCATATCATTTCGCCCTGACGTTTCGCCAACTACTTCCGCTATTCCCTGTAGTTCTTTATACCTGTTCTAATCACTCTAGGCTTTTCCTCACATTTCAACTACTAACTTTTACCTCTAGGCCCATTACCTCATTTTTCTCGTTTACTGGCTTCTGAATTTCTGTGCCGCATTTTGGTTCCGTTTTCAATGCATACCAGTTTCTCCCTAACTCTCATTTGGTATTTTTCTCTCGTTTTGTTGATCGAAATGTTTCTATGAAACAGTTTCCCAAGATTAACTCGAGGCTCTCACAATTCACATTCTCCTCTTGCACATTTCCCGCACGTTCCCAATCAATGTGCTATCACACAGTTCAAAACAATTAGGTCCTTTCATACAGCACTTTCTAAGCTCATGTTTCTGTCTCATCTGACCAATCTAGCTAATACATTTTACCCTCATATAACTGAGACGGCATGTTCAAGTATACGAAGTGTAAATAAGAGCTTATCAAAGATATCACGATGGTAACTTTCTGGAAAGGGGTATACGTGGAGGAATATGCCAATGTTCTAACAAATTGTCTGAAAGTATTAACAAATATAAGAGGGATTTAAACCCTCAAACTCCTACAAAATACACGCTCTTCACTGACATTAATAATCTTTATGGCAGTGCAATGAGTCAAACTCTTCCCTATGGTGGTTTTGAATTTGGTGATACTAACTTTTACGTTACTACGATTCCCGATGAAAATCAAGTTGGTTATTTTCAGGAGGTAAACTTTGAATATCCCAAACATATTCATGATCGTCACAGTGATAAACACTTCTGTCTTAAATTTCGTACTCCACCAATTTCCAAACAGAAAAAATTGACTCTATATGATAAGGAATCTCTTTGTTATTCTTCCTAAGAAATTCTTATTGCGCTTCTCATTTCCTAGATCATTTCCGCCTTTGCCTTCTGTTCCTACTTCACTTCACCTATTTTGCTGTAGATTTGTTATTTCGTACTATATCTCTGTCTTTCTTACCTCTTCAAAGTCACTCGTTTCCTGCAATATCTCTTTCGTGTACCTTTCGTCTTAACAAACGACTTCTCTCACTGAGAATTTGGACCTGCATATTTCACCGCTCTGCCTTTTCGCCTATTACTTCCGCTCGTTTCTGTAGTTCTTTCCTCCTGTTTGATTCTCTCTTGCATTTTCCTCATATCACAAATACCCACATTTTTATCATGGCCCAGTTCCTCATTTTTCTCGTATACTCGCTTCTGTACTTCTGCCAAATTTTCGTTCCATATGTTAAGCAGAATATTTTTTCCCAAACTCTCATTTGGCATTTTTCTCTCATTTTATTTATCGGGATATTTCTCCGAAATGCTTTTCTAAAATTTTTTCAAGGCACTCACTTTTCACATTCTCCTCTTGCACATGTCCTGCACTTTCTCAATCAATATGCTATCACACAGATCAAAACACTTAGGTCCTTTCAATTCAGCACTTTCTGAGCTCATGTTTCTGTATCATACCACCCATCTAGCTACGTCACTTTACCCTCGTATACCTGAGACTGCATGCTCAAGTATACAAAGTGTAAATTAGAGCTTATCAAAGATATCACGATGGTAAAATTTCTGGAAAGGGTATACGTGGAGAAATATGCCAATGTTCAAACAATTACTCTGAAAGTGATAACAGATATGTGAAGGATTTAAACCCTCAAATTCCTATAAAATACACACTCTATACTGACATTAATAATCTTTATGGCGGTGCAATGAGTCAAAGTCTTCCCTATGGTGGTTTCAAATTTGATGATACTGACATTGACGTTACTACGATTCCTGTTGAGAATCTAGTTGGCTATTTAAAGGAGGTAAACTTGGAATATCCCAAATATATTCATGATCGTCATAGTGATTTACTCATCTGTCCTGAAAATCGTACTCCATCAAATTCCAAACAGAAACAATCACTCACGACTCTAAATGATAAGAAACCCTCTTTGTTATTCTTCCTAAAAACTTCTCATTGCGCTTCTCATGGTGAGAGCCCTGGGAAAATCTGAGCAAAGCGTTTCAGAGAAATATCCCGATCTTTAAAATGAGAGTTTGGGAGGAAGTAGTCTGCTTAAAGTATGAAACGTAAATGTGGCAGAAGTACAGAAGTTTGTAAACGAGGAAAATTAGGAGCTTGGCCTAGGGAATGTAGTGAGTAAGTGAATTGTGAAAAAAAGGATAGAGAGTATTGGACAGGAATAAAGATCTACAGGAAAGAGCGGAAGTAATTGGCGAAACGTAAGAATATGCAGGTTCAAATTCTCGGTGAAAAAAGTCGTTTGTAGAGGCAAAAGGTATGCGAAAGAGATATTTCAGGTAATGAGAGACTTTGAAGAAGAAAGAAATACAGAGAATGAGTAAGGAAGAACAGTTTTTCAGAAAAATGTGAAGAAGGAACAGAAGGCAAAGGCGGAAAATGATCTAGGAAGATGAGAAGCACAATAAGAATTTAATAGCAGGAATAACATAGAGGGAGAGCGTGAAAATCAAGAAATGAATTGACGGTAGGCAAGATCTAAGAATAGCATAAATATTAAAACGAGAGACAAAAGCTCGAACGTAGAAAGTGATGTATGAAAAAGAAATAAAGTGTTTAGATCTGTGCGAAAGCTAATTGCTAGAGTAAGTGCAAGAAATGTGCAAGAGCAGAATGTGAATGTTGAGAGTCCTGGGAGAATCTGAGGAAAGCGTGTCAGAGAAATATCCTGATCATTAAAATGAGAGTTTGGGAGGAAGAAGTCTGCTTAAAATATGAAACGTAAATGGGGCAGAAGTACAGAAGTATGTAAAAGAGGAAAATTAGGAGCTTGGCCTAGGGAAAGTAGTGAGTAAGTGAATTGTGAAAAAAAAAGCTAGAGAGTATTGAACAGGAATAAAGAACTCCATCAAAGAGCGGAAGTAATTGTCGCAACGACAGGACGTAAGAATATGCAGGTTCAAATTCTCGATGAAAAAAGTCGTTTGTAGAGGCAAAACGTATGCAGAAGAGATATTTCAGGCAATGAGTGACTTTGAAGAGGAAAGAAATACAGAGAATGAGTAAGGAAGAACAGTTCTAAAGAAAAGTTAGAAGAAGGAACAGAAGACAAGGGCGGAAAATGTTCTAGGAAGATGAAAAGCGCAATAAGAGTTTACTAGGGAGAATAACAAAGAGGAACAACGTGAAAATCATGGAAAGAATTGACGGTAGTTACGATCTAATGATAGCATAAATAATGAATCGAGAGACAAATGATCAAGTGTAGAAAGTGCTGTATCAAAGAGACGTAAGTGTTTAGATCTGTGCGACAGCACATTGCTAGTGTAAGTGCAAGAAATAAGCAAGAGGAGAATGTGGATGGTTAGAGCCTTGGGAAAATCTTAGGAATGCGTTTCAGAGAAATATCCCAATCAATAAAATGATGAATTATGCCAAATAAGAGTTTGGGAGGAAGTGGTCTGCTTGAAATATGAAACGTAAATGTGGCAGAAGTTAACATATTAACGAGGAAAGTTAGGAGCTTGTCCTAATGAAAGTAGTGAGTAAGTGAAATGTGGGAAAAAGACTAGGGAGTATTGAACAGGAATAAAGATCTACAGGACAGAAAGAAGAAGGAACAGAATACAAAGGCGGAAAATGATCTAAGAAGATGAAAAGCGTAACAAGAATTTACTAGGGAGAATATTAAAGAGGGACAGCGGGAAAATCAAGGAAAGAATAGACGGTTAGCAAGATCTAATGATAGCATAAATATTGAATCGAGAGACAAATGAACAAGCGTAGAAAGTGCTGTATCAAAGAGACCTAAGTGTTTAGATCTCTGCGACAGCACATTGCTAGTGTAAGTGCAAGAAATAAGCAAGAGGAGAATGTGGAAGGTGAGAGCCTTGGGAAAATCTTAGGAATGCGTTTCAGAGAAATATCCCAATCAATAAAATGATGAATTATGCCAAATAAGAGTTTGGGAGGAAGTGGTCTGCTTGAAATATGAAACGTAAATGTGGCAGAAGTTAACATATTAACGAGGAAAATTAAGAGCTTGTCCTAATGAAAGTAGTGCGTAGGCGAAATGTGAGAAAAAGGCTAGGGAGTATTGAACAGGAATAAAGATCTACAGGACAGAAAGAAGAAGGAACAGAATAGAAAGGCGGAAAATGAAAAGATGAAAAGCGTAACAAGAATTTACTAGGGAGAATATTAAAGAGGGACAGCGGGAAAATCAAGGAAAGAATAGACGGTTAGCAAGATCTAATGATAGCATAAATATTGAATCGAGAGACAAATGAACAAGCGTAGAAAGTGCTGTATCAAAGAGACGTAAGTGTTTAGACCTGTGCGATAGCACATTGCTAGAGTTAGTGCAAGAAATGTGCAAGAGGAGAATGAGAATGGTGAGAGCCCTGGAAAATCTCAGGAAAGCTTTTCAGAGAAATATCCCGATCAATAGAATGAGAGAATAATGTCAAATGAGAAATTGGGAGGAAGTAGTCTGCTTAAAATATGAAACGTAAATGTGGCAGAAGAACAGAAGTAAGTAAACGAGGAAAATTAGGAGCTTGGCCTAAGGAAAGTAGTGAGTAAGTGAATTGTGAGGAAAAGGCTAGGGAGTATTGAACAGAAATGAAGAACTACAGGAAATAGGGGAATTATTCGGCAAAAAGACAGGGCGGAAGAATAAGCAGGTTCAAATTCTCGGTGAAAAATGTCGTTTGAAGAGGCAAAAGGAATGTAAAAGAGATATTTCAGGTAATGAAGACTTTGAAGGGGAATGAAATACAGAGAATGAGTAAGGAAGAAGAGTTCTTCAGAAAAGTGTGAAGAAGGAAAAGAAGACAAAGGCGGAAAATGATCTAGGAAGATGGAAAGCGCAATAATAATTTACTTGGGAGAATAACAAAGAGGGACAGCGTGAAAATCAAGGAAAGAATTGACGGTTAGCAAAATCTAAGGATAGCAAAAATATTGAAACGAGAGACAAATGCTCAAGCGTAGAAAAAGCTGTATGGAAGAGACGTTATTGTTTAGATCAATGTGCGATAGCACATTGCTAGAGTGATTGCAAGAAATGTGCAAGAGGAGAATGAGAATGGTAAGAGCCCTGGGAAAATCTTGGGAAAGCGTTACAGAGAAATATCCCGATCGATAGAATGAGAGGATGACGCCTAATGAGGGTTTGGGAGGAAGTGGTCTGCTTAAAATATGAAACGTAAATGTGGCAGACGTACAGAAGTATATAAACGAGGAATATTAGGAGCTTGGCCTTGGGAAAGTAATGAGTAAGTGAAATGTGAGAAGAAGGCTAGAGATTATTGAACAGGTATAAAGAACTACAGGAAAGAGCGGAAGTAATTGGCGGAACGACAGGGCGGAAGAATATGCAGCTCCAAATTCTCGGTGAAAAAAAATGATGCTTTAGGCAGAAGGAATGTGAAATAGATATTGCAGGTATTAAGAGACGTTCGTAGAGGCAAAAGGAATGTGAATGAGATATTTCAGGTAATGAGAGACTTTGAAGAGGAAAGAAACACAGAGAATGAGTAGGGAAGAACAGTACTTCAGAAAAGTGTGAGGACAGAACAGAAGACAAAGTCGGAAAATGTTCTAGGAAGATGAGAAGCGCAATAAGAATTTATTAGCAGGAAAAACAAAGAGGGAGAGCGTGAAAATCAAGGGAAGAATTGACGGTAGGCAAGATCTAAGGATAGCAGGAATATTAAAACGAGAGACAAAAGCTCAAGCGTAGAATGTGCTGTATGGTAGACACATTGCTCGAGTAAGTGCAAGAAATGTGCAAGAGGAGAATGTGAATGATGAGAGCCTTGGAAAAACCTCAGCAATGCGTTTCAGAGAAATATCTTAATCAATGAAATGAGAGAACGATGCCAAATAAAAGTTTGGGAGGATTTCCTCCATTTGGTCTGTTTAAAATATGAAGGGTTAATGTGGCAGAATTAAAGAAGAAAGTAAACGAGGAAAATTAGGTGTTTTGCCTAGTGAAAGTAGTGAGTAAGTGAAATGCGAGAAAAAGGCTAGAGAGTATTGAACAGGAATAAAGAACTACAGTAAAGAGCGGAATTATTTGGTAAAACGACAGGGCGGAAGAATATGCAGGTTCAAATTCTCGGTGAAAAAAGTCGTTTGTAGAGGCAAATGGATTGTAAAACAGATATTTCAGATAATGAGAGACTTTGAAGAGGAAAGAAATACAGAGAATGAGTAGAGAAGAACAGTTCTTCAGAAAAGTGTGAGGAAGGAACAGAAGACAAAGGCGGAAAATGATCTAGGAAGATGAGAAGCGCAATAAGAATTTATTAGCAAGAATGAAAAAGAGGAACAGCGTGAAAATCAAGGAAAGAATTGACGGTAGGAACGATCTAAGGATAGCATAAATACTAAAACGAGAGACATAAGCTCAGGCGTAGAAAGTTCTGTATGGTAGAGACGTAAGTGTTTAGATCTTAGCGACAGCACATTGCTAGTATAAGGGCTAGAAATGTGCAAGAGGAGAATGTGGATGGTGAGAGCCTTTGGAAAATCTTAGGAATGCACTTCAGAGAAATATCCCAATCAATAGAATGAGAGAATGATGCCAAATAAGAGTTTGGGAGGAAGTGGTCTGCTTGAAATATGAAACGTTAATGTGGCAGAAGTCAACATATTAACGAAAAAAATTAGGAGCTTGTCCTAATGAAAGTAGAGAGTAAGTGAAATGTGAGAAAAAGGCTAGAGAGTATTGAACAGGAATAAAGATCTACAGAACAGAATTGCTTCTTTAGTTGATCGCTAACTACTTAGCTAGATGGATGAGATGAGACAGAATTATGAGCTTAGAAAGTGCTGTATGAAAAGGACCTAAGTGTTTTGAACTGTGTGATAGCATATTGATCGAGAAAGTGCAGGACATGTGCAAGAGGAGAATGTGCAATGTGAGTGCGTTGAGAAAATCTTAGGAAAGCGTTTCGGAGAAATATCCCGATAAATAAAATGAGAGAAAAATGCCAAATGAGAGTTTGGGATGAAAAATTCTGCTTAAAATATGATACGAAAATTCGGCAGAAGTACAGAATTGAGTAAACGAGGAAAATGAGGAACTGGGCCTACATAAAATAGTGAGTATTTGTGATATGAGGAAAATGCAAGAGAGAATCAATAAGGAGGAAAGAACTACAGGAACGGTCGGAAGTAATAGACCAAACGGCAGAGCGGAAGAATATGGAGGACCAAATTCTCAGTGAAAAAAGTCGTTGGTTGAGGCGAAAGGAATACGAAAGAGATATTGCAGGTAATAGGAAACTTAAGAGTTAAGAAAGACAGAGATTGAGTACGCAAGACAAGTTTTTCAGAAAATTTTAAGTAGCAATATAGGACAAAGTCTGAAAATGATCTAGGATAATGAAAAATGCAATAGGAATTATTTAGGAAGATTAACAAAAAGGGAGATTGTTAAAATCAAGGAAAGAATTGACTGTAAGCAAGATCTAAGAAAGGCTAAAATATTAAAACAAGGGATAGAAGCATGAGCTTAGAAACTGCTGTATGAAAGAGACGTGAGAGTTAAGATCTGTGCGACAGCCCATAGCTTGTGTAAGAGGAAAAAATGTACAAGAAGAGAATGTGAATGGTGAGGCTCTCGAGAAAACCTTAGGAAACTGTTTCACAGAAACATCCCGATCAATAAAATGAGAGAAATATGCCAAATCAGGTTATGGAAGGAGGTGGTATGCATTGAATATGGACAAAAATGCGGCAGAGACATACAGAAGAAAGTAAACGAGGAGATTGAGGAACTGGGCCTAGAGGAAATTGTGAGTAGTTGAAATATGAGGAAAAAGCTAGAGAGTAAAGAACACGTATAAAGGACTACAGGAAATAGCGGAAGTAACTGGCGAAACGACAGGACGGAAGAATATGCAGATTCTGTGAAACAAGCCGTTTGTTAAGGCGAAAGGAATACGAAGGGGATATTGCAGGTAATAAGAGACATTGAAGAGGTAAGAAAGACAGAGATTGAGTACGAAACAACAGTTCTTCAGAAAAGTGTGAAGTAGGAACAGAGGAAAGAGGCGGAAATGATCTAGGAATATAAGAAGCGCAATAGGAATTTCTGAGGAAGAGTAACGAGGAGGGTTCCTTGTCATATAGAGTCGTGAGTAATTATTTTCTCTTTGGAATTTGGTGAAGTACGAGTTTCAGGACAGAAATGTAAATCACTATGACGATCATGAATATGTTTGGGATATTCCAAGTTTACCTCCAGAAAATAACTAACTGCATTATCATCGGGAATTTTAGTAACGTCAAAGTCAATATCACCAAATTCAAAACCACCATAGGAAAGACGTTGACTCATTGCACTGCCATAAAGATTATTATTGTCAGTATAGAGTGTGTATTTTGTAGAAATTTGACGATTTGAATACCTCATACATTTGTTATTACCTTCAGAATATTTGTTTGAACATTGGCATCTTCCTCCACGTATACCCCTATCCAGAAAATTTAACATTGTGATATCTTTGATAAACTCTGATTTACACTTCGTATACTTGAGCATGCAGTCTTAGTTATACGAGGGTAGAGTGACGTAGCTAGATGGGTCAGATGAGACAAAAAAATGAGCTCAGAAAGTGCTGTATGTGAAGGACCTAATTTTTTTGAACAGTGTGATAGCACATTGCTTGAGAAAGTGCAGGAAATGTGCAAGATTAGAATGTGAAACGTGTGGGCCTTGAGGAATTCATAGAAAAGCGTTTCGGAGAAATATCCCGACTTTGAAGAGGAACGACAGACAGAGAATGAGTAAAGAAGAACAGTTCTTCAGAGAAGTGTGAAGTAGGAACAGAAGACAAAGGCGGAAAATGATCAAGGAATATGAGAAGCACAATGAGAAGTTTTTAGGAAGAATAACAAAGAGGGTTCCTCATCATATAGAGTCGTGAGTGATTTTTTCTGTTTGGAATTTGATGGAGTACGAGTTTCACGACAGATGGGTAAATTACTGTGACGATCATGAATATATTTGGGATATTCCAAATTTACCTCCTGTAAAGAGCCATCTAGATTCTCAACAGGAATCGAATCGTAGTAACGTCAATGTCAGTATCATCAAATTCGAAACCACCATAGGGAAGACTTTGACTCATTTCACCGCCATAAAGATTATAAATGTCAGTAGTTTTTACCTCCTCTTTGATACCTTTTTACCTTATCCTCATATCACAAATACTCACCATTTTCTCTAGACCCAGTTCCTCCGCTTCCTCGTTTACACGCTTCTGTACTTCTGCCGAGTGTACGTTCCGTATTTTAAGCAGACCACTTCCTCCCAAACTCTTATTTGGCATTTTTCTCTGATTTTATCTATCGGGATATTTCTCCGAAACGCTTTTACATGAATTCCTCAAAGCACTCACGTTTCGCATTCTCCTCTTGCACATTTCCTGCACTTTCTCAAGCAATGCGCTATCAAACTGTTCAAAACAATTATGTCCTTTTCATACAGCATTTTCTAAGCTCATTTTTCTGTCTCGTCTGACCCATCTAGCTACGACACCTTACACTCGTATAACTGAGACTGCATGCTCAAATATACGAAGTGTAAATAAGAGTTTATCAAAGATATCACATTGTTAAATTTTCTGGAAAGGGGTATACGTGGAGAAAGATGCCAATGTTCAAACAAATATTCTGAAAGTAATAACAAATGTATGAGGGATTTAAACCGTCAAATTCCTACAAAATACACACTCTATACTGACAGTAATAATCTTCTTGGCAGTGCAATGAGTCAACGTCTTCCCTATGGAGGTTTTGAATTTGGTGATACTGACTTTGACGTTACTAAAATTCCCGATGAGAATGCAGTTTGTTATTTTCTGGAGGTAAACTTGGAATATCCCAAACATATTCATGATCGTCATAGTGATTTACATTTCTGTCCTGAAACTCGTACTTCAGCAAATTCCAACCAGAAAAAAATTTTTCACGACTCCATATGATAAGGAATTCTCCTTGTTATTCTTCCTAAGAAATTCCTATTGCGCTTCTCATTTCCTAGATCATTTCCGCCTTTGGCTTCTGTTCCTACTTCACTTCACCTATTTTGCTGTAGAACTGTTATTTCGTACTATATCTCTGTCTTTCTTACCTCTTCAAAGTCACTCGTTTCCTGCAATATCTCTTTCGTGTACCTTTCGCCTTAACAAACGACTTCTCTCACTGAGAATTTGGACCTGCATATTTTACCGCTCTGCCGTTTCGCCTATTACTTCCGCTCGTTTCTGTAGTTCTTTCCTTTTGTTTGATTCTCTCTTGCATTTTCCTCATATCACAAATACCCACATTTTTATCATGGCCCAGTTCCTCATTTTTCTCGTATACTCGCTTCTGTACTTCTGCCAAATTTTCGTTCCATATGTTAAGCAGAATATTTTTTCCCAAACTCTCATTTGGCATTTTTCTCTCATTTTATTTATCGGGATATTTCTCCGAAATGCTTTTCTAAAATTTTTTCAAGGCACTCACTTTTCACATTCTCCTCTTGCACATGTCCTGCACTTTCTCAATCAATATGCTATCACACAGATCAAAACACTTAGGTCCTTTCAATTTAGCACTTTCTGAGCTCATGTTTCTGTATCATACCACCCATCTAGCTACGTCACTTTACCCTCGTATACCTGAGACTGCATGCTCAAGTATACAAAGTGTAAATTAGAGCTTATCAAAGATATCACGATGGTAAACTTTCTGGAAAGGGTATACGTGGAGAAATATGCCAATGTTCAAACAATTACTCTGAAAGTGATAACAGATATGTGAAGGATTTAAACCCTCAAATTCCTATAAAATACACACTCTATACTGACATTAATAATCTTTATGGCGGTGCAATGAGTCAAAGTCTTCCCTATGGTGGTTTCGAATTTGATGATACTGACATTGACGTTACTACGATTCCTGTTGAGAATCTAGTTGGCTATTTAAAGGAGGTAAACTTGGAATATCCCAAATATATTCATGATCGTCATAGTGATTTACTCATCTGTCCTGAAACTCGTACTCCATCAAATTCCAAACAGAAACAATCACTGACGACTCTATATGATAAGAAACCCTCTTTGTTATTCTTCCTAAAAACTTCTCATTGCGCTTCTCATGGTGAGAGCCCTGGGAAAATCTGAGCAAAGCGCTTTAAAATGAGAGTTTGGGAGGAAGTAGTCTGCTTAAAGTATGAAACGTAAATGTGGCAGAAGTACAGAAGTTTGTAAACGAGGAAAATTAGGAGCTTGGCCTAGGGAAAGTAGTGAGTAAGTGAATTGTGAAAAAAAGGATAGAGAGTATTGAACAGGAATAAAGATCTACAGGAAAGAGCGGAAGTAATTGGCGAAACGACAGGACGTAAGAATATGCAGGTTCAAATTCTCGGTGAAAAAAGTCGTTTGTAGAGGCAAAAGGTATGCGAAAGAGATATTTCAGGTAATGAGAGACTTTGAAGAAGAAAGAAATACAGAGAATGAGTAAGGAAGAACAGTTCTTCAGAAAAATGTGAAGAAGGAACAGAAGGCAAAGGCGGAAAATGATCTAGGAAGATGAGAAGCACAATAAGAATTTAATAGCAGGAATAACATAGAGGGAGAGCGTGAAAATCAAGAAATGAATTGACGTTAGGCAAGATCTAAGAATAGCATAAATATTAAAACGAGAGACAAAAGCTCGAACGTAGAAAGTGATGTATGAAAAAGAAATAAAGTGTTTAGATCTGTGCAAAAGCTAATTGCTAGAGTAAGTGCAAGAAATGTGCAAGAGCAGAATGTGAATGTTGAGAGTCCTGGGAGAATCTGAGGAAAGCGTGTCAGAGAAATATCCTGATCATTAAAATGAGAGTTTGGGAGGAAGTAGTCTGCTCAAAATATGAAACGTAAATGTGGCAGAAGTACAGAAGTTTGTAAACGAGGAAAATTAGGAGCTTGGCCTAGGGAAAGTAGTGAGTAAGTGAATTGTGAAAAAAAGGATAGAGAGTATTGAACAGGAATAAAGATCTACAGGAAAGAGCGGAAGTAATTGGCGAAACGACAGGACGTAAGAATATGCAGGTTCAAATTCTCGGTGAAAAAAGTCGTTTGTAGAGACAAAAGGTATGCGAAAGAGATATTTCAGGTAATGAGAGACTTTGAAGAAGAAAGAAATACAGAGAATGAGTAAGGAAGAACAGTTTTTCAGAAAAATGTGAAGAAGGAACAGAAGGCAAAGGCGGAAAATGATCTAGGAAGATGAGAAGCACAATAAGAATTTAATAGCAGGAATAACATAGAGGGAGAGCGTGAAAATCAAGAAATGAATTGACGGTAGGCAAGATCTAAGAATAGCATAAATATTAAAACGAGAGACAAAAGCTCGAACGTAGAAAGTGATGTATGAAAAAGAAATAAAGTGTTTAGATCTGTGCGAAAGCTAATTGCTAGAGTAAGTGCAAGAAATGTGCAAGAGCAGAATGTGAATGTTGAGAGTCCTGGGAGAATCTGAGGAAAGCGTGTCAGAGAAATATCCTGATCATTAAAATGAGAGTTTGGGAGGAAGTAGTCTGCTCAAAATATGAAACGTAAATGGGGCAGAAGTACAGAAGTATGTAAAAGAGGAAAATTAGGAGCTTGGCCTAGGGAAAGTAGTGAGTAAGTGAATTGTGAAAAAAAAGCTAGAGAGTATTGAACAGGAATAAAGATCTCCATCAAAGACCGGAAGTAATTGTCGCAAGGACAGGACGTAAGAATATGCAGGTTCAAATTCTCGATGAAAAAAGTCGTTTGTAGAGGCAAAACGTATGCAGAAGAGATATTTCAGGCAATGAGAGACTTTGAAGAGGAAAGAAATACAGAGAATGAGTAAGGAAGAACAGTTCTAAAGAAAAGTTAGAAGAAGGAACAGAAGACAAGTGCGGAAAATGTTCTAGGAAGATAAGAAGCGCAATAAGAGTTTACTAGGGAGAATAACAAAGAGGAACAACTTGAAAATCATGGAAAGAATTGACGGTAGCCACGATCTAATGATTGCATAAATAATGAATCGAGAGACAAATGATCAAGTGTAGAAAGTGCTGTATCAAAGAGACGTAAGTGTTTAGATCTGTGCGACAGCACATTGCTAGTGTAAGTGCAAGAAATAAGCAAGAGGAGAATGTGGATGGTTAGAGCCTTGGGAAAATCTTAGGAATGCGTTTCAGAGAAATATCCCAATCAATGAAATGATGAATTATGCCAAATAAGAGTTTGGGAGGAAGTGGTCTGCTTGAAATATGAAACGTAAATGTGGCAGAAGTTAACATATTAACGAGGAATGTTAGGAGCTTGTCCTAATGAAAGTAGTGAGTAAGTGAAATGTGGGAAAAAGACTAGGGAGTATTGAACAGGAATAAAGATCTACAGGACAGAAAGAAGAAGGAACAGAATACAAAGGCGGAAAATGATCTAAGAAGATGAAAAGCGTAACAAGAATTTACTAGGGAGAATATTAAAGAGGGACAGCGGGAAAATCAAGGAAAGAATAGACGGCTACCAAGATCTAATGATAGCATAAATATTGAATCGAGAGACAAATGAACAAGCGTAGAAAGTGCTGTATCAAAGAGACCTAAGTGTTCAGATCTCTGCGACAGCACATTGCTAGTGTAAGTGCAAGAAATAAGCAAGAGGAGAATGTGGAAGGTGAGAGCCTTGGGAAAATCTTAGGAATGCGTTTCAGAGAAATATCCCAATCAATAAAATGATGAATTATGCCAAATAAGAGTTTGGGAGGAAGTGGTCTGCTTGAAATATGAAACGTAAATGTGGCAGAAGTTAACATATTAACGAGGAAAATTAGGAGCTTGTCCTAATGAAAGTAGTGCGTAGGTGAAATGTGAGAAAAAGCCTAGGGAGTATTGAACAGGAATAAAGATCTACAGGACAGAAAGAAGAAGGAACAGAATACAAAGGCGGAAAATGAAAAGATGAAAAGCGTAACAAGAATTTACTAGGGAGAATATTAAAGAGGGACAGCGGGAAAATCAAGGAAAGAATAGACGGTTAGCAAGATCTAATGATAGCATAAATATTGAATCGAGAGACAAATGAACAAGCGTAGAAAGTGCTGTATCAAAGAGACGTAAGTGTTTAGATCTGTGCGATAGCACATTGCTAGAGTTAGTGCAAGAAATGTGCAAGAGGAAAATGAGAATGGCGAGAGCCCTGGAAAATCTCAGGAAAGCTTTTCAGAGAAATATCCCGATCAATAGAATGAGAGAATAATGTCAAATGAGAAATTGGGAGGAAGTAGTCTGCTTAAAATATGAAACGTAAATGTGGCAGAAGAACAGAAGTAAGTAAACGAGGAAAATTAGGAGCTTGGCCTAAGGAAAGTAGTGAGTAAGTGAATTGTGAGGAAAAGGCTAGGGAGTATTGAACAGAAATGAAGAACTACAGGAAAAAGGGGAATTATTTGGCAAAACGACAGGGCGGAAGAATAAGCAGGTTCAAATTCTCTGTGAAAAATGTCGTTTGAAGAGGCAAAAGGAATGTAAAAGAGATATTTCAGGTAATGAAGTCTTTGAAGGGGAATGAAATACAGAGAATGAGTAAGGGAGAACAGTTCTTCAGAAAAGTGTGAAGAAGGAAAAGAAGACAAAGGCGGAAAATGATCTAGGAAGATGGAAAGCGCAATAAGAATTTGCTTGGGAGAATAACTAAGAGGGACAGCGTGAAAATCAAGGAAAGAATTGACGGTTAGCAAAATCTAAGGATAGCAAAAATATTGAAACGAGAGACAAATGCTCAAGCGTAGAAAGTGCTGTATGGAAGAGACGTAATTGTTTAGATCAATGTGCGATAGCACATTGCTAGAGTGATTGCAAGAAATGTGCAAGAGGAGAATGAGAATGGTAAGAGCCCTGGGAAAATCTCGGGAAAGCGTTACAGAGAAATATCCCGATCGATAGAATGAGAGGATGATGCCTAATGAGGGTTTGGGAGGAAGTGGTCTGCTTAAAATATGAAACGTAAATGTGGCAGACGTACAGAAGTATGTAAACGAGGAATATTAGGAGCTTGGCCTTGGGAAAGTAGTGAGTAAGTGAAATGTGAGAAGAAGGCTAGAGATTATTGAACAGGTATAAAGAACTACAGGAAAGAGCGGAAGTAATTGGCGGAACGACAGGGCGGAAGAATATGCAGGTCCAAATTCTCGGTGAAAAAAAATGATGCTTTAGGCAGAAGGAATGTGAAATAGATATTGCAGGTATTAAGAGACGTTCGTAAAGGCAAAAGGAATGTAAATGAGATATTTCAGGTAATGAGAGACTTTGAAGAGGAAAGAAACACAGAGAATGAGTAGGGAAGAACAGTACTTCAGAAAAGTGTGAGGAAAGAACAGAAGACAAAGTCGGAAAATGTTCTAGGAAGATGAGAAACGCAATAAGAATTTATTAGCAGGAATAACAAAGAGGGAGAGCGTGAAAATCAAGGGAAGAATTGACGGTAGGCAAGATCTAAGGATAGCATGAATATTAAAACGAGAGACGAAAGCTCAAGCGTAGAATGTGCTGTATGGTAGACACATTGCTCGAGTAAGTGCAAGAAATGTGCAAGAGGTGAATGTGAATGATGAGAGCCTTGGAAAAACCTCAGCAATGCGTTTCAGAGAAATATCTTAATCAATGAAATGAGAGAACGATGCCAAATAAAAGTTTGGGAGGAAATGGTCTGTTTAAAATATGAAGGGTTAATGTGGCAGAATTAAAGAAGAAAGTAAACGAGGAAAATTAGGAGTTCTGCCTAGTGAAAGTAGTGAGTAAGTGAAATGCGAGAAAAAGGCTAGAGAGTATTGAACAGGAATAAAGAACTACAGTAAAGAGCGGAATTATTTGGTGAAACGACAGGGCGGAAGAATATGCAGGTTCAAATTCTCGGTGAAAAATGTCGTTTGTAGAGGCAAATGGATTGTAAAACAGATATTTCAGGTAATGAGAGACTTTGAAGAGGAAAGAAATACAGAGAATGAGTAGGGAAGAACAGTTCTTCAGAAAAGTGTGAGGAAGGAACAGAAGACAAAGGCGGAAAATGATCTAGGAAGATGAGAAGCGCAATAAGAATTTATTTGCAAGAATGAAAAAGAGGAACAGCGTGAAAATCAAGGAAAGAATTGACGGTAGGAACGATCTAAGGATAGCATAAATACTAAAACGAGAGACATAAGCTCAGGCGTAGAAAGTGCTATATGGTAGAGACGTAAGTGTTTAGATCTTAGCGACAGCACATTGCTAGTATAAGGGCTAGAAATGTGCAAGAGGAGAATGTGGATGGTGAGAGCCTTTGGAAAATCTTAGGAATGCACTTCAGAGAAATATCCCAATCAATAGAATGAGAGAATGATGCCAAATAAGAGTTTGGGAGGAAGTGGTCTGCTTGAAATATGAAACGTAAATGTGGCAGAAGTCAACATATTAACGAAAAAAATTAGGAGCTTGTCCTAATGAAAGTAGTGAGTAAGTGAAATGTGAGAAAAAGGCTAGAGAGTATTGAACAGGAATAAAGATCTACAGGACAGAATTGCTTCTTAAGTTGATCGCTAACTACTTAGCTAGATGGATGAGATGAGACAGAAACATGAGCTTAGAAAGTGCTGTATGAAAAGGACCTAAGTGTTTTGAACTGTATGATAGCATATTGATCGAGAAAGTGCAGGACATGTGCAAGAGGAGAATGTGCAATGTGAGTGCCTTGAGAAAATCTTAGGAAAGCGTTTCGGAGAAATATCCCGATAAATAAAATGAGAGAAAAATGACAAATGAGAGTTTGGGATGAAAAATTCTGCTTAAAATATGTTACGAAAATTCGGCAGAAGTACAGAATTGAGTAAACGAGGAAAATGAGGAACTGGGCCTACATAAAATAGTGAGTATTTGTGATATGAGGAAAATGCAAGAGAGAATCAATAAGGAGGAAAGAACTACAGGAACGGTCGGAAGTAATAGACCAAACGGCAGAGCGGAAGAATATGGAGGACCAAATTCTCAGTGAAAAAAGTCGTTTGTTGAGGCGAAAGGAATACGAAAGAGATATTGCAGGTAATAGGAAACTTTGAAGAGATAAGAAAGACAGATTGAGTACGCAAGACAAGTTTTTCAGAAAATTTTAAGTAGCAATATAGGACAAAGTCTGAAAATGATCTAGGATAATGAAAAATGCAATAGGAATTATTTAGGAAGATTAACAAAAAGGGAGATTGTTAAAATCAAGGAAAGAATTGACTGTAAGCAAGATCTAAGAAAGGCTAAAATATTAAAACAAGAGATAGAAGCATGAGCTTAGAAACTGCTGTATGAAAGAGACGTTTGAGTTAAGATCTGTGCGACAGCCCATAGCTTGTGTAAGAGGAAAAAATGTACAAGAAGAGAATGTGAATGGTCAGGTTCTCGAGAAAACCTTAGGAAACTGTTTCACAGAAACATCCCGATCAATAAAATGAGAGAAATATGCCAAATCAGGTTATGGAAGGAGGTGGTATGCATTGAATATGGACAAAAATGCGGCAGAGATATACAGAAGCAAGTAAACGAGGAGATTGAGGAACTGGGCCTAGAGGAAATTGTGAGTAGTTAAAATATGAGGAAAAAGCTAGAGAGTAAAGAACAGGTATAAAGGACTACAGGAAATAGCGGAAGTAATTGGCGAAACGACAGGACGGAAGAATATGCAGGTTCAAATTCTATGTGAAAAAAGCACTTTGTTAAGGCAAAAGGAATACGAAGGGGATATTGCAGGTAATAAGAGACATTAAAGAGGTAAGAAAACAGAGATTGAGTACGAAAGAACAAATCTTCAGAAAAGTGTAAAGTAGGAACAGAAGGAAGAGGCGGAAATGATCTAGGAATATGAGAAGCGCAATAGGAATTTCTTAGGAAGAATAACAAGGAGAATTCCTTATCATATGGAGTCGTGAAAAATTTTTTCTGGTTGGAATTTGCTGAAGTACGAGTTTCAGGACAGAAATGTAAATCACTATGACGATCATGAATATGTTTGGGATATTCCAAGTTTACCTCCAGAAAATAACTAACTGCATTATCATCGGGAATTTTAGTAACGTCAAAGTCAATATCACCAAATTCAAAACCACCATAAGGAAGACGTTGACTCATTGCACTGCCATAAAGATTATTATTGTCAGTATAGAGTGTGTATTTTGTAGGAATTTGACGATTTGAATACCTCATACATTTGTTATTACTTTCAGAATATTTGTTTGAACATTGGCATCTTCCTCCACGTATACCCCTATCCAGAAAATTTAACATTGTGATATCTTTGATAAACTCTGATTTACACTTCGTATACTTGAGCATGCAGTCTTAGTTATACGAGGGTAGAGTGACGTAGCTAGATGGGTCAGACGAGACAAAAAAATGAGCTCAGAAAGTGCTGTATGTGAAGGACCTAATTTTTTTGAACAGTGTGATAGCACATAGCTTGAGAAAGTGCAGGAAATGTGCAAGAGGAGAATGTGAAACGTGTGGGCCTTGAGGAATTCATAGAAAAGCGTTTCGGAGAAATATCCCGACTTTGAAGAGGAACGACAGACAGAGAATGAGTAAAGAAGAACAGTTCTTCAGAGAAGTGTGAAGTAGGAACAGAAGACAAAGGCGGAAAATGATCAAGGAATATGAGAAGCACAATGAGAAGTTTTTAGGAAGAATAACAAAGAGGGTTCCTCATCATATAGATTCGTGAGTGATTTTTTCTGTTTGGAATTTGATGGAGTACGAGTTTCACGACAGATGGGTAAATTACTGTGACGGTCATGAATATATTTGGGATATTCCAAATTTACCTCCTGTAAAGAGCCATCTAGACTCTCAACAGGAATCGAATCGTAGTAACGTCAATGTCAGTATCATCAAATTCGAAACCACCATAGGGAAGACTTTGACTCATTTCACCGCCATAAAGATTATAAATGTCAGTAGTTTTTACCTCCTCTTTGATACCTTTTTACCTTATCCTCATATCACAAATACTCACCATTTTCTCTAGACCCAGTTCCTCCGCTTCCTCGTTTACACGCTTCTGTACTTCTGCCGAGTGTTCGTTCCGTATTTTAAGCAGACCACTTCCTCCCAAACTCTTATTTGGCATTTTTCTCTGATTTTATCTATCGGGATATTTCTCCGAAACGCTTTCACATGAATTCCTCAAAGCACTCACGTTTCGCATTCTCCTCTTGCACATTTCCTGCACTTTCTCAAGCAATGCGCTATCAAACTGTTCAAAACAATTATGTCCTTTTCATACAGCATTTTCTAAGCTCATTTTTCTGTCTCGTCTGACCCATCTAGCTACGACACCTTACACTCGTATAACTGAGACTGCATGCTCAAATATACGAAGTGTAAATAAGAGTTTATCAAAGATATCACATTGTTAAATTTTCTGGAAAGGGGTATACGTGGAGGAAGATGCCAATGTTCAAACAAATATTCTGAAATTAATAACAAATGTATGAGGGATTAAAACCGTCAAATTCCTACAAAATACACACTCTATACTGACAATAACAATCTTCATGGCAGTGCAATGAGTCAACGTCTTCCCTATGGAGGTTTTGAATTTGGTGATACTGACTTTGACGTTACTAAAATTCCCGATGAGAATGCAGTTTGTTATTTTCTGGAGGTAAACTTGGAATATCCCAAACATATTCATGATCGTCATAGTGATTTACATTTCTGTCCTGAAACTCGTACTTCAGCAAATTCCAACCAGAAAAAAATTTTTCACGACTCCATATGATAAGGAATTCTCCTTGTTATTCTTCCTAAGAAATTCCTATTGCGCTTCTCATATTCCTAGATCATTTCCGCCTCTTCCTTCTGTTCCTACTTTACACTTTTCTGAAGATTTGTTCTTTCGTACTCAATCTCTGTTTTTTTACCTCTTTAATGTCTCTTATTACCTGCAATATCCCTTCGTATTCCTTCCGCCTTAACAAAGTGCTTTTTTCACATAGAATTTGAACCTGCATATTCTTCCGTCCTGTCGTTTCGCCAATTACTTCCGCTATTTCCTGTAGTTCTTTATACATGTTCTATACTCTCTAGCTTTTTCCTCATATTTCAACTACTCACTATTTCCTCTAGACACAGTTCCTCATTTCCCTCGTTTACTCGCTTCTGTATTTCTCTGCCGCATTTTTTGTTCAGTATTCAAAGCATACCTCTTCCTCCCAAACTCTCATTCGGCATTTTTCTCTCATTTTATTGATCGGGATGCTCCTCTGAAATGCTTTCCCAAGATTTTCTCAAGGCTCTCACAATTCACATTCTCTTCTTGAAAAATTCTTGCACCTACTCAAGCAAAGTGCTATCGCACAGATCTAAACACTCACGTCCTTTTCATACTGCACTTTCTGAGCTCATGCTTCTGTCTCTTGTATCCATATTTATACCTTTCTTAGATCTTGCTTACCTTCAATTCTTTCTGTGATTTTCACACTGCCCCTATTTGTAATGCTTCCTAATAAATTCTTATTGCGCTTCTCATATTCGTAGATCACTTAACGCTTCTGTCTCCTGTTCCTACTTCCCACTTCTCTAAAGAACTGTTTTTCCTTACTCATTCTCTGTTTGTCTTTCCTCTTCACAGTCTCTTATTAACTGCAATATTTCTTTCACATTCCTTTCGCCTTAACCAACGACTTTTTCTACTGCGAATTTGGACCTGCATATTCTTCCGCTCTGCTTTTCGCCATTTACCTCCTCTCGTTCCTGTAGTTCTTTCCTCGTGTTCGATACTTTCTTGTCTTTTTTTCATAACATAAATACTTACTATTTTCTTTAGGCCCAGTTCCTCATTTTCCTCGTTTACTCGCTTCTGTACTTCTGCCGCATTTTCGTTCCATATTCGAGCAGACTTCTGTCACCAAAAGTCTCATTTGTCATTTTTCTCTCATTTTATTTATCGGGATATATTTCCGAAAAGCTTATCTAAGAATTCTTCGAGGCACTCACGCTTCAAATTCTCCTCTTGCTAATTTTCTGCACTTTCTCAAGCAATGTGCTATCACAAAGTTTAGAACACTTAGGTACTTTTCATACAGCACTTTCTAAGCTCATGTTTCTGTCTCATCTGACCCATCTAGCTACATCATTTTACCCTCGTATAACTGAGACTGCATGCTCAAGTATACGAAGTGTAAATTAGAGCTTATCAAAGATATCACGATGGTTAACTTTCTGGAAAGGAGTATACGTAGAAGAATTCGCCAATGTTCAAACAATTACTCTGAAAGTAATAACAAATTGAATGAGCGATTCAAACCCTCAAATTCCTACAAAATACACACTCTATACTGACATTATTAATCTTTTTGGCGAAGCAATGAGCCAAGGTCTTCCTATGGTGTTTCTGAATTTGGTGATACTGACATTGACGTTACTACGATTCCCGATGAGAATCCAGTTGGTTATCTTCAGGAGGTAAACTTGGAATATCCCAAACATTCTCATGATCGTCACATTTATATTTCTATCCTTAAACTCGTACTCCACCAAATTCCATACAGAAAAATTTACTCACACCTTTTCATACAGCATTTTCTAAGCTCATTTTTCTGTCTCGTCTGACCCATCTAGCTACGACACCTTACACTCTTATAACTGAGACTGCATGCTCAAATATACGAAGTGTAAATAAGAGTTTATCAAAGATATCACATTGTTAAATTTTCTGGAAAGGGGTATACGTGGAGGAAGATGCCAATGTTCAAACAAATATTCTGAAAGTAATAACAAATGTATGAGGGATTAAAACCGTCAAATTCCTACAAAATACACACTCTATACTGACAATAATAATCTTCATGGCAGTGCAATGAGTCAACGTCTTCCCTATGGAGGTTTTGAATTTGGTGATACTGACTTTGACGTTACTAAAATTCCCGATGAAAATGCAGTTTGTTATTTTCTGGAGGTAAACTTGGAATATCCCAAACATATTCATGATCGTCATAGTGATTTACATTTCTGTCCTGAAACTCGTACTTCAGCAAATTCCAACCAGAAAAAAATTTTTCACGACTCCATATGATAAGGAATTCTCCTTGTTATTCTTCCTAAGAAATTCCTATTGCGCTTCTCATATTCCTAGATCATTTCCGCCTCTTCCTTCTGTTCCTACTTTACACTTTTCTGAAGATTTGTTCTTTCGTACTCAATCTCTGTTTTCTTACCTCTTCAATGTCTCTTATTACCTGCAATATCCCCTTCGTATTCCTTCCGCCTTAACAAAGTGCTTTTTTCACATAGAATTTGAACCTGCATATTCTTCCGTCCTGTCGTTTCGCCAATTACTTCCGCTATTTCCTGTAGTTCTTTATACATGTTCTATACTCTCTAGCTTTTTCCTCATATTTCAACTACTCACTATTTCCTCTAGACACAGTTCCTCATTTCCCTCGTTTACTCGCTTCTGTATTTCTCTGCCGCATTTTTGTTCAGTATTCAAAGCATACCTCTTCCTCCCAAACTCTCATTCGGCATTTTTCTCTCATTTTATTGATCGGGATGCTCCTCTGAAATGCTTTCCCAAGATTTTCTCAAGGCTCTCACAATTCACATTCTCTTCTTGTACAATTCTTGCACCTACTCAAGCAAAGTGCTATCGCACAGATCTAAACACTCACGTCCTTTTCATACTGCACTTTCTGAGCTCATGCTTCTGTCTCTTGTATCCATATTTATACCTTTCTTAGATCTTGCTTACCTTCAATTCTTTCTGTGATTTTCACACTGCCCCTATTTGTAATGCTTCCTAATAAATTCTTATTGCGCTTCTCATATTCGTAGATCACTTAACGCTTCTGTCTCCTGTTCCTACTTCCCACTTCTCTAAAGAACTGTTTTTCCTTACTCATTCTCTGTTTGTCTTTCCTCTTCACAGTCTCTTATTAACTGCAATATTTCTTTCACATTCCTTTCGCCTTAACCAACGACTTTTTCTACTGCGAATTTGGACCTGCATATTCTTCCGCTCTGCTTTTCGCCATTTACCTCCTCTCGTTCCTGTAGTTCTTTCCTCGTGTTCGATACTTTCTTGTCTTTTTTTCATAACATAAATACTTACTATTTTCTTTAGGCCCAGTTCCTCATTTTCCTCGTTTACTCGCTTCTGTACTTCTGCCGCATTTTCGTTCCATATTCGAGCAGACTTCTGTCACCAAAAGTCTCATTTGTCATTTTTCTCTCATTTTATTTATCGGGATATATTTCCGAAAAGCTTATCTAAGAATTCTTCGAGGCACTCACGCTTCAAATTCTCCTCTTGCTAATTTTCTGCACTTCCTCAAGCAATGTGCTATCACAAAGTTTAGAACACTTAGGTACTTTTCATACAGCACTTTCTAAGCTCATGTTTCTGTCTCATCTGACCCATCTAGCTACATCATTTTACCCTCGTATAACTGAGACTGCATGCTCAAGTATACGAAGTGTAAATTAGAGCTTATCAAAGATATCACGATGGTTAACTTTCTGGAAAGGAGTATACGTAGAAGAATTCGCCAATGTTCAAACAATTACTCTGAAAGTAATAACAAATTGAATGAGCGATTCAAACCCTCAAATTCCTACAAAATACACACTCTATACTGACATTATTAATCTTTTTGGCGAAGCAATGAGCCAAGGTCTTCCTATGGTGTTTCTGAATTTGGTGATACTGACATTGACGTTACTACGATTCCCGATGAGAATCCAGTTGGTTATCTTCAGGAGGTAAACTTGGAATATCCCAAACATTCTCATGATCGTCACATTTATATTTCTATCCTTGAACTCGTACTCCACCAAATTCCATACAGAAAAATTTACTCACGATTCTCTGTAATGAGGAACCCTATTTGTTATTCTTCCTAAGAAATTCTTATTGCGCTTCTCATATTCCTAGATCATTTCCGCCTATGTCTTGTGCTCGTACTTCACACTTTTCTGAAGAACTGTTCTTTAATACTCAATCTCTGACTTTCTTATCTCTTCAATCTCTCTTATTACCTGCAATATCTCTTTCGTATTCCTTTCCCCTCAGCAAACGACTTTTTTCACTGAGAATTCGAACCTGCATATTCTTCTGTCCTGTCGTTTTTTTAATTAACTCCACTATTCCCTGCAGTTCCTTATACCTGTTCTATACTCTCTAGCCTTTTCCTCACATTTCAACTACTCACAATTTCCTTTAGGCCCAGTTCCTCAATCTCCTCGTTTACTCGCTTCTGTATGTTTCTGCCGCATTTTTGTTCCATATTCAATGCATACCACTTCCTTCCATAACCTGATTTGGCATATTTCTCTCATTTTATTGATCGGGATGTTTCTATGAAACAGTTTCCTAAGGTGTTCTCGAGAGCCTCAGCATTCACATTCTCCTCTTGTACATTTTTTCCTCTTACACAAGGTATGGGCTATCGCACAGATCTTAACTCTTACGTCTCTTTCATACAGCAGTTTCTAAGCTCATACTTCTATCTCTTGTTTCAATATTTTAGCCTTTCTTAGATCTTGCTTAATGTCAATTCTTTCCTTGATTTTAACAATCTCCCTTTTAGTTAATCGTCCTAAATATGTCTTATTGCATTTTTCAATATCCTAGATATCATGAAAGAATTGTGGTCAGCAAGATCTAAGAATAACATAAAAATTAAAACGAGAGTCAGAAGCTCTAGCGTAGAAATCGTGTATTGTAGAGACGTAAGTGTTTAGATCTGTGCGACAGCACATTTCTAGAATAGGTGCTAGAAATGTGCAAGACGAGAATGTGAATGGTGAGAGCCTTGGGAAAATACTCAGTATAGCGTTTCAGAGGAATATCCCGATCAATAAAATGAAAGAAAAATGCCAAATGAGAGTTTGGTAGGAAGTGGTCTGCTTAAAATATGAAACGGAAATTTTGCAGAAGTACAAAAGTAAGGAAACGAGGAATATTAGGAGCTACATTCAAAATCATTTTGCGAAAAGTTCAATGTTTAACTTAAATCTGATTGCTTATTTAGTTGATCGCTAAATACTTAGCTAGATGGGTGAGATGAGACAGAAACATGAGCTTAGAGAGTGCTGTATGAAAAGGAACTAAGTGTTTTCAACTGTGATAGCATATTGATCGAGAAAGTGCAGGAAATGTGCAGGAGGAGAATGTGAATTTTGAGTGCCTTGAGAAAATCTTAGGAAAGCGTTTCGGAAAAATTCCCGATAAATAGAATGAGAGAAAAATGCCAAATGAAAGTTTGGGAAGAATAATTCTGCTTAAAATATGGGACGAAAATTCGGCAGAAGTACAGAATTGAATAAACGAGGAAAATGAGTATTTGGGCCTAGATAAAGTAGTGAGTATTTCTGATACTTCGCAGACTAGATCCTAGGAAAATGGTCTAGGAAGATGAGGAGCGCAATAAGAATTTACTAAAAAGAATAATAAAAAAAGGGACAGCGTGAAAATCATGGAAAGAATTGACGGTTAGCAAGATCTAAGGTTAGCATGAATATTAAAACGAGAGACAAAAGCTCGAGCGTAGAAAGTGCTGTATTGTAGAACGTAAGTGTTTAGATCTGTGCGATAGCACATTGCTGGAGTAAGTGCAAGAAACATGCCAGAGGAGAATGTAAATGGTGAGAGCTTTGGGAAAATCTCTGGAAAGCATATCAGAGAAATATCCCGATCGATAAAATGAGAGAATGATGCCAAATGAGGGTTTTGAAGGAAGTAGTCTGCTTGAAATATGAAATGTAAATGTGACAGAAGTCAGTGAGTCAACGAGGAAAATTAGGAGCTTGGCCACTAGGCTACTACTTTCACTAGAAAGTAGTGAGTAAGTGAAATGTGAGAAAAATGCTAGATATTATTGAACAGGAATGAGGAACCACAGGAAAGAGCGGAAGCAATTGGCGAAACGACAGGGCGGAAGAATATGCAGGTTCAAATTCTCGGAGAAAAAAGTTTTTCGTGGGGAAGAAAGGAAAGTAAAAGAGATATTTCATGTAGAGAGAGACTTTGAAGAGTAGAGAAATACAGAGAATGAGTAAGTAAGAACAGTTCTTAAGCGAACTGTGAGGAATTAACAGAAGACAAAGGCAGAAAATGATCTAGGAAGATGAGAAGCGCAATAGGAATTCACTAGGAATAATAGCAAAGAGGAAGAGCGTGAAAATCAAGGAAAGAATTGACGGTAAGCAAGATCTAAGGATAGCATAAATATTAAAACAAGAGACAAGAGCTCAAGCGTAGAAAGTGCTGTATGGTAGAGACGTAAGTGATTAGATCTGTGCGACAGCACATTGATAAAGTAAGTGCAAGAAATGTGCAAGAGGAGAATGTGAATGGTGAGAGCCTTGAGAAAATCTCGTGAAAGCGTTTCAGATAAATAACTCGATCAATAAAATGAGAGAATGATGCCAAATGAGGTTTTGGGAGGTAGTGGTCTGCTAGAAATATGAAACGTAAATGTGGCAGAAGTGCAGCAGTAAGTTAACAGGGAAACCTAGGAGCTTGGCCTAGTGAAAGTAGTGATTAAGTGATATGTGAGAAAAAAGCTAGAGAGAAGAATATGCAGGTTCAAATTCTCGGTGGAAAAAGACGTTCGTAGAGGCGAAAGAAATATAAAAGAGATATTTCAGGTAATGAGAGACTTTGAAGAGGATAGAAATACACAGAATGAGTATGGAAGAACAGTTCTTCAGCGAAGTGTGAGAAAGGAACAGGGAAAAAGGCGAAAAATAATCTAGGAAGAAGAGAAGCCCAATAAGAATATACTAGGAAGAATAACGAAGAGGGAGAGCGGGAAAATCATGAAAAAATTGTGGTAAGCAAGATCTAAGAATAACATAAAATTAAAACGAGATTCAGAAGCTTTAGCGTAGAAATTGCTGTATTGAGAGACGTAAGTGTTTAGATCTGTGCGACAGCACATTGCTAGAATAAGTGCAAGAAATGTGCAAGGCGAGAACGTGAATGGTGAGAGCTTCAAAAAAAATTTTCAGTAGAGCGTTTCAGAGAAATATCCCGATCAATAAAATAAAAGAAAAAATGCCAAAATGAGAGTTTGGTAGGAAGTGGTCTGCTTAAAATATGAAACGGAAATTTGGCAGAAGTACAAAAGTGAGGAAACGAGGAAAATTAGGAGCTATTCCTATGGAAAAGAGTGAGTAAGTGAAATTTGAGTAAAAGGGTAGAGAGTATTGAACAGGAATAAAGAACTACATGAAAGAGCGAAAAAAATTGGCGAAACGACACGGCGGAAGAATATGCAAGTTCATATTCTCGGTAAAAAAAGTCCTTCGTAAAGGCGAAAGGAATGTAAAAGAGATATTTCAGGTAATGAGAGGCTTTGAAGAGGAAAGAAATACGGAGAATGAGTAGGGAAGAACAGTCAGTTGCTAGGTAATTCTGGATGGCAGACGATGGAACGTTCAAGGAGCTTAGACGTTTGAGGATTCTAGAAACTCCTTCGCAGGGAGAGTCGGAGTGCGCAGTTGCTCGAAGCGCAAGGTTGGTTTTGAGCACTGGGTGTTCAAAGCGTCTGGACGTTCAGAGGGCCTGACCTATAGAGGCTCGGGGTGGTTCGAAGAGTACGAATTTTAGGCGTAAGACACTGTGAGGCGCTTGAGCGTTTATAACAAGGTAGTTCTGGGTGCAAGGTGAATTGAGTCGTAAGGATGTTCGGTCACAGAATAGTTCTGAACGTTTGAAGGCGAGAGATAGTTCATAGAGTTTATGCGCGATGATTTTAGGGGCGCATAGGCGTACATCTGTCTGCCTAGGCGTTCGAATTGCGAAGTAGATCTGCACGTCTAAGCGTTTGATATAAAAGGTAGAACTTCCCGCCTAGGCGTTTAATATACAAGGATGTTCTGTCCGCCTAGGAGTTTGATATACAAGGCAGATCAGCCCACATAGTCGTTTTTGGGTGCAAGATAGATCTGCCCATCTAGGTGTTTGCTTTACATGGTAGATCTGCCGGCCTGCTAGTGTCTATATATTAAACGCGTGAGGCACCTTTCGGTCACAATGGTGGGGATGGAATGTGGTTAAACCGGGACGGGGGCTCTCGAGCGGCAGGCGAAGGCCAGGCTGACTAAATTTTTCCCGAAACAAGATTTTCCCAAGGCTCTCACCATTCACATTCTTCTCTTGCGCATTTCTTGTACTTACTCTAGCAATGTGCTGTCACATAGATCCAAACACTTACGTCTCTACAATTCAGCACTTTCTACGCTTGAGCTTCTGACTATCGTTTTAATATTTAGGTTATTCTTAGATCTTGATTAACGTCAATTGTTTCCTTGATTTCCCCGCTATCCCTCTTTGTTATTCTTCCTAGTATATTCTTATTGGGCTTCTCTTCTTCCTAGATTATTTTTCGAGTTTGTCCCCTGTTCCTTTCTCACACTTCGCTGAAGAACTGTTCTTCCATACTCATTCTCTGTATTTCTTTCCTCTTCAAAGTCTCTCATAACCTGAAATATCTCTTTTACATTTCTGTCGCCTCTACGAACGACTTTTTTCACCGAGAATTTGAACCTGCATATACTTCTCTCTAGCTTTTTTTATGAAATTTTACTTACTCACTACTTTCACTAGGCCAAGCTCCTAGGTTTCCTTGTTAACTTACTGCTGTACTTCTGCCACATTTACGTTTCATATTTCTAGCAGACCACTTCCTCCCAACACCTCATTTGGCATAATTTTCTCATTTTATTTATCGGGTTATTTATCGGAAACGCTTTCACGAGATTTTCCTAATGCTCTCACCATTCACATTCTCCTCTTGCTCATTTCTTGCACTTTCTCTAGCAATGTGCTGTCGCACAGATCTAATCACTTACGTCTCTACCATACAGCACTTTCTACGCTTGAGCTCTTGTCTCTCGTTTTAATATTTATGCTATTCTTAGATCTTGCTTACCGTCAATTCTTTCCTTGATTTTCACACTCTTCCTCTTTGCTATTATTCCTAGTGAATTCCTATTGCGCTTCTGATCTTCCTAGATCATTTTCTGCCTTTGTTTTCTGTTCCTTCTTCACACTTCGCTTAAGAACTGTTCTTACTTACTCATTCTCTATATTTCTCTACTCTTCAAAGTCTCTCTTTACAAGAAATATCTCTTTTACTTTTTAAGTTCATACATGGTATTACTAATCGTGTAACTGCACTGGAAACTGGTGTACTTGAAATCGAAAAAATGATAATATCCAATGAAAAACAAACGAGGAAACTATTGAAAAATATTCAGGATGTTGAAGAAACAATTAAACCTTTATCAAAAATTGAAGAGAGATTGGAATTACTCTACATTACTATTAATACAATGAATGATGAATTTAAGAAGTTGAGTAGTGAGTTTTCATCTTGTGCCTCTAAAGCTACTATGTTGAGTGTTCTACCACCAATTCGGTCTAACAATGAACCACTCGCATGAGAAAATACAAGTTGTTAACGAACAACATAAGCCGACCCGAAATAATTCTCCACGTAGACGTACTGTCATAAGGGAAATCGATGACTTATGGCAATGTGATTTGGGTCAATTAGATCTCTATCCCAACCAGAATAGAAAACATAAATTCATTCTAGATGTTATTGAGCATGCATAGAATACGCAACAAAAATGCGTCAGAGAAATACAGAGGAAAAGGCTAGAGAGTATAGAACAGGTAAAAAGAAATAAATTGAATAGCGGAAGTAATTGGCGAAACGACAGGGCAGAAGAATATGCAGGTTCAAATACTCAGTGAAAAAAGTCGTTTGTTAAGGCGAAATGAATGCGAAAGGGATATTGCAGGAAAATCCTTATTACGCTTCTAATCTTCCTAGATCATTTTCCTAGGATCTAGACTGCGAAGTACAGCAGTGAGTTAACGAGAAAAATTAGGAGCATGGCCTAGTGAAATTAATGAGTAAGTGAAATGTGAGAGAAAAGCTAGAGAGTATTGAACAGGAATAAAAAACTACATGAAAGGGCGGAAGTAATTAGCAAAAAGACAGGGCGGAAGGAAATGCAAGTTCAAATTCTCGGTGAAAAAAGTCGTTCGTAGAGGCAGAAGGAATATGAAAGAGATATTTCCGGTAATGAGAAACTGATAACGAGGAACAGCGTGAAAATCAAGGGTAAGCAAGATCTAAGGATAGAGTAAACTTTCTGGAAAGGAGTATACGTAGAGGAATATGCCAATGTTAAAACAATTACTCTGAAAGTAATAACAAATTGAATGAGCGATTTAAACCCTCAAATTCCTACAAAATACAAACTCTTTTCTGACATTATTGATCTTTCTGGCGAAGCAATGAGCCAAAGTCTTCTTGTGGTGGTTCTGAATTTTGTGATACTGATATTGACGTTACTACGATTCCCGATGAGAATCCAGTTGGTTATTTTCCAGAGGTAAACTTGGAATATCCCCAACATTCTCATGATCGTCACATTTAATTTTTTATCCTCAAACTCGTACTCCACCAAATTTCATACAGAAAAAATTACTCACGACTCTATGTAATAAGGAAACCTATTTGTTATTCTTCCTTAGTAATTCTCATTGCGCTTCTCATGTTCCTAGATCATTTTTGCCTCTGTCATCTGATCGTACTTCACACTTCTCTGAAGAACTGTTCTTTTATACTCAATCTCTGTCTTTCTTATCTTTTCAAAGTCTCTTATTACCTGCAATATCTCTTTCGTATTACTTTCGCCTTAGCAAACGACTTTTTTCACTGAGAATTTGAACCTGCATATTCTTCCGTCCTGTCTTTTTGTCAATTAACTAAACTATTCCCTGCAGTTCCTTATACCTGTTCTATACTCTCTAGCCTTTTCCTTGCATTTCAACTACTCACTATTTCCGCTAGGCCCAGTTCCTCAATTTCCTCGTTTACTCGCTTCTGTATGTCTTTGCCGTATTTTTGTTTCGTATTAAATGCATACCACTTCTTTCCATCACCTGATTAACATAACCTAACCTAATCTAACCCAAACTCTCATTTGGCATTTTGCTTTCATTTTATTTTTCGGGATATTTCTCCGAAACGCTTTCCTAAAATCTTCTCAAGGCACTCACGTTTCACATTCTCCTCTTGCACATTTCCTGCACTTTCTCGATCAATAGGCTATCACACAGTTGAGAACACTTAGTTCCTTTCCATACAGCACTTTCTAAGCCCATGTTTCTGTCTCATCTCACCCATCTAGCTAAGTAGTTAGCGATCAACTAAAGAAGCAATTAGATTTAATTTAAACATTGAACTTATCGCAAAATGATTCTGAAAGTACAGTAAATAAAAAGAATTGGGATATATCAGCTAATTCCAGAACACTTTTATATACCCTAAACTCAATTGAAAATATAAATGAAGCTATAAAACATTTATCGGATAAAATTGAACTGAAGCTGAAAGAATCTAACAATAATTTGAAGACTTTCGGGTTAGCCTATCATAAGTTCAAAGATGGTATTACTAATCGTGTGACTGCACTGGAAACTGATGTATTTGAAAACGATAAAATGATAATATCCAATGAAGAACAAACGAGGAAACTATTGAAAAATATTCAGGATGTAGAAGAAACAATTAAACCTTTATCAAGCATTGAAGAGAGATTGGAAATACTCTACATTACTATTAATACAATGAATGATGAATTTAAGAGTTGAGCAGTGAGTTTTCATCTAATGCCTCTAAAGGTACTACGCTGAGTGTTCTACCACCAACTCGGTCTAACAATGAACCACAAGAATGAAAAAAAACAAGTTGCTAACGAACAACATAAGCCGACCCGAAAGAATTTTCCACGTAGACGTACTGTCATAAAGGCAATCGATGACTTATGGCAATGTGATTTGGGTCAATTAGATCTCTATGCCAACCAGAATAGAGAACGTAAATTCATTCTAGTTGTTATTGAGCATGCATCCAATACGCAACAAAAATGCGTCAGAGAAATACTTAAGTGTGAGGAAAAGGCTAGAGAGTATAGAACAGGTATAAAGAAATACATTGAATAGCGACAGTAATTGGCGAAACGACAGGGCGGAAAAATATGCAGGTTCAAATGCTCAGTGAATAAAGTCGTTTGTTAAGGCGAAATGAATGCGAAAGAGATATTGCAGGTAAATTCTTACTACGTTTCTCAATTTCCTAGATCATTTTCCTAGGATCTAGACTGCGAAGTACAGCAGTGAGTTAACGAGGAAAATTAGGAGCTTGGCCTAGTGAAATTAATGAGTAAGTGAAATGTGGGAAAAAGGCTAGAGAGTATTGAATTCGAATAAAGAACTACATGGAAGAGCGGAAGTAATTGGCGAAACGACAGGGCAGAAGAATATGCAGGTTCAAAATCTCGGTGAAAAAATTCTTTCGTAGAGGCGAAAGAAATGTAAAAGAGATATTTCAGGTAATGTGAGACTTTGCAGAGGAAAGAAATTCAGAGTATGAGTAGGGAAGAACAGTTCTTCAGCAAAGTGTGAGAAAAGAACAGGGGACAAGTCGAAAAATAATCTAGGAAGATGAGAAGCCGAATAAGATTATACTAGGAAGAATAACAAAGAGGGATAGCGAAGAAATCAAGGAAACAATTGACGTTAATCAAGATCTAAGAATAACCTAAATATTAAAACGAGAGTCAGATGCTCAAGCGTAGGAAGTGCTGAATTGTAGAGACGTAAGTGTTTGGATCTGTGTGACAGCACATTGCTAGAGTAAGTACAAGAAATGCGCGAGAGAAGAATGTGAATGGTGAGAGCCTTGGGAAAATCTTGTTTCGTAAAAAATTTAGTCGGCCTGGCCTTCTCCTGCCGCTCGAGAGCCCCCGTCCCGGTTCAACCTCATTCCATCCCCTCCATTTTGACCGAAAAATGCCTCACGCGTTTAATATATATACACTAGCAGGCCGGCAGATCTACCTTGTAAAGCAAACACCTAGACGGGCAGATCTATCTTGCACCCAAAAACGCCTATGTGGGCTGATCTACCTTGTATATCAAACTGCTAGGCGGACAGAACATCCTTGTATATTGAACGCCTAGGCGGGAAGATCTACCTTTTATATCAAACGCTTAGACGTGCAGATCTACCTCGCAATTCGAACGCCTAAGCAGACAGATGTACGCCTATGCGCCCCTGAAAACATCGCCCATAAACTCCCTGAACTCTTTCGCCTTCAAACGTTCAGAACTATCCTGCGTCCAAACATCCTTACGACTCAATTCACCTTGCACCCAGAACTACCTTGTTATAAACTCTCAAGCGCCTCACAGTGTCTTACGCCTAAAATTCGTACTCTTCGAACCACCCCGCGCCTCTATAGGTAAGGCCCTCTGAACGACCAGACGCTTTGAACACACAGTGCCCAAAACCAACCATGCGCTTCGAGCAACTGCGCACTCCGATCCTCCCGGCGAAGGAGTTTCTAGAATCGCTATCCCTCTTTGTCATTCTTCCTAGTATATTCTTATTGGGCTTCTCATCTTCCTAGATTATTTTTCGACTTTGTCCCCTGATCTTTTCTCAAACTTTGCTGAAGAACTGTTCTTCCCTACTCATTCTCTGAATTTCTTTCCTCTTCAATGTCTCTCATTACCTGAAATATCTCTTTTACATTTCTTTCGCCTCTACGAACGATTTTTTTCATCGAGAATTTGAACCTGCATATTCTTCTCTCTAGCTTTTTTCTCACATTTCACTTACTCACTACTTTCACTAGGCCAAGATTCTAGGTTTCCTTGTTAACCTACTGCTGTACTTCTGCCACATTTACGTTCCATATTTCTAGCAGACCACTTCCTCCCAACACCTCATTTGGCATAATTCTCTCATTTTATTGATCGGATTATTTATCTGTAACGCTTTCACGAGATTTTCCTAAGGCTCTCACCATTCACATTCTCCTCTTGCACATTTCTTGCACCTACTCTAGCAATGTGCTGTCGCACAGATCTAATCACTTACGTCTCTACCATACAGCACTTTCTACGCTTGAGCTCTTGTCTCTCGTTTTAATATTTATGCTATCCTTAGATCTTGCTTACCGTCAATTCTTTCCTTGATTTTCACGCTCTTCCCCTTTGCTATTATTCCTAGTGAATTCCTATTGCGCTTCTCATCTTCCTAGATCATTTTCTGCCTTTGTCTTCTATTCCTTCCTCACACTTCGCTTAAGAACGGTGCTTACTTACTCATTCTCTGTATTTCTCTACTCTTCAAAGTCTCTCTTTACATGAAATATCTCTTTTACTTTTCAAGTTCAAACATGGTATTACTAGTCGTGTGACTGCACTGGAAACTGATGTACTTGAAATCGATAAAATGGTAATATCCAATGAAAAACAAACGAGGAAACTATTGAAAAATATTCAGGATGTTGTAGAAACAATTGAACCTTTATCAAGCATTGAAGAGAGATAGGAATTACTCTACATTACTACTAATACAATGAATGATGAATTTAAGAAGTTGAGTAGTGAGTTTTCATCTAGTGCCTCTAAAGCTACTATGCTGAGTGTTCTACCACCAATTCGATCTAACAATGAACCACTCGCATGAAAAAATACAAGTTGTTAACGAACAACATAAGCCGACCCGAAATAATTTTTTAGGTAGATGTACTGTCATAAAGGAAACCGATGACATATGACAATGTGATTTGGGTCAATTAGATCTCTATGCCAACCAGAATAGAAAACATAAATTCATTCTAGTTGTTATTGAGCATGCATAGAATACGCAACAAAACTGCGTCAGAGAAATACAGAAATGTGAGGAAAAGGCTAGAGAGTATAGAACAGGTATAAAGAAATAAATTGAATAGTGGAAGTAATTGGCGAAACGACAGGGCGGAAGAATATGCAGGTTCAAATACTCAGTGGAAAAAGTCGTTTGTTAAGGCGAAATGAATGCGAAAGAGATATTGCAGGTAAATTCTTATTACACTTCTCATCTTCCAAGATCATTTTCCTAGGATCTAGACTGCGAAGTACAGCAGTGAGTTAACGAGGAAAATTAGGAGCATGGCCTAAAGAAATTAATGAGTAAGTGAAATGTGGGAAAAAAAGCTAGAGAGTATTGAACAGGAATAAAGAACAACATGAATGGGCGGAAGTAATTAGCGAAACGACAGGGCAGAAGAAAATGCAAGTTCAAATTCTCGGTGAAAACAGTCGTTCGTAGAGGCAGAAGGAATATGAAAGAGATATTTCCGGTAATGAAAAACTGATAATGAGGAACAGCTAGATGATGAGGAACAGCGTGAAAATCAAGGAAATAATTGAGGGTAAGCAAGATCTAAGGATAGAGTAAACTTACTGTAAAGGAGTATACGTAGAGGAATATGCCAATGTTCAAACAAATACTCTGAAAGTAATAACAAATTGAATGAGCGATTTAAACCCTCAATATCCTACAAAATACACACTCTTTACTGACATTATTAATCTTTCTGGCGAAGCAATGAGCCAAAGTCTTCTTATGGTGGTTCTGAATTTTGTGATACTGATATTGACGTTACTACGATTCCCGATGAGAATCCAGTTTGTTTTTTTCCAGGGGTAAACTTGAAATATCACAATCATTCTCATGATCGTCACATTCATCTTTCTATCCTCAAACTCGTACTCCACCAAATTCCATACAGAAAAAATTACTCACGACTCTATGTAATAAGGAACCCCATTTGTTATTCTTCCCAAGAAATTCTTATTGCGCTTCTCATATTCCTAGATCATTTTCGCCTCTGTCATCTTCTCGTACTTCACACTTTTCTGAAGAACTGTTCTTTAATATTCAATCTCTGTCTTTCTTATCTCTTCAAAGTCTCTTATTACCTGCAATATCTCTTTCGTATTCCTTTTGCCTTAGCAAACGACTTTTTTCACTGAGAATTTGAACCTGCATATTCTTCCGTACTGTCGTTTTGTCAATTAACTCCACTATTCCCTGCAGTTCCTTATACCTGTTCTATACTCTAGCCTTTTCCTTGCATTTCAACTACTCACTATTTCCTGTAGGCCCAGTTCCTCAATTTCCTCGTTTACTCGCTTCTGTATGTCTCTGCCGCATTTTAGTTTCTTATTCAATGCATACCAGTTCCTCCCATAACCTGATTTGGCCTCCTCCTCCTCTTGTACATTTTTTCCTCTTACACAAGCTATGGGCTATCGCACAGATATTATTTCTTACGTCTCTTTCATGCAGCAGTTTCTAAGCTCATGCTTCTATCTCTTGTTTTAATATTTTAGCCTTTCTTTGAGCTTGCTTACCGTCAATTCTTTTTTTGATGTTAACACTGTCCCTCTTTGTAAATTTTTCCAAATAATTCTTATTGCGCATCTCATATTTCTTGATCATTTTCCGACGTCTGTTCCTATTTCACACTTTTCTGAAGAACTTGTCTTTCGTATTCAATCTCTGTCTTTCTTACCTCTTCAAAGTCTCCTATCACCTGCAATATCTCTTTCGTATTCCTTTCGCCCCAACAAACAATTTTTTTCACTGAGAATTTGGTCCTACATATTCTTCCGCTCTGCCGTTTCGCCTATTACTTCCGCTCGTTCCTGTAGTTCTTTCCTCCTGTTTGATTCTCTCTTGCATTTTCCTCATATCACAAATACTCACTATTTTATCTAGGCACAGTTCCTCATTTTCCCCGTTCATTCAATTCTGTACTTCTGCCGAATTTTCGTTCCATATTTCAAGCAGAATTTTTCTTCCCAAACTCTCATTTGCCATTTTTCTCTCATTTTATTTTTCGGGATATTCCTCCGAAACGCTTTCCTAAGATTTGCTCAAGGCAGTCACGTTTCACATTCTCCTCTTGCACATTTCCTGCACTTTCTCGATCAATATGCAATCACACAGTGGTTAACACTTAGTTCCTTTTCATACAGCACTTTCTTAGCTCATGTTTCTGTCTCATCTCACCCATCTAGCTAAGTAGTTAGCGATCAACTAAAGAAGCAATCAGATTTAATTTAAACATTGAACTAATCGCAAAATGATTTTGAAAGTACAATAAATAAAAAGAATTCGGATATATCAGCTTATTCCAGAACACTTTTATATACCCTAAACTCAATTGAAAATATAAATGAAGCTATGAAACATTTATCGGATGAAATTGAACTGAAGCTGAAAGAATCTAACAATAATTTGAAGACTTTTGGGTTAGCCTATCATAAGTTCAAAGATGGTATTACGGATCGTGTGACTGCACTGAAAACTGATGTACTTGAAAACGATAAAATGATAATATCCAATGAAGAACAAACGAGGAAACTATTGAAAAATATTCAGGATGTTGAAGAAACAATTAAACCTTTACCAAGCATTGAAGAGAGATTGGAAATACTCTACATTACTTTTAATACAATGAATGATGAATTTAAGAAGTTGAGCAGTGAGTTTTCATCTAGTGCCTCTAAATGTAGTAAGTACAAGAAATGCGCGAGAGAAGAATGTGAATGGTGAGAGCCTTGGGAAAATCTTGTTTCGTAAAAAATTTAGTCGGCCTGGCCTTCGCCTGCCGCTCGAGAGCCCTCGTCCCGGTTCAACCTCATTCCATCCCCTCCATTTTGACCGAAAAATGCCTCACGCGTTTAATATATATACACTAGCAGGCCGGCAGATCTACCTTGTAAAGCAAACTCCTAGGCGGACAGAACATCCTTGTATATTAAACGCCTAGGCGGGAAGATCTACCTTTTATATCAAACGCTTAGACGTGCAGATCTACCTCGCAATTCGAATGCCTAAGCAGACAGATGTACGCCTATGCGCCCTTGATAACATCGCGCATAAAATCCCTGAACTATCTCTCGCTTTTAAACATTCAGAACTATCCTGCGACCGAACATCCTTACGACTCAATTCACCTTGCACCCAGATCTACCTTGCTATAAACGCTCAAGCGCCTCACAGTGTCTTACGCCTAAAATTCGTACTCTTCGAACCACCCCGCGCCTCTATAAGTCAGGCCCTCTGAACGTCCAGACGTTTTGAATACCCAGTGCCCAAAACCAACCTTGCGCTTCGAGCAACTGCGCACTCCGACTCTCCCGGCGGAGGAGTTCCTAGAATCCTCAAACGCCTAAGCTCCTTGAACGTTCCATCGTCTGCCATCCAGAATTACCTAGCAACTGACTGTTCTTTCTACTCATTCTCCGTATTTCTTTCCTCTTCAAAGCCTCTCATTACCTGAAATATCTCTTTTACATTCCTTGTGCCTCTACGAAGGACTTTATTTACTGAGAATATGAACTTGCATATTCTTCCACCCTGTCGTTTCGCCAATTACTTCCGCTCTTTCATGTAGTTCTTTATTCCTGTTCAATAATCTCTACCCTTTTTCTCAAATTTCACTTACTCACTCTTTTCCATAGGAATAGCTCCTAATTTTCCTCGTTTCCTCACTTTTGTACTTCTGCCAAATTTCCGTTTCATATTTTAAGCAGATTACTTCTTACCAAACTCTAATTTGGCATTTTTCTTTAATTTTATTGATCGGGATATTTCTCTGAAACGCTCTACTGAGTATTTTCCCAAGGCTCTAACCATTCACATTCTCGTCTTGCACATTTCTTGCACTAATTCTAGCAATGTGCTGTCGCACAGATCTAAACACTTACATCTCCACAATACACAATTTCTACGCTAGAGCTTCTGACTCTCGTTTTAATTTTTATGTTATTCTTAGATCTTGCTTACTTAACTCCTCTATTCTCTGCAGTTCCTTATACCTGTTCTTTACTCTCTAGCCTTTTCCTCGCATTTCAACTACTCACTATTTCCTCTGAGCCCAGTTCCTCAATTTCCTCGTTTACTCGCTTGTGTATGTCTCTGCCGCATTTTTGTTTCGTATTCAATGCATACCACTTCCTTCCATAACCTGATTTGGCCTCCTCCTCCTCTTGTACATTTTTTCCTCTTACACAAGCTGTGGGCTGTCGCACAGATCTTAACTCTTACGTCTCTTTCATACAGCTGTTTCTAAGCTCATGCTTCTATCTCTTGTTTTATAATTTTAGCCTTTCTTTGAGCTTGCTTACCGTCAATTCTTTTTTTGATATTAACACTGTCCCTCTTTGTAAATTTTTCTAAATAATTGTAATTGCGCATCTCATAATCCTTGATCATTTTCCGACGTCTCTTCCTCCTTCTTACTTTTCTGAAGAACTTGTCTTTCGTACTCAATCTCTGTCTTTCTTACCTCTTCGAGGTCTCCTATCACCTGCAATATCTCTTTCGTATTCCTTTCGCCTCAACAAACGACTTTTTTCACTGAGAATTTGGTCCTACATAATCTTCCGCTCTGCCGTTTCGCCTATTACTTCCGCTCGTTCCTGTAGTTCTTTCCTCCTGTACGATTCTCCCTTGCATTTTCCTCATATCACAAATACTAACTAGGCCCATTACCTCATTTTTCTCGTTTACTGGCGTCTGAATTTCTCTGCCGCATTTTGGTTCCGTTTTCAATGCATACCACTTCCTCCCAAACTCTCATTTGGTATTTTTCTCTCATTTTGTTGATCGGAATGTTTCTATGAAACAGTTTCCCAAGATTAACTCGAGGCTCTCACCATTCATATTCTCCTTTTGCACATTTCCCGCACGTTCCCAATCATTGTGCTATCACACAGTTGAAAACACTTAGTTCCTCTTCATACAGCACTTTCTAAGCTCATGTTTCTGTCTCATCTCACCCATCTAGCTAAGTAGTTAGCGATCAACTAAAGAAGCCAATAGATTTAATTTAAACATTGAACTTATCGCAAAATGATTTTCAAGGTACAATAAATAATATATATCAGCTAATTCCAGAACACTTATATACCCTAAACTCGATTGAAAATATAAATGAAGCTATGAAACATTTATCGGATGAAATTGAACTGATGTTGAAAGAATCTAACAATAATATGAAGACTTTTGGGTTAGCCTATCATAAGTTCAAAGATGGTATTACTAATCGTGTGACTGCACTGGAAACCGATGTACTTGAAAACGATAAAATGATAATATCCAATGAAGAGCAAACGAGGAAACTATTGAAAAATATTCAGGATGTTGAAGGAACAATCAAACCTTTATCAAGCATTGAAGAGAGATTGGAAATACTTTACATTACTATTAATACAATGAATGATGAATTTAAGAAGTTGAGTAGTGAGTTTTCATCTAGTGCCTCCAAAGCTACTACGCTGAGTGTTCTACCACCAATTCGGTACAACAATGAACCACTCGAATGAAAAAATACGACTTGCTAACGAACAACATAAGCCGACCCGAAAGAATTTTCCACGTAGACGTACTGTCATGAAGGCAAACGATGGATTATGGCAATGTGATTTGGGTCAATTAGATCTCTATGCCAACCAGAATAGAGAACATAAATTCATTCTAGTTGTTATTGAGCATGCAAAGAATACGCAACAAAAATGCGTCAGAGAAATACATAAATGTGAGGAAGAGGCTAGAGAGTATAGAACAGGTATAAAGAAATACATTGAATAGCGAAAGTAATTGGCGAAACGACAGGGCGGAAGAATATGCAGGTTCAAATGCTCAGTGAAGTCAATGTGCTGTATGGTAGAGACGTAAGTGTTTAGATCTGTGCGATAGCACATTGCTAGAGTAAGTGCAAGAAATGTGCAAGAGGAGAATGTGAATGGTGGGAGCCCTGATAAAATCTCAGGAAAGCGTTTCAGAGAAATAACCCGATCAAAAAAATGAGAGAATGATGCCAAATGAGGGTTTGGGTGGAAGTGGTCTGCTTGAAATATGAAACGTAAATGTGTCAGAAGTACAGCAGTAAGTTAACGAGGAAAATTAGGATCTTGGCCTAGTGAAAGTAGTGAGTAAGTGAAATGTGTAGAAAAAAGGCTAGAGAGGAATAAAGAACTACATGAAAGAGCGGAAGTAATTGGCGAAACGACAGGGCGGAAGATTATGCAAGTTCATATTCTCGGTAAAAATAGTCGTTCGTAGAGGCAGTAACTGCAAGAAATTAGCAAATGGAGAATGTGAAAGGTGAGAGCATTGGGAAAATCTCAGGAAAGCATTTCAGAGAAATATCTTGATCGATAAAATGAGAGAATGATGCCAAATGAGGGTTTGGGAGGAAGGGATCTGCTTGAAATATGAAACGTAAATGTGGCAGAAGTACAGCAGTAAGTTAATGAGAAAAATTAGGTGCTTGGCCTAGTGAAAGTAGTGAGTAAGTGAAAAATGAGAAAATGGCTAGAGAGTATTGAACAGGAATGAAGAACAACATGAAAGAGCAGAAGCAATTGGCGAACGACAGGGCGGAAGAATATGCAAGTTCATATTCTCGGTGAAGAAAAGTCGTTCGTAAAGACAGAAGGAATGTAAAAGAGATACTTCAGGTAATGAGAGACTTTGGAGAGGAAAGAAATCAGAGAAATAGAAGGGAAGAACTGACAGTTGCTAGGTAATTCAGGAAGGCAGATGATGGAACGTTCAAGGAGCTTAGGCGTTTGAGGATTCTAGAAATTCTTTCGCCGGGAGAGTCGGAATGCCCAGTTGTTCGAAGCGCAAGGTTGGGTTTGGGCACTGGGTGTTCCAGACGTCTGGACCTTCAGAGGGCCTGACCAAACGAGGCGCAAGGTGGTTCGAAGTGTAAGAGTTTTAGGCGTAAGACACTGTGGGGCGCTTGAGCGTTCATAACAAAGTAGTTCTGGGTGCAAGGTGGTTTGAGTCGTGATATTTCAGGGAGTTTATGCCCGATATTTTTCAGGGCGCACAGGCGTTTGGGGATGAGAGGTGCATCTGTCTTTCTAGGCGTTTGAATTGCGAGGTAGATATGCACGCCTAAGTGTTTGATATAAAACATCGATCTTCCCGCCTAGGCGTTATATATACAAGGTATTTCTGTCAACCTAGGAATTTGATATACAAGGATAATCTGCCCACATAGGCGTTTTTGGGTGCAAAGTAGATCCGCCCGTCTAGGTGTTTGATTTACAAGGTAGATCTGCCGGCCTGCTAGTGTATATATAGTCAAAATGAAGGGGGTGGAATGTGGTTTCACCGGGACGGAGGCTCTCGAGCGGCAGGCAAAAGCCAGGCCGACTAAATTCTTCACAAAACAAGATTTTCCCGGGACTCTCACCATTCACATTCTCCTCTTGCGCATTTCTTGCACTTACACTAGCAATGTGCTGTCGCACAGATCTAAACACTTACGTTTCTACCATACAGCACTTTCTACGCTTGAGCTTCTGTCTCCCGTTTTAATATTTATGCTATTCTTAGATATTGCGTACAGTCAATTCTTTCCTTGATTTTCACGCTGTCCTCCTTCGTTATTCTTACTAATAATGTCTTATTGCGCTTTCTATCTTTCTAGATCATTTTTCGCCTTTGTCTTCTGTTCATTCCTCTCACTTCTTTGAAGAAATGTTCTACCCAGCTCATTCTCTGAATTGCTCCTCTTCAGAGTCTCTCATTACCTGAAATATCTCTTTTACATTACTTCTGCCTCTACGTACGACTTTTTCCACCGAAAATTTGAACCTGCATGTTCTTCCGCCCTGTCGTTCCGCCAATTACTTCCCCTCTATCATGTAGTTCTTCATTCCAGTTTAATATTCCCTAGCCATTTACTCACATTTATCTTAATCACAACATTCTCTAGGCCAAGCTCCTAATTTTTCTCATTTACGTACTTCTGTTTTTCTGCCATACTTACGTTTCATATTTTAAGCAGACCATTTCCTCCCAACCTCTAATTTGGTATTATTCTATCATTTCATTGATCAGGATATTCCTCTGAAACGCTTTCCTGAGATTTTTCCAAGGCTCTCACCATTCACAACCTCCTCATGCACATTTCTTGCATCTAATCTAGCAATGTGCTATTGCATAGATCCTAACACTCACGTCTCTACCATACAGCACTTTCTACGCTTGAGTTTCTGACTCTCGTTTTAATATTTATGTTATTCTCAGATCTTGCGTAGAGTCAATTATTTCCTTGGTTTTCACTCTGTCCCTCTTTGTTATTCCTCCTGATAAATAATTTTTGCGCTTCTTATCTTCCTAGATCATTTTCCGCCTTTGTCTTCTGTTCCTTCTTCACATTTTTCTGAAGAACTGTTCTTCCTTACTCATTCTCTGTATTTCTTTCTCCTTCAAAGTTTCTCATTACCAGAAATATCTCGGAAAATGATTTAAGGAGATGAGAAGCGCAATAAGAATTAAATAGGGAGAATAACAAAGAGGGGCAGCGTGGAAATCAAGGAAATAATTGACGGTTAGCAAGATCTAAGGATAGCATAAATATTAAAACTGGAGACTAAAGCTTCAGCGTATAAAGTGCTGTATGTTAGAGACGTAAGTGTTTAGATCTGTGCGATAGCACATTGCTCGAGTAGGTACAAGAAATGCGCAAGAGGAGAATTTGAAAGCCATGGGAAAATCTTGTTTCGAAAAAAATTCAGTCAACCAGGCCTTCGCTTGCCGCTCGAGAGCCCCTTTTTCGGTTCAACCACATTCCATCCCCTCTCTTATTGTGCTTCTCATTTTCCAAGGTCATTTTCCGCAGACCACTTCCTCCTAAACTCTCATTTGGCATCATTCTCTCATTTTATTGTCGGTATATTTCTCAAATACTTGCCTGAGATTTTCCTAAGGCTCTCACCATTCACATTCTCCTCTTACACATTTCTTGCACTTACTCTAGCAATGTGCTGTTGCACAGATCTGAACACTTATGTCTCTACCATACAGCACTTTTTACGCTTGAGCTTTTGTCTCTCGTTTTAATGATCATGCTCTGCCTTTGTCTTCTGTTTCTACTTTCGCCTTAACCAACGACTTTTTCCACAGAGAATTTTGACCTGCATACTCTTCCGCTCGACCGTTTCGCCATTTATTTCCGCTCATTGCTGTAGTTCTTTCCTCCTGTTCGATACCTTCTTGCCTTTACCTCTTATCACAAATACTCTTTATTTTCTCTAGGCCCAGTTCCTCCTTTGCCTCGTTCACTCGCTTCTGTGCTTCTGTCAAATTTTTGTTCCATATTTTAAGCAGACCACTTCCTCTTAAACTCTTATTTGGCATTTTTCTCTCATTTTGTCTATCGGAATATTTTTTCACATTCTCGTCTTGCACATTCCCTGCACTTTCTCAAGCAATGTGAACACAGTTCAAAACTCTTAGGTCCTTTTCATACAGCCCTTTCTAAGCTCGTTTTTCTGTTTCGGCTGACCCATCTAGCTACGTCACTTTACCCCCGTATAACTGAGACTGCTTGCTCAAGCATACGAAGTGTAAATAAGAGCTTATCAATGATATCACGATGATAAACTTTCTGGAAAGGGGTATACGTGAAGGAATATGCTAATGTTCTAACAATTATTCTGAAGGTAATAACAAATATATGGGGGATTCAAACCAACAACTTCCTACGAAATACACACTCTATCCTGACATTAATAATCTTTTTGGCAGTCCAATGAGTCAAAATCTTCCCTATGGTGGGTTTGAATTTGGTGACGTTGACTTTGACGTAACTACGGTTCTCGATGGAAATCCAGTTAGTTATTTTCAGGAGGTAAACTAGGAATATCCTGAACATATTCTTGATCGTCACAGTGATAAACCCTTCTGTCGTGAAATTCGTACTTCACCAATTTCCAAACAGAAAAAATTACTCACGACTCTATATGATAAGGAATCTCTTTGTTATTCTTCCTAAGAAATTCTTTTTGCGCTTCTCATTTCCTAGACCATTTCCTCCTTTGCCTTCTGTTCCTACTTCACACTTTTTGAAGAACTGTTATTTCGTACTCAATCTTTGTCTTTTTTACCTCATCAACGTCTCTTATTACCTGCTATATCCCTGTCGTATTCCTTTCACCTTAACAAACGACTTTTCTCACTGAGAATTTGAACCTGCATATTCTTTTGCCCTGTCGTTTCGCCAACTACTTCCGCTATTCCCTGTAGTTCTTTATACCTGTTCTATATTCTCTAGGCTTTTCCTCACATTTCAACAACTAACTTTTACCTCTAGGCCCATTTCCTCATTTTTCTCGTTTACTGGCTTCTGAATTTCTGTGCCGCATTTTGGTTCCGTTTTCAATGCATACCACTTCCTCCTAAACTCTCATTAGGTATTTTTCTCTCATTTTGTTGATCGGATGGTTTCTTTGAAACAGTTTCCCAAGATTAAATCGAGGCTCTCACCATTCACATTCTCCTCTTGCACATTTCCCGCACGTTCCCAATCAATGTGTTATCACACAGTTCAAAACAATTAGGTCCCTTTCATACAGCACTTTCTAAGCTCATGTTTCTGTCTCAACTGATCCATCTAGCTAGGACACTTTACCCTCATATAACTGAGACGGCATGTTCAAGTATACGAAGTGTAAATAAGAACTTATCAAAGATATCACGATGGTAAACTTTCTGGAAAGGGGTATACGTGGAGGAAAATGCCAATGTTCTAACAAATATTCTGAAAGTATTAACAAATATATAAGGGATTTAAACCCTCAAATTCCTACAAAATACACACTCTTTACTGACATTAGTAATCTCTATGGCAGTGCAATGAGTCAAACTCTTCCCTGTGGTGGTTTTGAATTTGGTGATACTGACTTTTACGTTACTACGATTCCCGATGAAAATCCAGTTGGTTATTTTCTGGAGGTAAACTTTGAATATCCCAAACATATTCATGATCGACACAGTGATAAACCCTTCTGTCCTGAAACTCGTACTCCAACAATTTAAAAAACAGAAAAAATTACTCACGACTCTATATGATAAGGAATCTCCTTGTTATTCTTCCTAAGAAATTCTTATTGCGCTTCTCATTTCCTAGATCATTTCCGCCTTTGCCTTCTGTTCCTACTTCACACTTTTTGAAGAACTGTTATTTCGTACTCAATCTCTGTCTTTCTTACCTCATCAACGTCTGATATTACCTGCAATATCCCTTTTGTATTCCTTTCGCCTTAATAAACGACTTTTCTCACTGAGAATTCGAACCTGCATATTTTTTCGCCCTGTCGTTTCGCAAACTACTTCCGCTATTCCCTGTAGTTCTTTATACCTGTTTTATACACTCTAGGCTTCTCCTCACATTTCAACTACTAACATTTACATCTAGGCACATTACCTCATTTTTCTCGTTCTCTGGCTTCTGAATTTCTGTGCCGCATTTTGGTTCCGTTTTCAAAGCATACCACTTCCTCCCAAATTCTCATTTGGTATTTTTCTCTCATTTTGTTGATCGGAATGTTTTTATGAAACAGTTTCCCAAGATTAACTCGAGGCTCTCACCATTCACATTCTCCTCTTGCACATTAACCGCACGTTCCTAATCAATGTGCTATCACACAGTTCAAAACAATTAGGTTCCTTTCATACAGCACTTTCTAAGCTCATGTTTCTGTCCCATCTGACCCATCTAGCTATGACACTTAACCCTCATATAACTGAGACGGCATGTTCAAGTATACGAAGTGTAAATAAGAGCTTATCAAAGATATCACGATGGTAAACTTTCTGGAAAGGGGTATACGTGTAGGAATATGCCAATGTTCTAACAAATATTCTGGAAATATTAACGAATAAATGAGGGATTTAAATCCTCAAATTCCTATAAAATACACGCTCTTTATTGACATTAATAATCTCTATGGCAGTGCAATGAGTCAAACTCTTCCCTACGGTGGTTTTGAATTTGGTGATACTGACTTTTACGTTACTACGATTCCCGATGAAAATCCAGTTGGTTATTTTCAGGAGGTAAACTTTGAATATCTCAAACATATTCATGATCGTCACAGTGATAAACCCTTCTGTCCTGAAACTCGTACTCCACCAATTTCCAAACAGAAAAATTTACTCTCGACTCTATATGATAAGGAATCTCTTTGTTATTCCTCCTAAGAAATTCTTATTGCGCCTCTCATTTCCTAGATAATTTCCGCCTTTGTCTTCTGTTCCTACTTCACACTTTGTTGAAGAACTGTTATTTCGTACTCAATCTCTGTCTTCATTACCGCATCAAAGTCTCTTATTACCTGCAATATCCCTTTCGTATTCCTTTCGCCTTAACAAACGACTTCTCTCACTGAGAATTTGAACCTGCATACTAACTTTTACCTCTAGGCCCATTTCCTCATTTTTCTCGTGAACTGGCTTCTCAATTTTTGTGCCGCATTTTGGTTCCGTTTTCAATGCATACCACTTCCTCCCAAACCCTCATCTGGTATTTTTCTCTCATTTTGTTGATCGGAATATTTCTATGAAACAGTTTCCCAAGATTAACTCGAGGCTCTCACCATTCACATTCTCCTCTTGCACATTTCCCGCACGTTCCCAATATATGTGCTATCACACAGTTTACTCATTTTGGTTCCGTTTTCAATGCATACAACTTCCTCCCAAACTCTCATTTGATATTTTTCTCTCATTTTGTTGATCGGAATGTTTCTATGAAACAGTTTCCCAAGATTATTTCGAGGCTCTCACCATTCACACTCTCCTCTTGCACATTTCCCGCACGTTCCCAATCTATGTGCTTTCTCACAGTTCAAAACAATTAGGTCCCTTTCATACAGCTCTTTCTAAGCTCATGTTTCTGTCTCATCTGACCCATCTAGCTAGGACACTTTACCGTCATATAACTGAGACGGCATGTTCAAGTATACGAAGTGTATATAAGAGCTTATCAAAGATATCACGATGGTAAACTTTCTGGAAAGGGGTATACGTGGAGGAATATGCCAATGTTCTAACAAATATTCTGAAAGTATTAACAAATATATGAGGGATTTAAACCCTCAAATTCCTACAAAATACACGCTCTTTACTGGGATTAATAATCTCTATAGCAGTGCAATGAGTCGAACTCTTCCCTACGGTGGTTTTGAATTTGGTGATACTGACTTTTACGTTACTACCATTCCCGATGAAAATCCAGTTGGTTATTCTCAGGAGGTCAACTTTGACTATCCCAAACATATTCATGATCGTCACAGTGATAAACCCTTCTGTCCTGAAATTCGTACTCCACCAATTTCCAAACAGAAAAAATTACTCACGACTCTATATGATAAGGAATCTCTTTGTTATTCTTCCTAAGAAATTCTTATTGCGCTTCTCATTTCCTAGATCAATTCCGCCTTAGCCTTCTGTTCCTACTTCACACTTTGCTGAAGAACTGTTATTTTGTACTCAATCTCTGTCTTTCTAACCTCATCAACGTCCCTCATTACCTGCAATATCCCTTTCGTATTCCTTTGGCCTAACAAACGACTTTTCTCACTGAGAATTTGAACCTGCATTTTCTTTCGCCCTGTCGTTTCGCCAACTACTTCCGCTTTTTCCTGTAGTTCTTTATGTTATAACGAAGTCTTCAGTATTAACACATTATAATCCTAATTTACCATTATTAATTAAAAAGTCAGTTCAATAAGTCGTAGTCATTCCATATATTATCCCAATTGTCTGACCGCTCCAAAAGTCAGAAATATAAAATAGAATATATTTATAACTTGGTGTCAGGTGTGGGGTGTTCGTGAAATATAAATACAGAAGATATCAATTTAAAAATATTGTTATCTGTTCAGAAGAAACACATTTCACGTTCACAAAATGTCCGACGATGGTGAAGCGAGAGTCTACCATGTGCCGCATTTAAAACCGATCAACGAATTGATTATTTCATCTAGTGAAAATAATGCATCGAATTGGAAAGAATGGTGGGAAAATTTTGAAATATATCTAATAGCAACAGGATTGATTGATTCCTCAGATTGTCGAAAAATTGCAGTAATGTTACATTCAATTGGTTCAAAAGGTAGGCAAATTTACAACTCATTCAACTTGAAAATCACAAACACAACACTAGAAGATGTTAAAACCAAATTCGATAAGTACTTTGAACCTCAAAAAAATCTCACGATGTTACATCATACTTTTTTCACTAGAACACAATAAGTTAATGAAAGTATAGAAAATTTCATAACTGATCTCGAAAACTTAAGCATGTAATGCGAATTTAAGGACCTTCGACAATCTCTAGTCAGAGATATATTCATTGCAAACATGAATTCCCATCTGATGAATATTCGCCAACGTCTACTTCAAGAAGTCGATATTTCTCTACAAAAAGCCGTCGAATTAGCCAAGTCTGTAGTTATGGCTCAGCAAAATTCAGATAAAATCCAGAAGGAGCATGTAGGAAGTTCTGATCAAGTCTTATACATCAATAAAAGAAGTTCTACATCAGGCTACAATAAATTTGGACAATCAAGATCCAGAAGTTTCAGTCAGTCATCTAATGGGTCCAGACGTGAATACCAAAATAGAAGACCATCGCCAAGTGACAACATTATATGTGGAAAATGTGGACAACAGCATAGATACAAGTGTCCAGCTTTAAATGTCAAATGCAGGTTATGTAAAAAACAAGGTCATTTTGCAAAATTATGTTTTAAAAATACAAAGTCAGTCAAAACTTTAGAATCAGGAGATAATTCAACTTCTAATTTAGTCTTTCCTTTTGTCGGTATGATAGAAGATACTATTATAAATAACGAAAAAGATTCTTGGTCTTTGAATATAGTCGTCAATAATTTCATAATTGAGTCTATTCTTGATTCAGGTGCTGATGTTAATGTCATGTCATTTCAAACCTTCAGTAAATTAAATTTACCAGATTCAGTCATTGATAAATGTCAATTTTCAATTAATAGCTTCGGAGGAAATCAAATACCAGTAATTGGAAAATGTGATCTCAAATGTTTTTTCAATAATACATTTGAAATGATTACATTTTAATAGTCGATATTTCTTGTCAAACTGTCTTGGGTCTACCAACATGTCAAAAATTGGTATTTTAAAAGAGTTTCTAATATCACAAATAATAATAATGATTGTAATAAAATTCTCAACGAATTTCAGGATGTCTTTCAAGGTCTTGGATGTTTACCGCCAATCTGCCATATCAAGTTACGTCCAGACGCTGTTCCTCATGTCGATCCACCTAGAAAAGTACCATTTGCTCTACATGATAAACTTCGAAAGGAATTAGAAAGAATGGAGAGCATGGATGTCATATCTAAGGTATCAAAACCTACGTCTTGGGTCAATTCTATAGTCATAACGGTCAAAAAGACAGGTCAATTAAGAATATGCCTAGATCCAAGAAATTTAAATAAAAATATTATGAGAGAATATTTTCCTCTAAAAAACTTTGATGAAGTCAGGTCAAAATCAGTCAATGCTGCATATTTTTCGCATTTGGATGCATTCTCCGGATTTTGGATGCTGAAATTAGATGATGAAAGCTCAGATCTATGCACATTCCAAACACCCTTCGGTAGATACAAATTCAATCGTTTACCATTTGGTATATGCTCATCATCTGAAAAATTTGTTCAAGTCATGAATGATTTATTTGGTGATATTGAGGGTGTACTGATTTTTGTGGATGAATTTTTAGTATATGGTGCTACTTTAGAGATACATAATAATCGTCTTAGAAAAGTTCTACAAAGAGCTAGAGAACTCAATCTTAAATTTAATAGAGAAAAAAGTAAAATAGCTGTCACTGAAGTACGTTTTTTAGGTCATATATTCAGTAAAGATGGTATTAAAGTCGATGATGAAAAAATTGAAGCTATTAAACATTTACCTTCTCCTTCTAATACTAAAGAACTTCAACGATTTTTAGGAATGATTATTTTTGTAGGCCCTTTTATCAATAATCTGTCGCAAAAAACAGAAATTCTTCGAAATTTATTGAAATCTAATAGTCACTGGATCTGGGATGAAAATTGTGAAAAGGCATTCTCCAATTTGAAAGATGTTATAACGAAGTCTCCAGTATTAACTTATTATAATCCTAATTTACCATTATTAATGAAAAGGTCAGTTCAATAAGTCGTAGTCATTCCATATATTATCCCAATTGTCTGACCGCTCCAAAAGTCAGAAATATAAAATAGAATATATTTATAACTTGGTGTCAGGTGTGGGGTGTTCGTCAAATATAAATACAGAAGATTCTTTATACCTGTTCTATACGCTCTAGGCTCATTTATTTCGTTAACTGGCTTCTCAATTTTTGTGCCGCATTTTGGTTCCGTTTTCAATGCATACCACTTCCTCCCAAACTCTCATTTGGTATTTTTCTCTCATTTTGTTGATCGGAATGTTTCTATGAAACAGTTTCCCAAGATTAACTCGAGGCTCTCACCATTCACATTCTCCTCTTGCACATTTCCCGCACGTTCCCAATCTATGTGCTTCCTCACAGTTCAAAACAATTAGGTCCCTTTCATACAGCACTTTCTAAGCTCATGTTTCTGTCTCATCTGACCCATCTAGCTAGGACACTTTACCCTCATATAACTGAGACGGCTTGTTCAGGTATACGAAGTGTAAATAAGAGCTTATCAAAGATATCACGATGGTATACTTTCTGGAGAGGGGTATACGTGGAGGATTATGCCAATGTTCTAACAAATATTCTGAAAGTATTAACAAATATATGAGGGATTTAAACCCTCAAATTCCTACAAAATACACGCTCTTTACTGACATTAATAATCTCTATAGCAGTGCAATGAGTCGAACTCTTCCCTACGGTGGTTTTGAATTTGGTAATACTGACTTTTACGTTACTACCATTCCCGATGAAAATCCAGTTGGTTATTTTCAGGAGGTAAACTTTGAATATCCAAAACATATTCATGATCGTCACAGTGATAAATCCCTCTGTCCTGAAACTCGTACTCCACCAATTTCCAAACAGACAAAATTACTCACGACTCTATATGATAAGGAATCTCTTTGTTATTCTACCTAAGAAATTCTTATTGCGCTGCTCATTTCCTAGATCATTTCCGCCTTTGCCTTCTATTCCTACCTCACACTTTGCTGAAGAACTGTTATTTCGTAATCAAGCTCTGTCTTTCTTACCTCATCAACGTCTCTTATTACCTGCAATATCCCTTTCGTATTCTTTCACCTTAACAAACGACTTTTCTCACTGAGAATTTGAACCTGCCTATCCTTTCGCCCTGTCGTTTCGCCAACTACTTCCGCTAATTCCTGTAGTTCTTTATACCTGTTCTATAATATCTTGGCTTTTCCTCACATTTCAACTACTAACTTTTAACTCTAGGCCCATTTCCTCATTTTTCTCGTTAACTGGCTTCTCAATTTTTGTGCCGCATTTTGGTTCCGTTTTCAATGCATACCACTTCCTCCTAAACTCTCATTTGGTATTTTTCTCTCATTTTGTTGATCGGAATGTTTCTATGAAACAGTTTCCCAAGATTAACTCGAGGCTCTCACCATTCACATTCTCCTCTTGCACATTTCCCGCACGTTCCCAATCAATGTGCTTTCTCACAGTTCAAAACAATTAGGTCACTTTCATACAGCACTTTCTACGCTCATGTTTCTGTCTCATCTGACCCATCTTGCTAGGACACTTTACCCTCATATAACTGAGACGGCATGTTCAACTATAAGAAGTGTAAATGAGAGCTTATCAAAGATATCACGATGGTAAACTTTCTGGAAAGGGGTATACGTATAGGAATATGTCAATGTTCTAACAAATATTCTGAAAGTATTAACAAATATATGAGGGATTTAAACCCTTAAATTCCTACAAAATACACGCTCTTTACTGACATTAATAATCTCTATGGCAGTGCAATGAGTCAAACTCTTCCTTACGGTGGTTTTGAATTTGGTGATACTGACATTTACGTTACTACCATTCCCGAATAATATCCAGTTGGTTATTTTAAGGAGGTAAACTTTGAATATCCCAAACATATTCATGATCGTCACAGTAGTGAACCCTTCTGTCCTGAAATTCATACTCCACCAATTTCCAAACAGAAGAAATCACTCACGACTCTATATGATAAGGAATCTCTTTGTTATTCTTCCTAAGAAATTCTTATTGCGCTTCTCATTTCCTAGATCATTTCTGCCTTCGCCTTCTGTTCCTTTTTCACACTTTGCTGAAGAACTGTTATTTTGTACTCAATCTCTGTCCTTCTTACCTCATCAACGTCCCTTATTACCTGCAATATCCCTTTCGTATTCCTTTCGCCTTAACAAACGTTTTTTCTCTTTGAGAATTTGAACCTGCATATTCTTTCGCCCTTTCGTTTTGCAAACTACTTCCGCTATTCCCTGTAGTTCTTTATACCTGTTCTATACTCTCTAGGCTTTTTCTCACATTTCAACTACTAACTTTTACCTCTAGGCCCATTGCCTCATGTTTCTCGTTAACTGGCTCCTCAATTTTTGTGCCGCATTTTGGTTCCGTTTTCAATGCACACTACTTCCTTCCAAACCCTCATTGTGTATTTTTCTCTCATTTTGTTGATCGGAATGTTTTTATGAAACAGTTTCCCAAGATTTACACGAGGCTCTCACCATTCACATTCTCCTTTTGCACATTTCCCGCACGTTCCCAATCAATGTGCTATCACACTGTTCAAAACAATTAGGTTCCTTTCATAGAGCACTTTCTAAGCTAATGTTTCTGTCTCATCTAACCCATCTAGCTAGGACACTTTACCCCCATATATCTGAGACGGCATGTTCAAGTATACGAAGTGTAAATAAGAGCTTATCAAAGATATCACGATCGTAAACTTTCTGGAAAGGGGTATACGTGGAGGAATATGCCAATGTTCTAACAAATATTCTGAAAGTATTAACAAATATATGAGGGATTCAAACCCTCAAATTCCTACAGAATACACGCTCTTTACTGACATTAATAATCTCTATGGCAGTGCAATGTGTCAAACTCTTCCCTATGGTGGTTTTGAATTTGGTGATACTGACTTTTACGTTACCACGATTCCCGATGAAAATCCAGTTGGTTATTTTCAGGAGGATACTATTATTATCCCAAACATATTCATGATCGTTTCAGTGATAAACCCTTCTGTCCTGAAACTCGTACTTCACCAATTTCCAATTAGAAAAAATTACTCACGACTCTATATGATAGAGAATCTCTTTGTTATTCCTCCTAAGAAATTCCAATTGCGCTTCTCATTTCCTAGATCATTTCTGCCTTTGCCTTCTGTTACTTCTTCTCTATTTGCTGAAGAACTGTTATTTTGTATTCAATCTCTGTCCTTCTTACCTCATCAACGTCCCTTATTACCTGCAATATCCCTTTCGTATTCCTTTCGCCTTAACAAACGTTTTTTCTCACTGAGAATTTGAACCAGCATATTCTTTCGCCCTTTCGTTTCGCAAACTACTTCCGCTATTCCCTGTAATTCTCTATACCTGTTTTATACTCTCCAGGTTTTTCCACACATCTCAACTACTAACTTTTACCTCTAGGCCCATTTCCTCATGTTTCTCGTTAACTGGCTCCTCAATTTTTGTGCCGCATTTTGGTTCCGTTTTCAATGCACACCACTTCCTCCCAAACTCTCATTTGGTATTTTTCTCTCATTTTGTTGATCGGAATGTTTCTATGAAACAGTTTCCCAAGATTAACTCGAGGCTCTCACCATTCACATTCTCCTCTTGCTCATTTCGCGCACGTTCCCTACGGTGGTTTTGAATTTGGTGATACTGACTTTTACGTTACTATCATTCCCGATGAAAATCCAGTTGGTTATTTTCAGGAGGTAAACTTAGAATATCCAAAACATATTCATGATCGTCACAGTGATAAACCCTTCTGTCCTGCAACTCGTACTCCACCAATTTCCAAACAGAAAAGTCGTTTGTTAAGGCGAAAGGAATACGAAAGGGATATTGCAGGTAATAATAGACGTTGTTGAGGTAAGAAAGACAGAGATTGAGTACGAAATAACAGTTCTTCAGCAAAGTGTGAAGTAGGAACAGAAGGCAAAGGCGGAAATGATCTAGGAAATGAGAAACGCAATAAGAATTTCTTAGGAAGAATAACAAAGAGATTCCTTATCTTATAGAGTCGTGAGTAATTTTTTCTGTTTGGAAATAGGTGGAGTACAAGTTTCAAGACAGAAGGGTATATCACTGTGACGCTCATGAATAAGTTTGGGATATTCAAAGTTTAACTCCTGAAAATAACCAAAAACCACCGTAGGGAAGAGTTTGACTCATTCCACTGCCATAGAGATTAATAATGTCAGTTAAGAGCGTGTATTTTGTAGGAATTTGAGGGTTTAAATCCCTCATATATTTGTTAATACTTTCAGAATATTTGTTAGAACATTGGCATATCTGTTACCTCCTGAAAATAACCAACAGGATTTTCATCGGGAATGGTAGTAACGTAAAAGTCAGTATCACCAAATTCAAAACCACCGTAGGGAAGAGTTTGACTCATTGCACTGCCATAGAGATTATTGATGTCAGTAAAGAGCGTGAATTATGTAGGAATTTGAGGGTTTAAATCCCTCATATATTTGTTAATACTATCAGAATATTTGTAAGAACATTGGCATATACCTATACGTATACCCCTTTCCAGAAAGTTTACGATCGTGATATCTTTGATAAGCTCTTATTTACACTTCGTATACTTGAACATGCCGTCTCAGTTTAATGAGGCTAAAGTGTCCTAGCTAGATGGGTCAGATGAGACAGAAACATGAGCTCAGATAGTGCTGTATGAAAGGGACCTAATTGTTCTGAACTGTGAGAAAGCACATTGATTGGGAACGTGCGGGAAATGTGCAAGAGGAGAATGTGAATGTTGAGTGCCTCGAGTTAATCTTGGGAAACTGTTTCATAGAAACATTCCGATCAACAAAATGAGAGAAAAATACCAAATGAGAGTTTGGGAGGAAGTGGTATGCATTGAAAACGGAACCAAAATGCGGCACAGAAATTCAGGAGCCAGTAAACGAGAAAAATGAGGAAATGGTCCTAGAGGTGAACGCTAGTAGTTGAAATGTGAGGAAAAGCCTAGAGAGTATAGAACAGGTATAAAGAACTACAAGGAATTGCGGAAGTAGTTGGCGAAACGACAGCGCAAAAGAATATGCAGGTTCGAATTCTCAGTGAGAACAGTCGTTTGTTAAGGCGAAAGGAATACGAAAGGGATATTGCAGGTAATAAGAGACGTTGATGAGGTAAGAAAGACAGAGATTGATTACGAAATAACAGATCTTCAGCAAAGTGTGAAGTAGGAACAGAAGGCAAAGGCGGAAATGATCTAGGAAATGAGAAGCGCAATAAGAATTTCTTACGAAGAATAACAAAGAGATTCCTTATCATATAGAGTCGTGAGTAATTTTTTTTGTTTGGAAATTGGTGGAGTACGAGTTTCAGGAAAGAAAGGTTTGGCACTGTGACGATCATGAATATGTTTGTGATATTCAAAGTTAACCTCCTGAAAATAACCAACTGGATTTTCATCGGGAATGGTAGTAACGTAAAAGTCAGTATCACCAATTTCAAAACCACCGTAGGGAAGAGTTTGACTCATTGCACTGCCATAGAGATTATTAATGTCAGTAAAGAGCGTGTATTTTGTAGGAATTTGAGGGTTTAAATCTCTCATATATTTGTTAATACTTTCAGAATATTTGTAAGAACATTGGCTTATTATTCCACGTATACCCCTTTCCAGAAAGTTAACGATCGTGATATCTTTGGTAAGCTCTTATTTACACTTCGTTTACTTGAACATGCCGTCTCAGTTTAATGAGGCTAAAGTGTCCTAGCTAGATGGGTCAGATGAGACAGAAACATGAGCTCAGAAAGTGCTGTATGAAAGGGACCTAATTGTTCTGAACTGTGAGAAAGCACATTGATTGGGAACGTGCGGAAAATGTGCAAGAGGAGAATGTGAATGTTGAGTGCCTCGAGTTAATCTTGGGAAACTGTTTCATAGAAACATTCCGATCAACAAAATGAGGGAAAAATACCAAATGAGAGTTTGGGAGGAAGTGGTATGCATTGAAAACGGAACCAAAATGTGGCACAGAAATTCAGGAGCCAGTAAACGAGAAAAATGAGGAAATGGGCCTAGAGGTGAACGCTAGTAGTTGAAATGTGAGGAAAAGCCTAGAGAGTATAGAACAGGTATAAAGAACTACAAGGAATTGCGGAAGTAGTTGGCGAAACGACAGCGCAAAAGAATATGCAGGTTCGAATTCTCAGTGAGAACAGTCGTTTGTTAAGGCGAAAGGAATACGAAAGGGATATTGCAGGTAATAAGAGACGTTGATGAGGTAAGAAAGACAGAGATTGATTACGAAATAACAGATCTTCAGCAAAGTGTGAAGTAGGAACAGAAGGCAAAGGCGGAAATGATCTAGGAAATGAGAAGCGCAATAAGAATTTCTTACGAAGAATAACAAAGAGATTCCTTATCATATAAAGTCGTGAGTAATTTTTTCTGTTTGGAAATTGGTGGAGTACGAGTTTCAGGAAAGAAAGGTTTAGCACTGTGACGATCATGAATATGTTTGTGATATTCAAAGTTTACCTCCTGAAAATAACCAACTGGATTTTCATCGGGAATGGTAGTAACGTAAAAGTCAGTATCACCAAATTCAAAACCACCGTAGGGAAGAGTTTGACTCATTGCACTGCCATAGAGATTATTAATGTCAGTAAAGAGCGTGTATTTTGTAGGAATTTGAGGGTTTAAATCTCTCATATATTTGTTAATACTTTCAGAATATTTGTAAGAACATTGGCTTATTATTCCACGTATACCCCTTTCCAGAAAGTTTACGATCGTGATATCTTTGGTAAGCTCTTATTTACACTTAGTTTACTTGAACATGCCGACACAGTTATATGAAGGTAAAGTGTCCTAGCTAGATGTGTCAGATGAGACAGAAACATGAGCTTAGAAAGTGCTCTATGAAAGGGACCTAATTGTTTTGAACTGTGTGATAGCACATTGATTGGGAACGTGCGGGAAATGTGCAAGAGGAGAATGTGAATGGTGAGATCCTCGAGTTAATCTCGGGAAACTGTTTCATAGAAACATTCCGATCAACAAAATGAGAGAAAAATATCAAATGAGAGTTTGGGAGGAGTTGGTGTGCATTGAAAACGGAACCAAAATGCGGCACAAAAATTGAGAAGCCAGTTAACGAGAAAAATGAGGAAATGGGCCTAGAGGTAAAAGTTAGTAGTTGAAATGTGAGGAAAAGCTTAGAGAGTATAGAACAGGTATAAAGAACTACAGGGAATAGCGGAAGTAGTTTGCGAAACGACAGGACGAAAGAATATGCAGGTTCAAATTCTCAGTGAGAACAGTCGTTTGTTATGGCGAAAGGAATACGAAAGGGATATTGCAGGTAATAAGAGACGTTGATGAGGTAAGAAAGACAGAGATTGATTACGAAATAACAGATCTTCAGCAAAGTGTGAAGTAGGAACAGAAGGCAAAGGCGGAAATGATCTAGGAAATGAGAAGCGCAATAAGAATTTCTTAGGAAGAATAACAAAGAGATTCCTTGTCATATAGAGTCGTGAGTAATTTTTTCTGTTTTGAAATTGGTGGAGTACGAGTTTCAGGACAGAAGGTTTTATCACTGTGACGATCATGAATATGTTAAGGATATTCAAAGTTTACCTCCTGAAAATAATCAACTGGATTTTCATCGGGAATGGTTGTAACGTAAAAGTCAGTATCGCCAAATTCAAAACCACCGTAGGGAACAGTTTGACGCATTACTCTGCCATAGAGATCATTAATGTCAGTAAAGAGCGTGTATTTTGTAGGAATTTGAGGATTTAAATCCCTCATATATTTGTTAATACTTTCAGAATATTCGTTAGAACATTGGCATATTCCTCCACGTATACCCCTTTCCAGAAAGTTTACCATCGTGAAATCTTTGATACGCTCTTATTTACACTTCGTATACTTGAACATGCCGTCTCAGTTATATGAGGGAAAAGTGTCCTAGCTAGATGGGTCAGATGAGACAGAAACATGAGCTTAGAAAGAGCTCTATGAAAGGGACCTAATTGTTTTGAACTGTGTGATAGCACATTGATTGGGAACGAGCAGGAAATGTGCAAGAGGAGAATGTGAATGGTGAGAGCCTCGAGTTAATCTTGGGAAACTGTTTCATAGAAACACTCCGATCAACAAAATGAGAGAAAAATACCAAATGAGAGTTTGGGAGGGCGTGGTGTGCATTGAAAACGGAACCAAAATGCGGCACAAAAATTGAGAAGCCAGTTAACGAGAAAAATGAGGAAATGGGCCTAGAGTTAAAAGTTAGTAGTTGAAATGTGAGGAAAAGCTTAGAGTGTATAGAACAGGTATAAAGAACTACAGGGAATAGCGGAAGTAGTTTGCGAAAGGACAGGGCGAAAGAAGATGCAGGTTCAAATTCTCAGTCAGAAAAGTCGTTTGTTAAGGCGAAAGGAATACGAAAGGGATATTGCAGGTAATAAGAGACGTTGATGAGGTAAGAAAGACAGAGATTGATTACGAAATAACAGTTCTTCAGCAAAGTTTGAAGTAGGAACAGAAGGCAAAGGCGGAAATGATTTAGGAAATGAGAAGCGTAAAAAGAATTTCTTAGGAAGAATAACAAGGAGATTCCTTATCATATAGAGTAGTGAGTAATTTTTTCTGTTTGGAAATTGGTGGAGTACGAGTTTCAGGACAGAAAAGTTTAGCACTGTGACGATCATGAATATGTTTGTGAGATTCAAAGTTTACCTCCTGAAAATAACCAACTGGATTTTCATCGGGAATGGTAGTAACGTAAAAGTCAGTATCACCAAATTCAAAACCACCATAGGGAAGAAATTGACACATTGCACTGACAGAGATTATTAATGTCAGTAAAGAGAGTGTATTTTGTAGGAATTTGGGGGTTTAAATCCCTCATATATTTGTTAATACTTTCAGAATATTTGTTAGACCATTGGCATATTCCTCCACGTATACCCCTCTCCAGAAAGTATACCATCGTGATATCTTTGATAAGCTCTTATTTACACTTCGTATACTTGAACATGCCGTCTCAGTTATATGAGGGTGAAGTGTCCTAGCTAGATGGGTCAGATTAGACAGAAACATGAGCTTAGAAAGTGCTGTATGAAAGGGACCTAATTGTTTTGAAACGTGAGAGAGCACATTGATTGGGAACGTGCGGGAAATGTGCGAGAGGAGAATGTGAATGGTGAGAGCCTCGAGTTAATCTTGGGAAACTGTTTCATAGAAACAGTCCGATCAACAAAATGAACCAAATGAGAGTTTGGGAGGAAGTGGTATGCATTGAAATTGGAACCAAAATGCGGCACAGAAATTCAGAAGCCAGTAAACGAGAAAAATGAGGAAATGGGCCTAGAGGTAAAAGTTAGTAGTTGAAATGTGAAGAAAGGCCTAGAGAGTATAGAACAGGTATAAAGAACTACAGGGAACAGCGGAAGTAGTTTGCGAAACGACAAGGCGAAAGAATATGCTGGTTCAAATTCTCAGTGAGAAAAGTCGTTTGTTAAGGCGAAAGGAATACGAAAGGGATATTGCAGGTAATAAGAGAAGTTGATGAGGTAAGAAAGACAGAGATTGAGTAGGAAATAACAGTTCTTCAGCAAAGTATGAAGTATGAACAGAATGCTAAGGCGGAAATGATCTAGGAAATGAGAAGTGCAATAAGAATTTCTCAGGAAGAATAACAAAGAGATTCCTTATCATATAGAGTCGTGAGTAATTTTTTCTGTTTGGAAATTGATGAAGTACGAGTTTCAGGAAAGAAGGGTTTATCACTGTGACGATCATGAATATGTTTGAGATATTCACAGTTTACCTCCTGAAAATAACCAACTGGATTTTCATCGGGAATGGTAGAAACGTAAAAGTCAGTATCACCAAATTCAAAACCACCGTAGGGAAGAGTTTGACTCATTGCACTGCCATAGAGATTATTAATGTCAGTAAAGAGCGTGTATTTTGTAGGAATTTGAGGATTTAAATCCCTCATATATTTGTTAATACTTTCAGAATATTCGTTAGAACATTGGCATATTCCTCCACGTATACCCCTTTCCAGAAAGTTTACCATCGTGAAATCTTTGATACGCTCTTATTTACACTTCGTATACTTGAACATGCCGTCTCAGTTATATGAGGGTAAAATGTCCTAGCTAGATGGGTCAGATGAAACAGAAACATGAGCTCAGAAAGTGCTCTATGAAAGGGACCTAATTGTTTTGAACTGTGTGATAGCACATTGATTGGGAACGTGCGGGAAATGTGCAAGAGGAGAATTTGGATGGTGAGAGCCTCTAGTTAATCTTGGGAAACTGTTTCATAGAAACGGTCCGATCAACAAAATGAAAGAAAAATACCAAATGAGAGTTTGGGAGGAAGTGGTATGCTATGAAATTGGAACCAAAATGCGGCACTGAAATTCAGAAGCCAGTAAACGAGAAAAATGAGGAAATGGGCCTAGAGGTAAAAGTTAGTAGTTGAAATGTGAGGAAAAGCCTAGAGAGTATAGAACAGGTATAAAGAACTAGAGGAAATAGCGAAAGTAGTTGGCGAAACGACAGGGCGAAAGAATATGCAGGTTCAAATTCTCAGTCAGAAAAGTCGTTTGTTAAGGCGAAAGGAATACGAAAGGGATATTGAAGGTAATAAGAGACAATGATGAGGTAAGAAAGACAGAGATTGATTACGAAATAACAGTTCTTCAGCAAAGTTTGAAGTAGGAACAGAAGGCAAAGGCGGAAATGATTTAGGAAATGAGAAGCGCAATAAAAATTTCTTAGGAAGAATAACAAGGAGATTCCTTATCATATAGAGTAGTGAGTAATTTTTTCTGTTTGGAAATTGGTGGCGTACGAGTTTCAGGACAGAAAAGTTTAGCACTGTGACGATCATGAATATGTTTGTGAGATTCAAAATTTACCTCCTGAAAATAACCAACTAGATTTTCATCGGGAATGGTAGTAACGTAAAAGTCAGTATCACCAAATACAAAACCACCATAGGGAAGAAATTGACACATTGCACTGACAGAGATTATTAATGTCAGTAAAGAGCGTGTATTTTGTAGGAATTTGGGGGTTTAAATCCCTCATATATTTGTTAATACTTTCAGAATATTCGTTAGAACATTGGCATATTCCTCCACGTATACCCCTTTCCAGAAAGTTTACCATCGTGAAATCTTTGATACGCTCTTATTTACACTTCGTATACTTGAACATGCCGTCTCAGTTATATGAGGGTAAAATGTCCTAGCTAGATGGGTCAGATGAAACAGAAACATGAGCTTAGAAAGTGCTCTATGAAAGGGACCTAATTGTTTTGAACTGTGTGATAGCACATTGATTGGGAACGTGCGGGAAATGTGCAAGAGGAGAATTTGGATGGTGAGAGCCTCTAGTTAATCTTGGGAAACTGTTTCATAGAAACGGTCCGATCAACAAAATGAAAGAAAAATACCAAATGAGAGTTTGGGAGGAAGTGGTATGCTATGAAATTGGAACCAAAATGCGGCACTGAAATTCAGAAGCCAGTAAACGAGAAAAATGAGGAAATGGGCCTAGAGGTAAAAGTTAGTAGTTGAAATGTGAGGAAAAGCCTAGAGAGTATAGAACAGGTATAAAGAACTACAGGAAATAGCGAAAGTAGTTGGCGAAACGACAGGGCGAAAGAATATGCAGGTTCAAATTCTCAGTGAGAAAAGTCGTTTGTTATGGCGAAAGGAATACGAAAGAGATAATGCAGGTAATAAGAGACGTTGATGAGGTAAGAAAGACAGAGATTAAGTACAAAATAACAGTTCTTCAGCAAAGTGTGAAGTAGGAACAGAATGCTAAGGCGGAAATGATCTAGGAAATGAGAAGCGCAATGAGAATTTCTCAGGAAGAATAACAAAGAGATTCCTTATCATATAGAGTCGTGAGTAATTTTTTCTGTTTGGAAATTGGTGGAGAACGAGTTTCAGGAGAGAAGGGTTTATCACTGTGACGATCATGAATATGTTAGAGATGTTCTAAGTGTACCTCCTGAAAATAACCAACTCGATTTTCATCGGGAAAAGTTAATAGTTGAAATGTGAGGAAAAGCCTAGAGAGTATAGAACAGGTGTAAAGAACTACAGGGAATAGCGGAAGTAGTTTGCGAAACGACCGGGCGGAAGAATATGCAGGTTCAAATTCTCAGTGAGAAAAGTCGTTTGTTAAGGCAAAAGGAATACGAAAGGGATATTGCAGGTAGTAAGAGACGTTGATGAGGTAAGAAAAACAGAGATTGAGTACGAAATAACAGTTCTTCAGCAAAGTGTGAAGTAGGAACAGTAGGCAAAGGCGGAAATGATCTAGGAAATGAGAAGCGCAATAAGAATTTCTTAGAAAGAATAACAAAGAGATTCCTCATCATATAGAGTCGTGAGTAATTTCTTCTGTTTGGAAATCGGTGGAATACGAGTTTCAGGACAGAAGGGTTTAGCACTGTGACGATCATGAATATGTTTGGGATATTCAAATATACCTCTTGAAAATAACCAACTGGATTTTCATCGGGAATTGTAGTAACGTAAAAGTCAGTATCACCAAATTTAAAACCACCATAGGGAAGACTTTGACTCATTGCACTGCCATAGAGATTATTAGTGTCAGTAATGAGCGTGTATTTTGTAGGAATTTGAGTGTTTAAATCCCTCATATATTTGTTAATACTTTCAGAATATTTGTTAGAACATTGGCATATTCCTCCACGTATACCACTCTCCAGAAAGTATACCAACTTGATATCTATGATAAGTTCATATTTACACTTCGTATACGTGAACATGCCGTCTCAGTTATATGAGGGTAAAGTGTCCTAGCTAGATGGGTCAGATGAGACAGAAACATGAGCTTAGAAAGTGCTGTATGAAAGGGACCTAATTAATTTGAACTGAGTGATAGCACATTGATTGGGAACGTGCGGTAAATGTGCAAGAAGAGAATGTGAATGGTGAGAGACTCGAGTTAATCTTGGGAAACTGTTTCATAGAAACATTCCGATCAACAAAATGAGAGAAAAATACCAAACGAGAGTTTAGGAGTAAGTGGTATGCATTGAAAACGGAACCAAAATGCGGCACAAAAATAGAGAAGCCAGTTAACGAGAAAAATGAGGAAATGGGCCTAGAGGTAAAAGTTAGTAGTTGAAATGTGAGGAAAGGCCTAGAGAGTATAGAACAGGTATAAAGAACTACAGGGAATAGTGGAAGTATTTGGCGGAACGACAGGGCGAAAGAATATGCAGGTTCAAATTCTCAGTGAGAAAAGTCGTTTGTTAAGGCGAAAGGAATACGAAAGTGATATTGCAGGTAATAAGAGACGTTGATGAGGTAGGAAAGACAGAGATTGAGTACGAAATAACAGTTCTTCAGCAAAGTATGAAGAAGGAACAGTAGGCAAAGGCGGAAATGATCTAGGAAATGAGAAGCGCAATAAGAATTTCTTAGAAAGAATAACAAAGAGATTCCTTATCATATAGAGTCGTGAGTAATTATTTCTGTTTGGAAATTGGTGGAGTACGAGCTTTAGGACAGAAGGATTTATCACTGTGACGATCATGAATATGTTTGGGATATTCAAAACTTACCTCCTGAAAATAACCAACTGGATTTTCATCCGGAATGGTAGTAACGTAAAAGTCAGTATCACCAAATTCAAAACCACCGTAGGGAAGAATTTGACACATTGCACTGCCATAGAGATTATTAATGTCAGTAAAGAGCGTGTATTTTGTAGGAATTTGAGGGTTTAAATCTCTCATATATTTGTTAATACTTTCAGAATATTTGTTAGAACATTGGCATATTCCTACACCTATACCCCTTTCCCCAGTAAGTTTACCATCGTGATTTCCTTGTTAAGCTCTTATTTACACTTCGTATACTTGAACATGCCGTCTCAGTTATATGAGGGTAAAGTGTCCTAGCTAGATGGGTCAGATGAGACAGAAACATGAGCTTAGAAACTGCTGTATGAAAGGGACCTAATTAATTTGAACTGAGTGATAGCACATTGATTGGGAACGTGCGGTAAATGTGCAAGAGGAGAATGTGAATGGTGAGAGACTCGAGTTAATCTTGGGAAACTGTTTCATAGAAACATTCCGATCAACAAAATGAGAGAAAAATACCAAACGAGAGTTTAGGAGTAAGTGGTGTGCATTGAAAACGGAACCAAAATGCGGCACAAAAATAGAGAAGCCAGTTAACGAGAAAAATGAGGAAATGGGCCTAGAGGTAAAAGTTTGTAGTTGAAATGTGAGGAATGGCCTAGAGAGTATAGAACAGGTATAAAGAACTACAGGGAATAGTGGAAGTAGTTGGCGGAACGACAGGGCGAAAGAATATGCAGGTTCAAATTCTCAGTGAGAAAAGTCGTTTGTTAAGGCGAAAGGAATACGAAAGTGATATTGCAGGTAATAAGAGACGTTGATGAGGTAAGAAAGACAGAGATTGAGTACAAAATAACAGTTCTTCAGCAGAGTGTGAAGTAGGAACAGAAGGCAAAGGCGGAAATGATCTAGGAAATGAGAAGCGCAATAAGAATTTCTTAGGAAGAATAACAAAGAGATTTCTTATCATATAGAGTCGTGAGTAATTTTTTCTGGTTGGAAATTGGTGGAGTACGAGTTTCAGGACAGAAGGGTTTATCACTGTGACGATCATGAATATGTTTGAGATATTCAAAGTTTACCTCCTGAAAATAACCAACTGGATTTTCATCGGGAATCGTAGTAACGTAAAAGTCAGTATCACCAAATTCAAAACCACCGTAGGGAAGAATTTGACTCATTGCACTGCCATAGAGATTATTAATGTCAGTAAAGAGCGTGTATTTTGTGGGAATTTGAGGGTTTAACTCCCTGATATATTTGTTAAAACTTTCAGAATATTTGTTAGAACATTGGCATACTCCTCCACGTATACCCCTTTCCAGTAAGTTTACCATCGTGATTTCCTTGTTAAGCTCTTATTTACACTTCGTATACTTGAACATGCCGTCTCAGTTATATGAGGGTAAAGTGTCCTAGCTAGATGGGTCAGATGAGACAGAAACATGAGCTTAGAAAGTGCTGTATGAAAGGGACCTAATTAATTTGAACTGAGTGATAGCACATTGATTGGGAACGTGCGGTAAATGTGCAAGAGGAGAATGTGAATGGTGAGAGACTCGAGTTAATCTTGGGAAACTGTTTCATAGAAACATTCCGATCAACAAAATGAGAGAAAAATACCAAACGAGAGTTTAGGAGTA